>JAKSZT010054324.1:1568324-1648142 GCA_026826555.1 Tolypeutes matacus | reverse complement strand
TCTTGTTCCCAACCTCAGTGGGAAAGCATTCAATATTTCATTATTAAGTAGGTCAGTTAGTGATCTATATTTTGTAGATAGATCTATTTGTTGGACTTGAGGAAGTTTCCTATATTCCTAGTTTGCTGAGAGTTTTAGTCATGAAAGATTATTCAATTTTATCAAATGATTTTTCTATATTTAATAAGGTAATCATATGATTTTCTGAATTTTTGTAATGTTTTTAATTATGTCAATTGCAATTTATACCGTGTGCCCACCTAGAATCATAGATGAACTATCTATATTTAAAGTCAATTTCTGAAATTTTGTATTAAATTTCATTCTCTCAGCTACTCAAGACCTTGTTGCAATAAAACTATATTAATGTGCTGCCTATATTAATAATCTCTAATTTTTCTTTCCATTTTCCAATATTTTCTTAAGAAAATATTCAAGCATACAGAAAAGTTGAAAGAATTGTACAGTAAAATTACATATACCCATGATCTAGATTCTACAATTAACCTTTCACTATTTTTGTTTTATCATATATTTATCCATGTCTATGTCTATCTCTATATACATCTTTTTGGATGCACTTTGAAATACGTTGCAGTCATCAGTACACTTCACCCATAAATAATTTAGCAGGCATAGCAGTAGTGTTCCCTCTTTGTTCTCTGGAGAGTTATGAGCAAATTTGGGGCATTTCTTCCATAGGACCATATTTACATTTTCTATTTCCTCTTGATTGCGTTTTGGTATACATATTTAACCTTTATTTATTTATTTATTTATTTATTTATTTTTTATTGTGGTTAAAAATAAAGATTTTTCACAATATTTAACCTTTATTTTCAGATGACCCATGAGCAGTTTTAAGAACTAATACAGCAAGATCCCATATATTCTTCATCTAGTTTCCCCCAAGAAATTGATATTGATACAATCCAAAGATTTATTCACATTTTGTCAGATTTACATGGACTAATATATTTGTGTGTGCATGTGTTGGCATTTTCTGTTTACCATTTTTTAAATTAATTCTAGCTCAAATTCTATGTTCAGAGAATCTACTCTGAATGACTCCTGTGCTTTTTTGAAATTTATTGTTTCATTTTAATAACAATGCATGTTGCCACTGTTAATTTTTATAAATATTCCTTGCACCGTTTGAAATAACTTGCATGCTATCAGCATTGGGTGCTGTGTTCTATATCAATGAACTCATTTTGTTAATTGTACTGTTCAGTTTTATATATTCACTGATTTTTTGTTTGCTTGTCCTATCAGATAGTGAGAGAAATGTAGGATGCCTCCATAGTGATTGTGATTTGTCTATTTTTTTTCCATCATATTTTGCTTTATATTTTTGAAGCTATTTAACTATGTACAGGCAAATGTAAACCTGTGATCCTTTTATCATTATGAAATGTCCCACTTCATCTCTAGTAATTCTTCTTGCCTTAAAATAAGAGTTTGTCAATTTTTAGTATAGCTACATCATTTTTTTCTTGTTTTGTTTTTGTATGATATATCATTTTCCATCTCTTTATTCCAACCTTTCTTTGTCCTTGTATTTAAGATTTGTCTCTTGAAGTATTATGTAGTTTGTTTGCTTGTTTTTCTCCATTCTGACAATCACAGTTATTTAATTAGAATACTTATTCCCTTTGGGTACAAAGTAATTACTGGAAGTCTAATATAAATTAACTTTATCACTTTCCTGTCAATGTTAGAAACAAGAGTATTTTGCCCTCTCAAAATTGTTTTATTGTTGTCATACTTTTTAATTCTACATATATTTTAAACCCCACAAGACATTAATACTATTGTTTTGTACATTCAGTATTTATTTATACATCCCACATAACTATCCTATTTGGTGTCTTTCATGTCTTTCTGCATTTCCATACTTCTATCTGAACTAATTTCTCTTTTGACATTATGGGCATCATTTAGCTTTTCCTATGTAACAACCAATCATCTCTCTCTATGGCTTGCAACAATAAGTGTTTATCTTGCTCAAATATGTCTTGCCTGGATTTGGTTCCAAGCTGCAGGTTGGGTCCCATGTTTCTATATATGTCCCTCATTACTCATGGCTAGGCAAACTAATCAGGCCAGTTCTTAAGAGAATGGTAAAAACTTAAGAGGAAAATACCAACTGCACTATCACATTTCACATTTTATTTGGTTCATATATACTAACATCTTATTGGCCAAAGCAAGTCACATGCCTGACCCAAAAGTAGAGGGGTAAGGAAGTACACTATGTTGCTGGGGGAGGAATTGCAAAGTTATATGACAAAATATTAATCCCAGGAGGGAGGAGGGATTGAGCTTATCATTCAATTCACCAAATCTTTTATGCAAATATTTCCTTTTTATGATGTGTTTTCCTGAAAACATCTTTGTTATACTTTTATTTTTGAAGGCTATTTCCACAGTGATTTGGGGTTGCAACTTGCTTTTTTAACAATTCAAATATTGTATTTCATTATCTTCTGGTTTCTCTTGCTATAAACCTTATTGTTGCTCTTTATAAAATAGTCTGTCTACCTCACCTTCCTCCCTCACCCTTAAGGCTGCTTTTAAGAATTGTTTTTTTCTGTTTTTCAGAAGAGTTATAATGATTGCAAAAATGTTGGTAACATGTGCCTAGGTAGTTTTCTTGGCATTTAAAATGCATGGGGTTCATTGACCTTTTTCAGTCTGTAATTTAATGCATTTCTTTGTTTCTTAATTTATAGAAAATTATCTTCAAATATTGTTTATACACTCCCATTTTTCATTTATTAGATATTTTCACATTGCACAAATGTCTCTTTCATGCTTTTAAATATTTTTCATCTTTTCTTTCTGTGATTCACTGTGGATATTTTCTACTGACACAACTTCCAATCTATTAATCCTTTTTTGTGTTGTTTAATATCTGTTAAATCTATCTATTAAGTTTTTAGTTTCATTCATATATTTTCCAAATCTAACATTTCCATTTGATTCTTTTTTATATATTTAAATGCTCTTCAGCTTTTTTTAAAATTTCCTTTATTTTCTTTAACATTTCATTAATAACTAGTAATTATCATAAAAGGCTTAAATATTCTATAAAAATTTGTAGAAACCCTGGGTTATGTTATACCTTTCTGGACATTAATCCTTAACTCTTCTAGGCAAATAAAGAGTTTCATCTGATTATACTATTTGAATCAGGAATTAAGCTGAGTCAATTCTTGGTTACAGTTATGGTAAATTTCCATGTAACTGGGGATCACACTTTTCATGGATTATAGCCCTCAAGATATTCCAATTTATAGTCAGTAGTGATTGCAAGGTCCTTGCCAGGTTCCTAAAGTTGAGTCCTTGTCTTCTCAGGCCCAAAAATATGCTGATATTTCTGCAGTGGTTTTCAGTAGATGTATAGCTTACTCAGTGTAGTAGTTTGATACGGTTTATGAATTCCAAAAATAGGTATTGGATTATGTTTGTAAACTGGTCTGTACCTGGAGAGTTGGATTGTGCTTCTGCAATTACCAAAATGCTAGAACCATTTTATAAATGGGTAAGGGTATTTTTTGCAGGAATTGTGAGATGCTTGATGGAAAAATGCCCAGGTTGCTTTGAAGAGACTGATAATAGGAATATGGATACTAATAAGACTTTTTGTGAGGACTGAGAAGTAAATGATCAAACTATTACTGGAAACTGGAAGAAAGGTGATCCATGTTTTAAACTTGCAGAGAACTTAGCATGATTATCTCCTGGTGTTTTATGGTAGGCAGAATTTGAAAATGGCAAACCTGGACATTTAGCTGAAGAACTTTCCAAAGTAAATTTGGAGAATGTGGCTTGACTTCTCCTTGCAGCTTATAGCAAGATGCTAGATGAGCGAGATAAGCTGAGGACTAAATTGCTGGGCACAAAGAAACCAGAAACTCATTCCAGAAACTTCAAACCTCTGGAAATCAAGCTCCCAGGGGATAATGCCCCGTTTGAGGACTTAACTAAACTTGAAACCTGTAAATCAGTATTGAAGATGCAGTTATCTAGGAAAGACTTGTGGAAAGTCTTACTGTTTGAGGGTTTGGACCCCTGCTTCTTGCATGCCAAACCAATAAGCTTTTTGAGAGAGCTGTATGAACAAAACCACTATTAGCTTGGTCTAAAAGGGACATGGAAAGGAGAGATGGAAGGAGAAACAGCTTTAAGAGGAAAAAAATGGAAGTTGAGATCTTGCATTAAGATACCACTTTGGGCCAAGGGAGGAACCCCACCCATGTGTACAGAAAGGGTGAGTTTGCCCCAGCAGTTGAAGAAGGTGGATGTTCCCACCCAATGACTGGGGAGAATGTTACCACCTCATGGTACAGAGAGGGTGGAGCACATTCCTCAAGGATTAGGGCAGTTAAGGTCAGCACCCACAGGTCTGAGAGGGGTGAACTTATCCCCCATGAATTAGGGGAGGCCAGGTGGGCAACTCATTGCTCTGAGAGGGTTGAGCCTGTATACCAAAGGTTAGAGAGGATGTTGTCTTCACTTCACTGTACTAAGGGGGCAAAGATCTAACCCAATGATTGGGTAAAGTGTGGCAATCACCCCAACACTCTTGGAGAGTGAGGTCTGGAGGTTGGCCAACACCCAGATGCTTAATGAGGGTGGAACCAAGAAAATGGTCAGCTTGTGGAAAGGGTGGGTCCCCATAAGGCCCCAAGGAAAAGAAACCATCATCTTAAGAATGACTCTCAGACTCTGACATCTAATGAATTATGTCCTGCAGGTTTACTGAGCTGTAGAAGACCAATGACTCATGTTTCCCTCCCAGTTTCTCCTTATGGTAATGAAAATGTTTATCCTTTATCTGTCCATTTGTGTACTGGAAGCAGATGAATTGTTCTGTAAATTTCAGAGGTCTACAGAGGGATGAGACTTTGCCTCAAGAAAAACTGTATTTCTTAAATTGATTGCAATGTGACTCTATTCTTAGCATTGCTACTGATTTAAGGTGTTTTTTTTTTAAATATTGTAATATCTTTTTGGCATTCAGAGGGTGCAGTGTAGCAGTTTGATATGGTTTATGAATTCCAAAAATATATATTGGATTATGTTTGTGCACTGGTCTGTACTTGGGTATGATTAAATTATGATTAGGGCTTTGATTGGGCTGCGTCAGTAGGACATCACAGATAAAACTACACTGCAGAGCTGAGGAGTTAGAGTTTTGATGTTGAAGTTTTGATGTTGGCGTTTCAATGCTGGAGCCCCAGGAATTAAGCACATAGAGGAGCAGAGCAGCTGAGCCTGGAGAGAAACAAGACCTCAGCAGAGAGGAACCCAGGAAGTCTGAACTCTTGGCAGACATTGGCAGCCATCTTGCTCCAATACATGGCAACAGACTTTGGTGAGGGAAGTAACTTATACTTAATGGCCTGGAAACTGTAAGCTTCTTAAATACCCTTCTTAAATACACTTTATAAAAGCCAACAGATTTCTGGTATTTTGCATCAGCACCCCTTTGGCTGACTAATACACTCAGTTTCAGAATTCTGTAAATATCTTGAGGGTAAAAGTGTTCAAGTGTTGAACTGAGTTCTCCATACTTTCTTTCTGACCAAGATTTTGGCCCCTTAATCTTACCAAAATGTCTGCCTCTAAGCAGTGGACCACTACCCTTCACTCTTTGCCTGGATCCTCAGATTCTTGTTCTGTACAAGGCATTGACAAATGTCCTTAGGTAAAAATGTAGCAAAAGAAAACAAGAGAAAAGATGCTCTTTAGAAGGCCAGTTCACTCTAATCAAGCATTCAGAACCCTAAATACTGCCTGATTCAGGGGCCCTCTGTTATCTTCAAAAGCCCTTTTTTAAATTTTCCCTTATTTTATCCAGTGGTTCTAGCCACTAAAAGCCTTAAATCTTTTTGGTAACAATATTAAGTACAAAGTCTCATTAAAATCAATTATAGATGTGGTCTGTCTTGGGGCAAAATTCTCCTCAGGTTGTGAACTTGTGAAACTGGGAATAAGTTATCTGCTTCCAATATGCAAAGGAGGAGCAGTCATAAGATACATGTTTCCATTTCCAGAGGGAGAAATTGGAAGTAAACAAGGGTCATGGGTCCATGACCAAAAACCTGCAGGGCATATTCCATTAGATTTCAAGGTCTGGGAGTCATCTATAGAATGATGTCTTGTCCTTGGGACCAATGGAGTAGCAGCCCCATTCTTTCCAAGGGCTTGCTCAGTGGCCATGGTCTTGATTCCACCTTCAGAAAGCATCTTTGTGGTGGCCAAACTCAGACCCTAACTTCTGAGAACACTGAGGTGATGGCCAGACTCTCCCCAGTCTCCTGGGCACAGGCTCAGCCCCCACAGAACAGAGGAGTGGAGGCCAAATTCTCCCAAATTCCCACAGAATGTGTTGTACCTTAACTGAAGTCTGGGATGGTAACAATGTTGCTGAACATTGGGACAAAAGGCCTGCCTTCTCCATGCTCCAGGGCATACTTATCCTTTCCACACACATGGGTGGCTTTGCTCTCTGGGCCAGAGAAGAGTATTCAGTCCAGACCTCAGCTACCATGGTAATGCCTTTGAAATCATTTTTCCTTCAATGTGTCCCTTTTCTGTCCCTTTTAGTCTAGACTGGCAGTGGTTCCATTGAAACAGATCTCTCTCTCTCTCTCTCTCTCTCTCTCTCTCTCTCTCACACACACACACACACACACACACAAGTTGCTGGTTTTGCATGCAAGAAACAGGGGTCCAAGCTGTCAGATAGTAAGACTTTCTACAGATCCTTCCTGGATAACTGTATTTGCTATGCTGACATACACTGAAATGACTGGCTGGTTACAAGTTCAGTTAAGTCCTTACAGGGCACACTTTTCTCTGGGGTTTGCTTTCCAGAATCTCAGAATTTCCCAAACCATCCATTTCTGGTTTCTTTGTGCCCAGGAGTTCAGTTCTCAGCTTATGACTTTCCTCTCAAACTTTGCTATAAGCTTTAAGGAGACGCCAGGTTACACTTTCCACATTTAGTCTGGAAATCTCAGCTAAATATCCAAACTCATCACTTTCTAATTCTGCCTTCCATCTCTCATCAGAACACAATTTTGCCAAATTCTCTGCCAATTTAAAACAATGATCGCCTTTCTTCCAGTTTGCAATAGCACATTCATCCTTTCTGTCTAAGGCCTCAGCAGAAGTACATTCCTTATTCCACCAACAGTCTTTTCAAAGCAATCTAGGCCTTTTCAATCAAGTAATCTCACAATTCCTCCAAAATCAACCCTTACCCATTTAAAGAACCATTCCCACATTTTTGGTATTTGCAATTGCAGCACCCGACTTTCCTGTTACCAGTTTCTGTTTTAGTTTGCTAAAGGCTGCCAAGGCAATATATCAGAAATAGGTTGGCTTTTACAATGGGGATTTATTTACTAATAAGCTTACAGTTATGAGGCTGAGAAAAGTGTCCAAATCAAGGAACCATCAGGAGATGCTTTCTTCCTAAGTTGCAGCTATGGGTGATCAGGCACATAGCTCATGGGTCATCTCCTCGAGGCTCTGTTGCATTCAGCTTCTGGATGCCTCTGGCTTACTCTTTGCTCCTGTGGCTTTCTCTCTCCCAGTCTCTATTGATTTCAGCTTCTTGCTTTTGTAACTTTCTCTCTCAGGTTCTAGGTTTTTTTTTTTTTTTCTTTTTTTTCCCTGAGCTCCTATGTCTTTTTTCTTTGTGTTCATTCCATTTATGAAGGACTCCACTAAGAGTGTTAGGACCCAGCCTGGGCCGTGCCTTACTGAGTAATCTAATCAAAAGGGCCTTAACTAAATTGATTTAATCAAAAGTTCCCATCTATAATAGGCTCACACCCACAGGAATGGATTAGCTCTAAGGACATGATTTTCTGGGGGTCCATCCAGCATCAAACTATCACATGCTACTTCATTTACTTCACTTTATCTCGGAAATATCTGTGTTGGTGTATCTTTTTTTTTTTTCCTTCTTCTTTTTATTTTATTTGTTTGTGTTGGTGTATCTTTATCATTAACTGGTTTCAATTTTTGCTTTTATGAACCTGAATAATCTTGGTAGCTCCTTTCACTGGAAGATCCAAGAGTTGTCTATTTATTCTCTTTCCTCTCCCTCATTCACTTGGTGTATGATCCAAACATGGTGAATGGGTCGTGTATGTCCTGTAATTTGATTTTTGAGGCCATGAAGCAAAGATCCAGAGCCAGATTGTGATTTTTGCTATGGCTGCAGCTGAGTGATGATTCCATGTATACAAATGAGTAGGTAGTTTCTAACCTGTATCACCACCAGTGGTGGTGGTGTTGGAGGTGGCAGTATAGTATAGTGAGTGATTGCTCCTTGACAGCAGATTTATTGTGACTAGCTGTATTTAGTTCCTGGCCAGGCCTATTTTTCTTGGCTTCCTCTGAATTCTGTGATCTACCAGAATCCTTTCTAATAAATTATTGCTAGGACTATTCAGAATCACTTTATGTTCTTTGCAACCAAAGTGTTCTGCTGGTAACCACTCTTATGTGGTGAATGGTGCCCCTCATATAGCATACATTATATAATATACTTGAATGTGGTAAACTGATATCAGATCACAGTTAATTACATCTTTAGTAATCATGACTGATCTTGAAAACTTGTGCAACATGATGCCTTTCTAACTACTTGGTAAAGAGTCAGTGGGGTATAAAGAACCTGGAAGCCATATATATATTACTTGTAGAGTCACTCTGGAAAACATTTTGGTGAAGTATAATAAAGGTGAACGCATGCTTACCCTGTGATCGTGCAATTCCATTCCTATGTGAATACTCAACAAAAATGGGTATAACAAGTTATTTGCGAGAATGTTACAGCAGCATTATTCATAATAACATCAAACAGGGAAAAAAGGAAATGTTAATAGCAGGACAGATATGTAATTTTTAGTGTTGTTGTATTGTTCCCCTGAATAAAAGAAGCAATTTTTAGTGTTGTTGTATTGTTCCCCTGAATAAAAGAAGCAATAACATATATATGTACATGTGTGTGTGCAAGTGTATGTATATGCATGTATATATGTGAAGATATTTGTTTAAAGGAATTGGCTCATGATATTGTAGGGGCTGGCAAGTCTGAAATCTGTAAATCCATAGAAGAGGTTGACAGGCTGGAAATTTAGGAATGAGCTGATATTGTAGTCTTGAGGAAAAATTTTTCTTCTTCGAGAAATTTCAGTTTTTCGCTCTTAGGTCCTTCAACAGATTGAAGGAGGCCCATCCATATTATTGAGGGTAATCTCCTTTACTTAAAGTCAATAGGTATGATATGTTAATCACTTCTAAAAATACCTTCACAGCAACATTTAGACTTGTGTTTCACCAACATGTCAACTTTGACCGTAGTCTAATCAAGTTGACACATAAAAATAACCATCATAGTCATAAAGTAAAATAATATATGGTAAAAAATATAAGGCAAATATTTCTCTTTGCAACAATGTGGATGGATCTTAAAAACAATGTTGTGCAAAAGAAGTCAGATTCACAATAGTGCATATTGTTTGATTACATTTATATAAAATTCAAAACCAGGAAAATTCATCTAAAATGTTAGAAGCCAGGGTAGTGTTTGCCTTTGGGGGCAATTGTCTATCATGAGGCATAAGTGAGTGCATCTGGGATGCCAATAATAGTGTAAAGTCTAGACCTGGATGGTGGTTACAAGTGTTTGTGAATGCCCATTTAACTGTGCACTTATAATTTGTGTACTTTCTTTGTCTTTTATATTTTCATATTTTATTACAGAAAATGATAGTTAAACATGATTTTAAAAATATTCAAGCCTTTTCAATTGCTTAGCTCAAAGACATGTTAAAATTGTACAATAGGAACAAAAGCAATTAACACATAAAAACTCCTTTATTAGTATATGGCCTTAATTGCTTAGAGAGGATGAGCTCTATGATGGATGTAATTTTTATTCTTCTGATAATCAAAGTCTTATATGAGTATATGTTTTATGGTTAGTATAGGTGGAAGAACTAGGACAAAATTTTTACTTAAGTTGCAAAATAGCCAAAATTAATAAATATAACCTTTGGGCTATTCCTTATAGAATTAATTCTCTTCATCCCACCTGGATTGAAAATATGCAGGGAGAAAGCGCTTGTATGCTTACTGCACTGCTTTTTATTATTTATTCTATAGAAAGCAGTCATCATTGATTTCTTGCTCCAGGCATACTTGGTATCATGAATTTCTTTATGTTCTAACATTATTTTTCCATGCAAATGAAACTTTTTTGTTTGAAATAAGAGTTATGCATGCTAAAATATTAGATATAGGAGAACTGCATATAACTATATGTTATTTTAAAATCTATAATGCTTATCTTTTACCAAAAATTTTACAAAGAAACAAAATGGAACTATGGTAGAATTAATTCCCACAGATTTTAAGAGTATTTGGAGTCAGGTATTTTTCCACTGGAAAAAAAAGTGATAAATGGAGTTATATTAAACTCTTATGAAAGTGAAAGACCTCAATGAAATTTTCCATTGATACAGTGCTTCAAGGTGTCAACTTCCAAAGGTAAAGGGTAGGGTCAGAAATTGATCCTTGGGGAAGCCAATCTTTAAAGTTTCATAAAGGTCAAAGCATTTCACCTCAAGGTTGTTTTTTAATGGCTATTCTGGATCATTGTATAGTCAATTTGATTGATTGTGCCATTTGAGGCACCTAAAAATACTGCCAGAAAATAGTGAATATGTTGGTCACTTGTAGATACAACCTGGAAAAAGCAGAAAGTTTCCTGTTCTCATATTGAACTTCATTTTTAAATTTTGTTTTGCAGTGCAAAAGATTTGGGATCTGTAATAATCATCTAGAAATATTTTAAATGCTTAATGCATGTATATTCAGACTGGCACACGTATAGATACACCATGTCTCAAACACACACACACACACACACACACAATTTGATCTTTGGTTATCTAAATTCTTATATTTTCCCACTTATATTTTTCTTTGCCCTAATAATTTTATGTTTGTAATGACAGACAGATTGAGCCCATGGTTAACAGCCCATGAAAATTATGTTTAAGGCTATACCACCAATAAAAGCAACAATATAATCTCGTCATTATCTGTAGTCTCAGGGCGATAGAAAATCAACTTGTATCTCCCTAATTTATATAAACAGAAATACAACTTGAAATCAGCCAATGGTTGAATTTCTCACTCCATTTATTAGTATTAGAGAAAATAAATTATATGCTTGCAAATAGTTAATTGCTTAGTAATTATACAAACCTGAGCTGATTATTTCATCTCTCTGAGTTTCAGATTTTTCAATTTAGTTTTTAACTTCATCGGTAAGACTGGTTGATAACTATTCCTTTTCTGGGATGGCTGTGAAACTTAAATTGTATAATCTAAGGAAAGCACTTAGCTTAGTGCTGGCCATGTAGTGGTGCTTGACAAATTAGTAATAGTGATGGGCAATTGTCTGAACACAATTACTAGTAGATAAGCTAACACACAAGATTGTTCTGTCAAATCATATTCACATGAACCATGTATCTTACCCAGGTAGACGAGGGCAGTGCTAGCTTTCACTTAGCCCAGGACAGCCAGGTTTTCCTAGGAGAATATTGTTTCATTCCAGGAGCACCAAATGAAGAGGTTGACTTGCATTTAAGGGCCATGAAATTTGAAAAAATATGTACCAAAAATTAAAATAACACTCAGAGGAACTAGCTACTTCCACTTAGATATACACATGGAAACTGAGACACAGTGGAAAGAACAATGGATTCATGTCTCCCATCTCACACTTATTCCAGGTTATTGCCCATGTAAGATTAGAGCAGGCAAAATTAACTGGTGTATTTAAATTATAAATTTTCTCTCACTGTCATTCTCATTGTCCTTTTTATTCATTTTTGGGGGAGTGGGTGGAGTTAGTGTGTATAGTTAAATGCACATATATTAAATGCAAGTTATTTTGTCACACAAGAAGCTTTTGGCTAAAAGAAACAAAACATCCAATGTAAATGGCTTAAACTATAACAGAATTAACTTTCCATATCAAAATAAGTCCAAAGATAAATTGGATCTAAGATTTGGCACTTCAGTGGTTCAACAAATCATCAAGGTCCTAGAATTGGTTTTCTATCTTTTCATCTACTATCTTCAGCATATTGCTGAACTTCCTTCAAAATAGCAAGAGGGCTTCTTTGGAGATCATATTCTCCTACACCAAAGTCCAGAGGGAAAAAAGGAAAGGAATTTTTGTTTTTTTTGCACTTATGATTTATGTCTCTTTTTAAGTATGAAAGAACCTATCCTAAACGGCCCCTGGAAGTTCGCATGGTTTTCTGTGATTCAATCACTAGGAAAGAGAACTGACTTATTGGCTTAGAAAATTCAATAAATACCCAAGTAACATTAGAGGGAAATTGATCCAGAAAATTTCAGTATTCAAGCAGCATAGAAGATTTCAAAAACCATTGAGAGACAGCACCTGATAGTATCTATACAGACATATATTCACTCACATACTTTCAAAGCTACTCTATTAGTAATAAGTTGGGATTCCTATAGAATATATCAATCACATTAAATTATAATTTTCAATGTTGACAAGTCAAGGAAAATATTAGTTGTCAATTAAAATGAGCTGCCTTTTTAAAGGTACTTCCAATTTTTTTCTATTTTTTGTTTAACATTTTACTTTGAAATAATGTCAAAGTTATAGGAAAGTTACAAGGTTAGCACAAGGAATTCTCATATACTCCTTCACCAGATTCAATGATTATTTGCATTTTGTAATGTTTGCTTTATCACTCTCTATTGCTCCTCCATCCATCTATCTATCTACATATATTAAAATATATATACTGTTTTCGGAACCATTTGAGGGTAAATTGCAGAAATGAAGTATTTATAATACTAAATACTTCAGTGTGTGTTTCCTACAAACAAGGAAATTCCAATTTATCTAGTAAGGTGTTAATTGCTTATTCCTAAAACATTATCCACTAATATATAGTTTTTAAAGTTACTATCATATATTTTTGCACTTAATAGAAACAGTATTGTTTTAATTTTACAAAATGCCAAAGTGATAGCCTCCCTGTCCTTTCTGGATTACTCCATGTGTTTAGGGACTACATTTGCTTTTTCAGAATAATGTGTTTTGTTCAATGACCAATGTGAAAAATTAAATATATACTCATTAATTATACTGTGGTTTCCTAAAATCTAAAAAAAATAGTAATAGAATTCAAAGAGTCCTGGATATTAGATAATACTTTGATTTTAAAATATAGAGTTTATTTATTCATTCAAAAATCAAAGTATTCACATCGGTCATAAAATGTGTATTGCATGTGCACACCCACACCTACACACACTGTTTCATTTAAAAATAGATGAAACAGAAAAGTTTCTTGAAAGTTGGTGTATTGGTGTTGAAGTCCTTAGTAGCTGAGAATTATTTCAAATAGGCATACATGAATGAGGAATTCAAGGTAGAAAGAACTGCATTAATAAAAAAGCATGGGGCAGCTGATGCTTAATATATGTAATATTATTAATAAGATTAATTGTTAAAGTGTGGAAATGAATAGAATTGATAACACATTATAGTGGGTATAAGTTACACTAGTTTACTGATTTATAAATGTGATTATGGCTTAAAGGGGGTAGTCTGTAGACCTAAATGTCAATTGAAAGGAAGCTAGACAATAATCTAGGGAATGTATAACGTAGTGATTTCGGTGGTAGATGAAGATTGTGTTTAATAGTATAAATATAAGAATGTTTTCTTTTACAAAGTGCTAAGAATATAATGATACATAGGAAAATTACAGCTAATGTAACTTATGGACAATAGTTAACAGTAATATTGTAATATTTTGCAGCAATGGCAAGAAGATATTATTTCAATTTTAAGGGACAATAGGATGGTATAAGAGGGTATGGGATTTTTCCTTTTGAAGTAATAAAATGTTCTAAAATTGACTGAGGAAATGACAGCACAATTCTGTGATGAAAATGAGAGCCACTGAGTGTACACCTGGAATGGATTGTATAAAGCACGGACTGTATAACACAGGGAACACAGTGGTGAAAGATGGCCTGTGGTAAACAGGACAAATATGGGAATGTTTTCTCTTGAATGACCACAAATATATAATACTAATATAGGGTGTTAATAATTGGGTTGGGGGAAAAATACACCAAATGTAAGATATGGGCTATAGTTAGTAGTAATATTTCGACACTGCTTTTTTATAGTTTGTAACAAATGTTTTACAACAATGTAATGTGTTGGTGGTGGGGTGATGTATGGGAGCCTTGTATGATGATCTGCATGCTTGTTTTGTAAATTCATAGCTTTTACTATACAATTATTGTATATGTATGTTCATGTATAAGTGATATACTTCAATAATATTTTATTAAAAAAAGAAAGCAAAGCAAAAGGCATGGAAATGGTAACTAAATTTTAAAGCAGATCAGCCCATGAGATCAACCTAATTATTTGAACAGTGGAACAGAAATATATGTAGTGAAAATTGGGGGGTTGGGGGGTGAGGCTGTGATGTGAGGCTGTCTCAGTTTCTTAGGGCAGCCTTGAAAGGATACAGTAAACTAGATGACTTAAAACAAAAGAAATTTATAGCCTCAGAGTTCTTGAGGCTAAATGTACAAAATCAAGTAATTGGGAGAGTCATGTTCCATCTGAAACTTATAGGGGAGTCTCCTTCCTTGCTTCTAGCTTTTGTTGTTTTTCCCACAGTCTCTGGTGTTTCCTGGCTTGCAGCTGTAGCCCTTCAATTTCTGCCTCTGTTGTCACATGGCATTTCCCCTTGTGTCTGTCTCTTCTTTACTTATAAAGACACCAGTTATTTTGAGTTAGGGGCCCATCCTATTCCAATATAACCTCATTTTAACTTAACCAATTCCATCTGCAATGACTCTATTTCCAAATACAATCATATTCTGAGAGTCTGCGATTAGGACTTCAACTTATCTTTTCTGGTGACACAACCCATAATACTGCTATGAATTTATGCTGTGACACACTTTAGTCTATAGGCAATGGAGAATGTTGGGAAATGGTGTAGTAGAGGCACAGCATGTTTGAAATGGTCTTAAGGAAAGATTAATCTGAAAGTGATGTCGTATTAGTCAGGATTCTCTCAGGAAACAGTATCAATAAGAGATATCTGTCAATAATATGAGATTTTTATAAGAATCTCTAATGCAACCGTGGGGATGCACAAGTCCAGGTTCCGCAGGCAGGCTGCAAAGCAGGGGCTCCCATGAAAGTCCAGTAAAAGGTCCTTGATGAGTTTCTGGGATAAGATGGCTGTCCAAAGACGAGCTGGGAAATTCTCTCTTGAATGTTGAAATCACTTCCCCTTTTAAGGCATTCAACTGATTAGATAAAAGCATCACCCATTGCTGATGCAATCTCCCTAATTGATACAGATGTAATCAGCCATCCGTGCAGTAAACTCATTGATGACTGAAGTCCATTGTATTACAATTAGCCCAGTGTTTGCCTGACCAAACACCTGGACACAATTACCTGGCTGACACATTAGTCTAACCATCACAGATGTGTATAATAAAGTGGGAAGGCATAGCAATTAAAAGATGAGTTAAATATTAAAATTACTTTAATATTTAATCAACCATGTGATTTTTTTAAGAAAGGGTTTGGGGGAGCGGATATAGCTCAGTGGTTGAGAGCCTGCTTCCCATGTATAAGATCCTGGGTTCAATCCCTGGTACCTCCTAAGAGGTTAAAAAAAAGGGGGGGAGGGGTTGGTTTAGTCAGTTTTAAACATAAAATAGAATAGATAACATGGATTCAAGAAAGATTGTGAAAAAAAAAAAATGTTGGCCTATTTACTGATTGTGGGATGAAACAGAGGAAAAATTTAGAGCAATGTGAAATTTCAAATCCATTTGTCTAGAACTGAGATACATAAAAACACATTGCAAAATGAGCTAATTTTATGTTGGGAGGAGGAGAGAAAAGATGCATCATTTTTTAGACAAATTGAGTTTAGGTGGGGGTAAAAGCCCACAGGGCAGTGTTCATTAATGGGAATGTGGAAATATAATTTATGATTGAGGAAGATGAACTGGATTTGTGACTTATCTACACAGACATGACTGATAATGCTGTGAGTGTAAATAAAATCACTAAAAAGTAGGCTTTCAAGAAATAGTATGTAGGTACAAGGAACATATTCTTGACATTTAAATGGACAGAGAAAAAAGATACAATAAAAGACACAGAATAATAATGGTCCTAGGTAACCCCTGCACAATGGAAGCCCAGGGAGGGATGATTGAAGGAAGAGGGATTGGTCAATAGGGTCATATCCTACAGTTGAGGCAGTGAATATGAAGGACGTAATGAAACCATCTAAGTTGGCTTTGATGTCTCTGGAGAGAGCAGTTAAATAGGAATAGGGTCAGATTCTAAGGGAAGTTTAATAGAGACAAGTACAAAATTAGGTCTCACATTCACCAAGTGGATGAGGAGGTACTGAGATATAGAAATGGCATCACAGGGAACCAAGCCAAAGCTAAATCTGAACTGCAGTATATGGTAATTTTTGCTAAATACAGAAAATATATCATTATCTGGATGTCACACCAGCATTCAAATGAAATCTACTCCTCTTGATTTAATAATTTTAATACTATTAAAGATGTTTTCTTACAAAGTTTTGATACCTTAATAATCTTGGACTTTTCTTTCTCACTTCACTCCATATCCAATCAGGAAGAGAGGCAATGTGTTGCCAGAAATTTTGTGTGTTTTAAATTAGATATGGATTCAAATTTCAGCTCTGATGTTTACCAGCTTTGAAACCATATACAAATTATTTAGACTTTTGGACTCAGTTTCCTCGTATGTAAAATTGGGATAAATACCTTTCTTTCAGTGTTATTGTGATGCAATAAAAAAATGTGGGAAAGAAATCATTATAGTGTACAGCAGGTAGTAGGCATTCAGTCCTATTGATTCATTGTTATTCTCATTAGTTCTTACCAGTGTATCAATGGCCCCTACATAGTAATTTCTCTTGAGCTCTAGAGCTATATGTCTACCTATTGGATATCTCTACCTACTTGTCCAACAGATACCTAATTATAATATGTACCTATCCCAATTCATCAGCTATATGTTCCAAAAATTTTAAAAATTATTAAATGTATATTGTCACCTCAATCAGAAACATTTAGCTAATCATGTTGAGTTTATCACATAATCTTCCCCCAAATTGAAAATATAAAATTAAATGTATATTATCACCTCGATCAGAAACAATTAGCTAATGCTGTTGTTAATCACATAAATTATTTTATAATCTGTTGTATATCTCCAGCCTTACTAATTTAGTTGAACAATTCATTATATTTTACTGGAACTATTAAAATAATCTCTAACTAATTTCCTTAATCGCAGTTTCTAAAAAGTTTGATTCATTCTTCAAAACGCTAAAAGTATGATATTTTAAAATAGGTATTATTTCTCAGTGAGCATATTTTTATATACATACACAAACATATCCAACATAATTTTTCCCTATATATTACTCCCCCGTGCCTGTTGGATAAAGTGCAGTCTCCTTAAAATGTCATAAAAGTCTTTGCTTTCTAGTCTCTGCCTCCTTTCCAGCCCTATATATATCAGCACTTATTTAGCTCCAATATTCTCTGATCTTATTTGTGGTTGCCCAAACTTTTCTTCTTTTTTCTTTTTTTCACTTGCCATTTTTTGTTTTAAATGTCCTTTTTTTCTCATCTACCTGCCTAATATTTTTCTCATCTTTCAAGATTTAACCAAGGTGATACATTTTGTAAGAATATCTTCTACCATTCTCCCTCCTACCAAGGACAGATTGTGATGTTTCATTCTTTCAGTGCTTATGGCATTTATTGAAGCTATTCTCATATCATGTATAACTCTATGGTTCAGTGCCCCTCAAACTCTTCAATGGCACTTAATATTCACATTATTTGACACACAGTAGACTTTCAAAATGTGTTTATCAAAAATATTGATTTACATTCTCCACAGATGTGGAATTGTCTATTATGACCTCAACACAAAATAAATAGAAATCATCTTGACATTTTTCATATCAACAGAAGAGGATTTTACTCCCTCATGCAGTGAACCTAGCTTTGCAGTTCTGATAATTGATTTGTAAGAAGAGTTTGAATAAATCAGAAAAGGCCCTGCAAATCATTACCAACTACATTGTAATGAGGCAAGATTTAATGAGTTGGTATAGATCACTTCAGAGAAGAGAAGGATGCCAACCCACTGAAACTATTTGAAGAGTTTCATAAAGGTGGTGGTTACTTCTTTTCCAGAAGAGAAAGAAAAAGAACTAAGCTTAAATTATAGGAATAGTTTGAACAGGCATTCAGAAGAATTGTCTGTAAGTGTGGTTAAACAGAATGCCAAGAATATTTCATCTCTAGCAAATGTTAACAAAGAAAGTCGTCCTGACAGCCTTGTGACCCTTTCTGACTCTAAAAACAAACATAATACAGAGGAGGAAATAAGGAGATGTCAATGTATCTTTTACTGTGTTTGTTGCTTTTAGTCTTATTGTTGGCAGATTATTTTGTGCATATGACCAACAACAATAAATGGGCATATTTTCCCATATAAAGGGTACTATTCTCAAGTTCATTACCTTCATATATAATAGATAATAATTAACTTCGTATGCTCTTAGTATATGATAGTAACTCCTGGATAGCTAGAAACATTAGTGGGAATCTGAAGTTTCCTAGGAGGAGACATAAAGTAAACGAGTTGAACATCCTCTCCCATCTCACCTACCATGTGTGCTAGTACCAGAGTGGGCCAGTGTAACAGTACATTCACAAATGACATCACTTTCAAGAGCTCAATGAGAGGCTGTCACTGGGGAAATATGGTCATAGTCCATCATCTCTGTCTGGAGTGTTCAGGGACTTTCTCCAGGGTCAGAAACAACCATTCTCTGTTTCTCATCAAAAAGGACCTTTAGAAGAGGTTACTTTAGTTAAGGGATGACATAACCTAATCAGGATAGGTCTTCGTCCTATCAGTAAAGGCTTTTATAAACAGAATAAAATTCAGACAGAGAAGCTAGAAAGCCATGAGAAGCATGATCTGAAAGTCAGTGGAACCTGGGATGGAAGGGAGAGGCCAGGAGAGGCTACTATGTGTATGGGCATGTGATAGAAGAAACGAGGACCAAAGATCACTAGCAGCCAGCCCTGAAAAACAGTCTTCAGAAAAAAAGCATCCCCTTCATAACACCTTGATTTGGAAGTTTTCCTAGCCTTAAAAACGTGAACTAATAAATTCCCATTGTTTAAGCCAAAGCATTGCATGGTATTTGCTTGAGCAGCCAAGGAAATTAAAACAGGTGGCATTTTGCAATTCAATGCAGAGATTAGATAGGAAGGTGGAATCTGAGGAGAGGACAGAGTGAATGCTGTTGTCCAGTGGTCTGGTGGATAAGAGACTTATCTCTTGAAGGTAGGAATCCCTCTTTTTCTTCATAGATCTTATCTTCAAAACCAATATTTTCTACTCAATCATATGGCCCCATCAATTATTTAACACCCTTCTTCTTCTAATTAGTAAGAAAGGCAGTAAAAGTGAAGGGAACTATTATTTATAAATACCTTCAATCCTTGACCTCAGAAGAATAAAAATGGGAATAAATCAATTCTCAAAACCTAGGCTGCCATAGTAAACACATGTCTAACCTATAGAAGTTTCACTCAAATGGACAACTGATTTGCATTCCATGCCTAATGCCTAAGTGTTAATAGCCTAGTACACAGATACTCATTTCTACTGACAGGGCACTGGAAAGCAATTCAACCTACAATGGTGAGAGGATTTATGTCCTTAATATCCCGTTTTCTGTGCATATATGGTATCTATGTAGAACTTGCCAAAGAACAAAGAACAGGCTTTAAAATGGAATAGAGGCTGTGGTTGTTTGAATTATGTTTCCCAACAAAAGATACGTTCTTAATCTACATTCCTGTGGAGAGAACCCATTTGTAAATAGGACCTGTTGAAGATGTATTTTAAAGTCTTGCTTAGACGTGTCCAACAGAATCAAGGTGGGCCTTAATCTGTATTACTGGAGTCCTTTATAAGCAGAAGAAATTCTGATGCAGTAAGTCAGTGAAGCCCATAGGAAGATGTCAGAAGTCAGCAGAAACTGGAAAAGCAGACACAAGAAGAGAGAAATCACCATGTGATTACACCAGAGATGTAATCCAAAGAACCCCAAATATTGCAGCAAGCCAGCACTAGAATGCTACAGGCTTTGGGGAGAAAGTATCCTTGCCAATGGCTTGATTTTGGACTTCTAGCCTCTGAAACTATCAGGCAATAAATTCTTTTTGTTAAGACAAACAGTGTGTAGTATTTGTTATAATAGTACTGTCAGACAAAGATAAAGGCCTATTTTTGAATGGGAAACTTATAAATGACAAATGACTCCTTCAAGAATGTTTGGAATTTGTTCTTCATAGAAACAGATGAAAAGTAATATATATAGGACAGAGACCCATGATAGAGAAATCGTAGCTGAATGAATGAGCTTGATGACTATCATAGAAGTGAGATAGGATTTTAAACTTTTAAGACAACTGTTTAGACTTGTAAGGTTTAGTTAAGTCAAGAATATAAAGATGGCATTGATGTTCAGCAGTTAGAGAAACTGGCAACTCCTCTAGCCCAACTGGTGATCTAAAACGTAATTAAAGTAATTATAGTGGTGGATGACATACATAAAATTTTGCATTCCAGTGTTTGAGAATGTAGCTAAACAAGGGGAAGCAGTTAAAGGGCTTAACTGCCTGAGGGCAGTTGTGGTTGAAGATTTGGCAGGGCCTGGAGTTTTCTGGGGATTAGTAGAAAGAGCATCATCAAACTGAGCAGAGTCTAAGGAAGGAGATCCAAGTTAGCACAAGAGAAGCAAAATTGTGCCAGTTTGCAGAGAAGACTCACATAAATTGGAATCAAGTCCATGGAACAAGAGCAAAAGAAAATAGGGTGTGAGACAGGCAGTCAGGAAGTAAGATGTGAAATGCACAAACAAATGCTTTAGGATGTAGTTTCTTACTGAGGCTCAATTCTACCAGATGCTGATAAAGGATAAGGCAAGTTTCCTATACAAATTCAGCAAAGATGAGCAATGTAGAAATAAAATTATCTGTCCATTTCAGATATCTGAATCATGTGTAATGAGTAATTTAAAGAATATGGAGCCTCCAAGGTTAAAAACAGGAAATAAAGAGATATAAGAATGTTTGGGGGAAAACGGACCTTTGTAGGGCCTGTAAGGAAGGATGATGCTATAGTGAGACTATTTCAGGCTGGTAAACAACTTGTAGCTTTGGGGGCCTTGGTAGCAGAGGATCGACTATGAGGGAATTGACCTAAGCTCCTTTTCTTTGGAGTGAAGCAAAAAGACATAGACTTTTAAGAACAGGTTAGCTTTTAGTGTCCACTGGGATGTCCATTGGGATGTGAGAGCCTGATTATGCTGCATAGTAATGGTAAGTATTCTCTAGAACTATACACAGAGGTCCTTAGTTCACCCAGGGTCACATTTTGATCATTCTTTCTTTGAAGTTTGGTCTTTGGAGCTTCTCTTTTTGTGTCTGTCTCCCCCCTCCCTCTGAGAATCTCTCCCCCTCATTCTCCCTCCCTTTTCTCTTTCTCTCTCCCTCTTCTCAATTTCTTGCTTTAAAATGTTTAACATTTACTCTGCTGGATGCATGTTTAATATGAAATAACAAATGTTGGCCACTGCTGGGATTGGTCCTTTTGTTGAGGAAGTGAAAATAGGGCTGGAGAGTGGGCCCTGGAGAGTGGCTACTGAGACAGTTTCCCAGTTTTCTGAGGCACAGGACTTTCCGGAACTGATCATCCAGCACTAGTAGGTTCTGCACACTGGGGTGTTTGGCCAATCTATTATCCTTCTGCTGTACACAGGATACCTTTAGAGTGAAGTCAAGAGTACTGAGGATATTGACTGAAATAAACATCTAAAATTGAATTCTAAGGTCTTATGCAAAGAAAATGAATTTGTGAACCTTTATACACTTGAGAAAGACCAGAAATTTGAGAAATGTTTGACTGCAGGGACAAGATTTTTAAATTTAGGAAGAAATACATTTGAGAAATCTTTGCTCATGGTCTGCTTGAGGTCATTAATGTGACTGAGGAAAGAGCAGAGTATAAAACTGTGGGGACAAAATAAATCCAATCCATAAAAAGATAAAAAGCTCTTATTGTCTAGTCCAAATCAAGGGTTAGCTTATGTGGGTGATATTTTAACAGGAAGAAGAGTTTTCAAATTATTGAAGAAGTGTCCATGGAGGGAAATAGAGACACTGGAAACTAGATCAGGAAATGAAAGTAGAATATGAAACATGGATTTTTTTTTGAATCATGTATAGTTTTAAGGGAATCCATTACTAGATTCTCACCTTTCATAAGTATGCTTTTATAAAACTCTCTTAGAACTTGCCTGAATTAACATTAGCCCTTTTTGCACTTTACATCTTAAAGGCATAGTCGTCACCTCCCAAATCTTACTGTATTGCATTGCTCAGGTGTAGAATCCTTTCGGTGATGAGGGGTTAATGTGAAAATAGCAGCACTGGTTTGGGGGAAGCTTACCAGAATGACTTTTTAAGCCACTCTAAACTATACAGCTAACTGGCTTGCCTGATTACACATTTTTTCTTTAACGGTGAAGCTTGTTCCTTGTTGGGATGTACTGAATTCTTAACACCATAAAATCTCAATGCACATGACTTTGCACCCCCTGGGAACATTTGGGAATATCTGAAGACAATTTTTATAGTCACATTGAGGGTGAGTGCTACTGGCAGCTAGTGGGCAGAGGCCAGGGATGCTGATAAACATCCTACAATGCCCAAGATAGTGCCTCCACGACAAATATCAATTATGCAGAAGCTGAGATAGATTGTTTTAAATGAAAGTGGAATTATTTTGTGGAATAGCATAATTTTCAAGATGCAATAGATAAAATCTTCAGGAAAATATTTTTATTCCAGTAATAATCATTTCTTGTTTTATTGCTTATTATAAAATATTTACTATAATGTTTAATATATTCTATCTCATTTTAAAACTTATTTAAACTTAGAAAGTATAGATATCAGTATATGGGCATGAAGAAATACATAGCTTCTGAAAATTTCTCAGGGGACATGTGGGCACTTCCTGCATCTTATTTGAGTGTGCCAGGAACGTGGCTGAGATAGACAGTGGTTTCCATGAACAGAATTCTAGTTCATTCAAACATATGTGTCTTAGAGTGAAATGATGATCAGGAAAATCATAATTCTTCGGCTTTACCTGCATGTTGTAAACATATTGTCACAGAAATGACTAGTTGGAACTGCAATCTGATTTTACTCCTCAGCTGCTGAGATCTGCATTGTGTAGAGGGTGTCCTTGCTGTAGGGTCCTGCTCAGGACAGAAAAGGTAATTAGTCCTGCAGTGCATGCCAGGGCATAAGGAAGAGACTAATTTTGGTAGGATTATCTCTGTACAAAATTGGAAAGACTTTAAGTAAGTTTGGTAGGTAGAAAATGGCCCCGCAAAGATGTTAATGCCCAATCTCCTAAGAATGCATTATATTACATGTCAAAAAGGGACTTTGCAGATGTGATTAAGGTTAAGGACCTTGAGATGGAGAGAGTATCCTGGATGGTCCAGGTGGGTCCAAGCTAATCACATGAGCCCTTTAAAGCAGAGAACCTTTCCCTGCTGCAGTCAGAGAGCAATGTGATGATTGAAGAAGGGTCAGAGAGATTGTGATGTGGCTGGTTTGAAGATGGAGGAAGGGGGTCACAAGCCAAGAGGTCTTTGGAAGCTGGCAAAGTTAAGGAAATGGATTTTCTTGTAGAGTCTCAAGGCAGGAGTACAGCTGTGCCAATCCTTTGATTTTAGCCCAGTGAGACCTGTGCCAGATTTCTGACCCACAGAACTGTAAGATAATAAATTTGTGCTGTCTTAAGGACTAGGTTTGAGGTAATTTGGTATGGCAGCAATAGAAAATGGATACAGTGAGTAGTCACTTGGTAGTATAATATTTGGATATATATTTTACAATCAAAGAATTCCATGCTGTAACATAACCTGCACCTTTGAGCAGGAAGGTGATGGGGCCAGGGCAAGGAACCTGGTTATTATAAATATGTTCAAGGTACCTGCTGAATAAAAGTATTTACAAATCATATAGACATCTCTCTTCTAAAGTTTTACTAAACTAGTAGTAGGAAACTATGTCTGTAACCTCCTTATTGCTTTCTTTATCCTTTGCACTCCCATTTTCTTATTCTGTCAATAATTCTGTATTAAGATTTCATCTACTTCCTGTGCATTCAGAGTGAACTTTTACTTAGTGATCATCAGTGCAATTGGTTTGGAAACCCAATACATGGCTAAAAAAAGCCAGTCTATAAAATGACGTTTGAGGGTAGGAAGCCTATGTTTATGGAGTCACCAAAGCGTTGCTTTTCCATGGCTGAGTGATCTGGCTGTGGCTGGCAGATGTACTCTCAAACAGCACTGTTTCTTATGTAGGGCTTTGTGGTACCAGCTACTGTTAAATACAAGGCCTTCATACTGAGAACTGAGTGCATTCAGCATGAAGAGGTATGGAACAGAAGATACCAGCTACAGTCAGTACACTCAAACTGAATCGTCAAACTAGAATTACTAAGGCATTATGAATGGAAGGCAAGTGATAAATGAACTGAAGAAGATCAGGGATGGGGAGTATATCTGAGACTGGACAGACAGTTTTATCAACAGTTCTAAATTTAACAGCAAAATAAAAGAAGTTGCACAGGGGACAATATCTTATACAGGAGACTATTACTGAGCAGTAGAAATCTTTGATAACCCATTCGGTAAGTTGCTTAATGGTCAAGATGTCAGATAGCAATGGTCTAAGCCCACTTCTCTGATAGCATCTCCCACTGATTCTTTCTCACTCACTCTGCCACTCTGCTCTGGCCACACCAACCTCTTTGCTGTTCCTGGAACTTGCCAGGCATGATCCTCCTAGAATCTTTAAAGCTATCATTTTCTCAGTCTGGAATAATAATTTTCATTTTGATAGCCTCATGGATCATTCCCTCACCTCCATCAGCACTTTGTTTAAATGTCTCCTTTTAAATGAAGTCTTCCATAACCAAGCTATTTAAAATTAGAATCTATCTTCCCCATCATGCACTTTTATCCCTTTTCCCGGCTTTACTTTTTTATATCATATACCATCATCTAATATAATGCATATTTTACTTATTTAGTTTATAATCAACTTCCCACCTCTTATCCAAACATCAGCTCCATTAGCACAGGAATTTCATCTGTTTTATTCAAAGCTGCATTTCCTGCAACTAGAAAATACCTGGCTCAAAATAGATACTCAATAAATATTTGTAAAATGAATAAAAATTACATTGTATTGGGGAGATAGTTTTGAAAAGAATTCTATAAAGCAGCTGTACAGTAGTCGAAACAGTGACTAAGAAATGGATGTGGAAAGGATATAGAAAAAATTCTATTGCCTTTCTCTCTCGGGATATCAGGGAGTGTGGCTGAGCTTGATACCAAGGAAGTACAACTCATCTTTTAGGCTATCCACTGAAATTTGAATTGCCCTCTCCTGAATAGTGAGTAATTTATAATCGAGTGCAGGTGAACATATCTAATAGAAAGGGCAGGCTCAGAAGTGGAGGGAAATATTGGAGATAATATGGGGGAGAGTTCCAGAGAGAATTACTGAGCTTTTAAATTTAGCTGGTAGGTCAACTGGTTTGAATTGATACTTAAAATTATTTCAACATTTATTACACTCTATTTGGTATGGTGAACTGTAAATACACAATACCTCTACCTAACAAGTGTGTGATTAACAGTCCAGCACATGTATTAATAGTCTTATTGTAACTGGATTGCTGAAGGGAAAAAGGGATCTGTATGGCAAATATTCCAGGATTTATTGATGAGGGCAGAAATTGCAGGACATGTCAGGAGATGAGGACTGGCCACTAGTAATGGAATAATGGCATTTCAAGAATGACCCAGTTGAAATAATTTGTGCAATCTATTATCCAGGACAAGAGATCTATTTGCATATAGCTTCTTTTTGTGAAATTGTCAATGCAAACAAGCTGGTTAAGGAAGGCTTCTTTGTTGTGGAGTCATTAATATGACTAGAAAGACTGCTAAGGTCATTCTTTCTGGGAAACACTCATTGTTGAATGATTGCTTGATGGAGCCATTCATTCAGTCAACCAACATTAATTGGAAATTTACTGTGTGTCTATCAGTAGTGTGTCATGCTTAAGAACCCTGATTTTGAAATCAGGCTTGGCCGGATCCAAATCACAGTTCTTATACTTAGTACCTCTCAGTTCTTTGAAAATTAGTTAACACCTATACCTCAGTTTCAATATATATGAAAGGGAGTGGATCATAGCATCATTGGGAGGTTTAAGTGGGGCATTGCATGTAAAGTGGGTAAGGCTTCTGGCATAAAGTGAGCTCAGTAAATGCACCAATACATTTTTGTTATGTTTCAGTAAGAGAACAGAGATGCTTGGGAGAGCACAGTAGAGTACCTTATGAATAACACATAGATGGGGTTCAAAAGTATTTCCAAGAATTAGGTGTCCTCATTGAAAGTTAAGTCTAAATCTTGAAGTTGAATGTGATATATTGAGAGTTTGCCAGCTATTCCCATCCTGTGCCTGTATATTCTCTATGGCTGTCTGCCTCCACCTAAAAGTCACTCTTTCTCATTTTTCACCATTTCCACTACTTTGGTGACATATTCTGTGAAAAGGTCAACTTTTGAACCAGTAAATTGGTCATGGAAAAAAAAATTCATGGATCAGTTATGGATGGACCAAAAGGTATCGGAGATGTGACTTATCCCTCTCTCTATCCCAAAAAACCTTGCATCCTTGGGACCTGGAATCATGCCATAGGATGTCCCTCAGAAATTAGCTAAAGGAATAGAAGGCTTTAGTGAGAACTCAAATTTTTGAAAACAAACCTTTTGCTATGGGCTGTCTTTGCTGAACATTTTCCAGATGACCTTGAATAATAGACCAAAGAACAATGCAGAGGTCAATAGTAATGAAATAAAATGTACTCTTCAACACTGAAAAGGTGTACTGAGACTTGTAACAATTAGACTCAGGATAGACAAATCACAGGTCACAGTCATAAACCTCATGTTTGTTAATACTCTCACTGCATCACAATCATAAAGGACTTTGAAGAAACAAAAATTAACTTCATAAAATTTTTAAAATATCAAGAACAATATTCATTCTGGAGAATATAAAAATATTCTCCTTTTCTGTCTCTTTCTACCCTGTTCACTTCTCTCTTAATTATTCCTCATTTGCTTATTCTTTCAAAGTTACTACTATGTGTTTGGAGCGCACATGTCTAGAGGTAGTTCCTGAAATTTCTCAATTGGTATGAAGATAATGTGGCCAAGAATTGATAGTCAGATTTTTAGAGTATCATTATTTGAATATATGAATATGGGGAGGGGAAGACATTACAAAAAATCCATCATCCTTAGTCCTGATAAGTTTGTAGTCAGCATTCCTGCTTCCAGTGCTTCTCCTTTCTCTCCTCTGGATACCATGTTCTATAGCTCTTTACTTTGCTGCACTTGTGGGTGGTCCAGCTTGTGAGAATGTTCAAGAAGGCTAATGCCTAAATCAGAATGAGGGTAAACAAGTGGCAACTGGAGAGTGGACAGAGTTCCATTCACAATTTGTATGAGTGCTTAATAATAGTGGAATAATAGCACCTCTTCAATATTGGAAAGACTCTGAGGAAAACTGGTAGATATGATGATCAGAAAATCTTCAAACCCAAACTTTCACAACCACGTATTTAACAACCTCGTTCACAAATGAGGACTATTGATATTCTGGAGACGTGAGTAGCATGAATAGGGGCATCACCACCAATATGTGTCAGTAAAGCTGAAAATGATTACTTGCATGTGTCACAGAAGAAGGAGAAGGCATGTAAGAAATGAGCTGAAAGAAGTGTTTAGATTTGGATATAGATATCATCGCAGCTAAAATAAATTAAACATTTTTCTCTGCTAATAAAAAGTCTAGGAGGAAGCGGCTGTGGCTCAATCAGTAGGGTTCCCGTTTACCATATGGGAGGCCCCGGGTTCGGTTCCCGGGGCCTCCTGGTGAAGGCAAGCCCGCCCGCACGGCGTGGTTAGCTGACCCAACGAGCACAAGCAGCAAGAGGGGGATAAATGAATAAATAAATAAAATCTTTTAAAAAAATAAAAATAAAAATAAAAAAATAATAAAAAAAAATAAAAAGTCTAGGAGCTGTTTTGTATTAGTCAGTGAAATACTCAGATCAGGGAAACTACAAGAAAGCCTTAGGTATATAAACATCCACAGGATGTCTGTGACATTTGGTGTTTGACAGTAGACTGGTGAAGGTTTCATAAAACTAGGATTATCAAACTGTACGTTTGTTATTATTTTTCTCTCTACATCTTTCTACTCTCCCATTGTCTGCTTTTTCCCATGTAGCTGTGCATAAATTTGGGCACATTTTTACTCCACTAGCAGCACATACAAGGTAAGCCTAAGAATGGATGTTATCAGTGAGATTTGATCATGAAGACCTTTCATGGAGTAGGGGTGAAGGCAGAAAGTTGGTGTCTGTACAGTGGTAAGAAATATGTTCCTTGTGGCCTTGGTGACATGGACAGAGGGCCACATTAATAACATTACCAAAATACCCCACACCAGTATTTTCCAAACCATCAGATATTCCTACACAGGTTAATATCTTTGTGCTGTACAGAGAATAACTTGAGCATGGACAGAGAGACAATTCTCTGAGGAGCTACATTCCAGAAAGAATATTCTAAAGTATAATCATCAAGATTTATTGAAGGAGTATGCATTAAATTCTAGAATTTCTAAGCACATTTCAATAGAAGTTGTGGTCCTATTAACGTGAAGAAACTTAGGGACTTGGGAATATGTCTGAGACTAGTTGGAGTATATGAAATTATGTTTTAAATTAAGAATAATAAAATATGAAATGTTTTTATTCAGAGCTGAAACACAGCCATTAAAATTATTTATTGGAAGTCTATATTAGTACTCTGGAAGGTATTTTTGAGCGCCAGGAAAGCTTTGGTGGTAAAATCAGTAAGGAAGCTAAACTTGATGGAATAAAAATGGGACAGTGAAAAGCACTTAAAATAAATTTTGAAAGGATGTGAAGAAAGGACTTCTGTTTCAGATTAAGTTGTTGAAGGACTAACAAAACTTCATTTCCATGGTATCAACAATAAAAATTGAAACAAAATGAATATTTTCCTCTAAGGTTAATGAAGAACAGTGGCTGCATGGAAGTCTTGATAAACTGAATTACAGAGAAAAACAAAATCCTTTATAGGACAGCAGAGAGTTGCAGAGCTGGTTGTAGAAATGAGCAGAGGGAGAAATGGACCAGCCATAGGAGCAGAGATTTTATAGGGACAAAATGGTATTAGAAGATCATTAGAGGACATTATAAGCTTTATGGATAGAATATAATCCTGAAGATCCCCAAAATGATAAATCACTAGGCCTAATAATTCTCATGGCACTCTTAGTCTTGACTTTTGCTGGAAAAGCAGAAGTAGAAAAAGGGCTAGGGAGTGGAAAGAAATAATGTAGCCTTTCACTTTTTCATGGTACTTGGATTCTGGGCTATGCCTGAGTTAAATCTAAGCATGATCCAAAAATATATGAAACTTCAGCACAATTCCTCTCAGTTCAAATGATTACAAGATCAAAATGAAAGCACAGCCACAGTAAGTTGTGGGTTGGGCTAGTCACAGGTAAAATAATCTAATTAAAACTGGCCTTGATATCAGCTCAACGTGGTGGTAGGAGGAATTGGAATGTTCGTTCTCTCTCCCATCACACAGAGGAAGGGACATGAATTCTCTTGTAATAACAAAGCAAAACAAAAGCTGTACTCTCTACTCTATTAAGGCAAGATTGGAATAATCTGAAAAATTATATGACATGCAAAGTAGTAGGAAAGCACAACCTAAAATCAAGAAGAAACATGATTACTAAAAGCAGATCAAGAGATGATTTAGTTATTGGATTAAGCCAATAAGGAAATTTAAAACAGCTATTTTAACTGTGTTTAAAAATTTGTAGGGAAAGAAGGAAATATTGGTGAAACAGATGGGGAATCTCAGCAGAGAAATGAAAACTCTAAAATTGGACAAAGTAGGAATTCTAGAATTGAACACTGCAATATCTGACTAAAAATGTATAGATTGGGCTTAACAACAAATTGGATATTAAAGAAGAAGGCATCAGCGAATTTGAAAGCTGGTCAATAGATGTTGTCAAAACTGAAGCAGATACTTTGAGAGAAAATGGCAGAGTAGGGAGCTCTAGGACTCAGTCCTTTCTTCAAAAAACTATTAAACAGGCAGGAACTGTCTGAAACAACTATTCTGAAACCCCAGAGGTCAGAAGAACACTGTATAGCATCTAGGGAAGAACAGGAGGTAGAGGCTGATAAATTATGGTAAAGAACTATAAATTGTTCTCACTGTATGGCTCCCAACCCCCACTCTCATGGCAAGCTGCTATGGGGTCCAGACCCTGGCTAGAAGTTAGTAACAGAAAGGGACATAAAACAAGGGTATGCACAAATGATCAATGATCATGGCTGGCTTTTCGTTAGCTAATTTGGATAACTGAGTCCCAGCTCTGAGCGCAGCTATTGTTTCAACCCAGCTCCAGAAAAAGGCGGCAGCCCTTGTTTTAACCCTCTCCAGGCAGGGGCAGAGGCAGAGGCAGTGGAGATTTAAAGATGCAGAGTTGCAGGGTTTCCTCAGGGCTGTGGGGAAAGTTAGCTGAAAAGGCTACATTTGCTGGGCAGGCCAGAAAAGCTCATCTTTGGGGAGCACACAGATAAGGTTGTGTTTTTGTTTTTGTTTTTTGTTTTTTTTTTTAGGCAAGGGAGTAAAGCCTTTATTAAGAGACAAGGAAATAAGAAGACTACACAGTCCAAGGCACAGACTGTGGGTGTACTGCAAGGTGAGTCGTGCCCCATCATCTAACTTTTGGGCACCCTTCCTGACCACCTCCACAGGGCACTTTGGATCTGGTCTGCAGCCCTTCATGGATTCCTGGCCCTATTTTGGCTGGGAAATACTGAATTAGAAAAGTTCTCCCTGGGGTGACTCTCCTCCCAGAATTTGCCCCCCAAGCAAAAGCAGCATGAGACAATGAAAAGAGTACAAAAACTATAGAGGCAGACAATCTGGGACAAAGGCCTGCTAACTTCAGATAACCAGTACCAAGGTTTATCTCCTGGGAAACAGGGCCTACCACACTCCTGTAAACAGGGGAACTCCAAAACAACTAAGAAGCAAGAGCCCAGGGTAAAACAGAGGTGCAGTAGGCCAGGGCAAACCCTGCACAGTGCATTCACTGTGGGCAGACCTTCCTGATAGAGGGACATAAGCTCAAGAAAATCTCTTTCTTATCACCAGGTGGTTACAAAACCAACCCCCCCACACCCACACACACACAAAAAAAAAACTAAAACAAAACAGACATCCCAAGGAGTAAATCTCAAAGTTAAAATTTAAAATATTAAAATGTACAGTGTGCAACAAAAGATTACAAGATAAGCAAAGAAACAAGAAAAGAAGGAACCAAACACGATTGCTGAAGTTGAAGACCACAATAACCCAGGAGGGTTTTAAGGGTAGATTGAAGCTAGCAGAAGAAAGACTGAGTAGACTTGAACACAAGACACTTGAAATGAGTCACACTGTGAAGCAGAAAGAAAAAATGAATATTAAAAGTGAAAATAGCCTTGGACAGCTATAGAACACTATCAAGGGCACCAATATACACATTATGGGAATCTCAGAAGGAGAAGAAAGAGAGAAAGGGACAGAAGGAATAGTCAAAGAAATAATGACAGAAAACTGCCACACTTAACAAAAGACGTGAATTTGCACACCCAAAAAGCTCAGAGAACACCAAACAAGATAATCATGAAGAAAAATATAGCCCATCATATATTGATTACACTCTCAAATGCAAAGGATAAAGGAAAGAGTTCTGAAAACTGCAAGAGAAAAGCAACATTTTGCATACAAGGGAGTCCCAATTAGATTGAGTGCCAATTTTTCATAGAAGCAAGAAGAAATTGGGATGAAATACTTAAAGTGCTAAAGGAAAACAACTGCCAGCTGAGAATTTTATATCTGATGGAACCAAATATAAACAATTGTTATACATTTAAGATGTTAAATTTTAATCCTATGGTAACCACATGTAAAACAGATGATAATACATCCAGATAGTATGAGAAGGCACTCAATATAGTAGAACACAAGAAAGCATGTAAATTTAAAAGTAGACTTTAGGGAAGCGGCTGTGGCTCAATCAGTAGGGATCCCGTTTACCATATGGGAGGTCCCGGGTTCGGTTCCCAGGGCCTCCTGGTGAAGGCAAGCCTACCTGCACGGTGTGGTTAGCTGACCCAGCGAGCACAAAAGCAGCAAGGGGGGGATAAATGAATAAATAAATAAAAATCTTTAAAAAAAATAAAATAAAATAAAAGTAGACTTTAATGGAAGTTAGAGACAAAAAAAGGTATAAGACTTAGAAAGGCTAAATAGTCAAAATGGCAGAAGAAAGACCTGTATTACCAGTAGTGACTTTAAATGTAAATGGGTTAAACTTTCCAGTCAAAAGGCAAAGATTGGCAGAATGGATAAAAAAGAATGAACAAACTCTATGCTGTCTGCAAGAGACTCACCTTAAAGTCAAAGGTACAAGTAAGTTGATGATGAAAAGATGGGAAAAATATATATCATCCAAGTAGTAAGCAATCAAGAGCAGGATGGCTATACTAATATTGGTTAAAATAAACTTTAAGTAAAAACCATTTACAAGGGACAATGATAGCCAGGAAATACTGACAAAAGCAACAATTCAACAGAAAGATGCAATAATTATAATTACATATGTACATAACAGCAGAGCCCTAAAATATATGAAGCAAATACTGACAGATTTGAAGGGAGCAATTGACAGTTCTATGTCAATAGTAGAAGGCTTTAACACACTCTCAATAATGGATAGAACATACAGTCAGAAGATCAATAAGGAAGTATAGGACTTGAATGATACAATAAACCAATTATACCTAAAGGACATATATAGACACTTCACCCAACAAAACCAGAATATACATACTTCTCAGGTGCACATGGGTCATTCTCTAGGATAAACCATATGTTGGATCACAAAACAAGTGTCAATAAATTCAAAAATAATGAAAGCATACAATGTATATTTTCCAACCACAATGGAATGAAGCTAGAAATCAATCAGAGAGGGAGAAAGGGAAAATTCACAAACAGGTGAAAATTAAACAATATACTCTTGAACAATCAATGATTGAAAGAGGAAATCAAAAGCAAAATGATGAAATATCTTGAGTCAAATGCAAATGAAAATGCAAGCTACCAAAACTTATGGGATGCAGTGAAGGCAGTGCTGAGAGGAAAATTTATAGCTCCAAATGCTTACATTAAAAAAAGAAGATAGACTTCAAATCAGAGACCTAAGCTCAAAACAGGAAAACTAGAAAAAGAGCAAATTAAACCCAAAGCAAGCAGAAAGAAGGAAATAACAAGGATCAGAGTAGAAATAAATGAAATAGAAAACAAAAAGAAGAGAAAGAATCAACAAAACCAAAAGTTGGTTGACAAACCTTTAGCAATACTGACAAAGAGAAAAAAAAAAAAAAAAAAAAAAAAGGATAAATGTAATGAAAATCAGAAATGAAAATGGGGACATTACTATTTACCCTGCTGATATAAAAATGACTATAAATGGATACTATGACCAACTGTATGCAAATAAATTAGATAAGCTAGATGAAATGGACAAAGTCTTAGAAATACAAACTACCTACACTGACTCTATAAGATATACAAGATACCAAAAAACCAATTACTAGGAAAGTGATTGAATCAATAAGCAAAACTCTTCCAACAAAGAAAAGCCCAGGAACAGATGGCTTCATAGGGGAATTCTACCAAACATTTCAAGAAAGGTTAACTCCAATTCTTCCCAAACTATCCAAAAAATGGAAGAGAAGGGAATACTCCCTAATTCATTCCATGAGGCCAACATCACCTTCACATCACAGCCAGGTAAAGATACCACAAAAGAAAACTACAGACCAATATCTCTAATGAAAATAGATGCAAAAATCCTCAAAAAAATATTAGCAAATTGCATGCAACAATATATTAAAATAATTTAACACCATGATCATGTGGGATTTAACCCTTGTATGTAAGGGTGATTCAACTTAAGAAAACCAATTAATGTTTTTCTTTACACCACATTAACAGAATGAAAAATTTAAAAAAACCCACATGGTCATCTCAATTGATATGGAAAAGGTACTTGAGAAAATCCAGCACCGATTCATGAAAAAAACACTTAGTACACTAAGAATAGAAGGAAATTTCCTCAACATGATGAAGGGCATAGATGAAAAGTCCACAACTAACATCCTACTTAATGGTGAAAGACTGACAGTTGTCCCTCTAAGATCAGGAACAAGAAAAGGATGCCTACCATCACCACTGTTACTGAACATTGTACTGGAAGTTCTAGCCAAGGCAATTAGGCAAGAAGAAGAAATAAAAGCCTTCAAAATTGGAAAGAAAGAAATAACATTTTCTCTGTTTGCAGATGATATGGTCCTATATACAGAAAATACTGAAAAATCCATAGCAAAGTTCCTAGAGCCAATAAATGAATTCAGCAATGTGATAGGGTATGAGATCAATATCCACAAATCAGCTGTGCTTCTATTCATAAGTAATAAAATAATGCAAGAAAAAATAAAGACAAAAACTCCTTTCACAATAGCAACTAAAAGAATCAAATATCTAGGAATAAATCTAACCAAGGAATGTAAAGGACTTGTACACAGAGATCTACAAGACAGTGGTAAAAGAAATTAAAAAGACCCAAATAAATGGAAGGATATTCCCTATTCATGGATTAAATGACTAAATATCATTAAGGTGTCAATACTAGCCAAAACAATTTATGGATTCAGTGCAATCCCAATCAAAATTCCAGCAACCTTCTTTGCAGAAATGGAAAAGCCAATTATCAAATTTATTTGGAAGGGTGAGGTGCCCTAAATAACTAAAGTCATCTTTAAAAAGAAGAATGAAGTCAGCGGACTCACACTTCCCAATCTTAAAACTTGTTACAAAGCCACAGTTATCAAAACAGCATGGTTCTGGTACAAGGACAGACATATAGACTAATGGAGTAGAATTAAGAGCTAAGAAATCAACCCTTGCATTTATGGCCAACTGATTTTGACAAAGTGACAAAGACCACTCAATTCAGAAAGAGAAAAAATCGTTTCTTCAACAAATGGTGTTGGGAAAACTGGATTTTCCTTTGGGGGGTGGGGAGGGATAGGAAGACTCCTCCCTCACACCATAAGTAAAAAATCAACTCAAAATGAATCAAAGACTTAAATATAAGAGCTAGAACTAACAAACTCCTAGAAGAAAACCTAGGGAAACATTTTTAGGACCTTGTGTTAGACAATGATTTCTTAGACTATACACCCAAAGCACAAACAACAAAAATAAAAATAGATAAATCAAAATCAAAATAAATCTTTTGTTTCTCAAAACCACATTGCAGTACCATTTCAAACTCATTAAAATGACTGCTATTAAAAAAATGGAAAATAAGAAGTGTTGGAGAGGATTCTGAGAAATAGGTACACTCATTCACTGCTGGTGACAATGTAAAATGGTGCAGTAGCTGTGAAAGATAGTTTGGTGTTTCCTCAGAATGCTAAGTACGGAACTACAAAATCACCCAGCAATCACACTACTAGGTGTGAACATAAAATATTTGAAGGCAGGGACTGAACAGTTGTTTGCACACAAATGTTCATAGGAGCATTATTCACAATTGCCAAAAGATGGAAACAGTCCAAGTGGTGATCAATGAATGAATGGCTAAATAAAATGTGGTATATATACACAATGAAAAGGAATGAAGTACTGATGTATACGACAACCTGGATGAAACTTCATGCTGAGCCAGACAAAGAAGGACTAATATTGTATGCTTTCATTGTTTTGAAACAATTATAATAAGAAAACTCATAGAGTCAGAGTCTAGAATATAGGTTACCAGGCATCAGGGTGAGGATAGGAAATGGGAAGTTAAGTCTTAAAATGTGCAGGATTCCTATTTGGAATGATGGAAATGTTTTGGTAAGGTATGGTTTTGATGGTAGCACAAAACTGAACATATTTAACAGCACTGAAATATGTATATATATATATATATATATATATATATATATATGGATATGATTAAAAGGAGAAATGTTAGATTGTATATATGGTAAAAGAATTTTAAAAATCCATGAGACTATACTACACAGTGAACCCTAAATCACCATGGACTTTAATTAATACCACAAATATTAAAATGTGTTATCATCAATAGTAGCAAATATTCTACACCAGCATATGGTGTTCGTGGTGTGGTGGTATATGGGAATTCTGTATTTTATGCAAAATCATTTTGTAAACCCTCAACTTCTCTAATAAAGTTTTAAAAAATTAAAAACATTATAAATTTAAAAATGTAGCAGAGAGAAAACTATTTGAATAAAAAACATAGTGTCAGTGAATTGTAGGCTAATATCAAGTAGAGTAGTATACATACAGTCTAATATACATGTATTTGTAATATCTTATTGAGAGGAGTAAGAGAGAACAAGGCAAAATTTTTTAAAAATGTATATCCTGTTCTCCAATTTTTATAAAAATTATCAACTCATTGATTCAATAACTCACCATACCCCAGTTATGTTAAATACCCCTCTTAACCAAATTGTTGAAATCCAAGTGTAAAGAGAAAATATTATTTTTTAAAAATCAGAGAAAAAAACATATTCTATAAAGGTAAATAACAATAAGAGATGCAGGAGGTAACTTCTCTTCAGAAACATGAAAAAGCAGGAGACATTAGAATGGCATCTTAAAATATTGAAAGAAAAAATTGACAACATAAAATTCCTTCTTCAGTGAAAATGTCTTTCAAAAATGAAGGTGAAATAAAGACATCTTCAATAAATGGAAGCTAAGATAATTTATATTGGGCAGATCTGCATTCTTAGAAATGCTAAAGGGAATTCTTCAGGTTAAAGCAAAAAGAAAGAAATTAGTAGTACAAGAAGAGATGGGAAGAATTGGAAAATGGTAAAATTTGCATTAAAATGAAAGTATTTTTTTCTCCTTGATATAATTCTTTTTAAGGGCAATTTTTAAAAGTGAAAGTAAAATTTTAAAAATTTTATTCATATTTTTCATTATTTTTATTTATTTATTTAGGCTTTGCTTTGGGGGAGGTTTAGGATTGCAGAAGTGTCGCAACTGTGGCAGGGGAGGATCACTGGTGCAGGGTGTTGATGGTGGGGGATGTGTGTACCTGTGGCATGCCTCTATAGAATACTGATGCATTTAAGTGGTCATGGGTTATTGTCTTGGTGGGTGCAGACCCACACAATAACCAAAAGAATACAGAATTCCTATCCTGGAGAGTCCTGCTACATTCTCTAGCAGAGTGGCAAGAGTCCCTAGAGTACATGGGCAGTGCCTAGTGAAGAAGGACAGACCAATAGGCCAGGCCCTTGATATTGATGTTTGTATTTATGAACCTTGTTCTTGTGAAATTGAAACTTAGCCTAGTATTATGTGTTGACCAAGAGTTACCTCCTGAAAGCCTCGTTTTTGCTCTAATATGGCCTCTTTCTAAGTCAAACTCAGCATATAAATTTACTACCTTCCACTGGCTTGGGACATGACTCCCAGGATGAGAGCAAGGTATTCTTACCAATCACCAACTAGTGATGCATTTAGAAAAAGACCTTTTTCAAAAGGGGGAAATATTAAACACAAATGAGATTTTATGGCTAAGAGATTTCAAAGTGAGTTGGGAGTTCATTCCAGAGGTTACGCTTATCCATGTCTTAGAAGGATCTCATTGATGGCTGCAATAAACAATGCTTCAAGCAGGGGGCTCCTGAGGGCTCTAGAGACATCTAGACACTATAAGCAGGGCAGACAACCTCAAGAATTTGGCATCCTGAAGGTGGGCTTTACCTTGGAATATATGATAACCTATCCTCACAATATATCAGAGTTGGACTAACTTATTTTCTTAAACATGGTTCTTATGCCCCTTTTATCTGAATCTATAATTAACACTACCTGCTATTCATATGCCAATTGAGCCCTGAATCTCAGCAGAGTTGCAGTCAACACCTACTCTCCAATTCACTGGTCTCACCCAGGACAATTAACAAAAGGATGGTGAAAGACAATGCCCATCCCCCAAAACAGAGAGTATCTCCAACTGCAAGCAAGACAGTTCCACCCACCTGCCCCATGGGATATAAGCTCCCTTTTAATCAGAAGCTGAGTGGGCATCACCATCCCAAAATCCTCAAGATTGAGGAATGAACAAACATTAAAAGGGAATAGAACTATGGACTGAAGTAGATTATTCTAGTAATAGAAGAACTTCTAACATTGATATAAAGGCAGTGGTCGCCAGAGGTTCTGAAGGGAGGGAGAGGGAAGAATAGGTGTAACATGTGGTATTTTTCCGACATTGGAATTCCAATACAAGTTGATGTTGAAGTCATGAGTCTGAAATTCATAGTGGAGTTGAATAGGCTAGATTTTCTGAAGGGAGTTGATACTGGAGTCTTGAGGCAGAATTTTCTCTTCTCTCTGGAACCTCCAGTTCTTTGCTTTTAACACCTCCAACTAACTGAATGAAGCCTACCCACATAATTGCTGCATCTATTGTGTGAGGGTTGCTTCTGCTACACACATCCCAGACATGGCAAGCACAGTGATTTTCAGGACATGTTGGTGACTGAGAAATAGTATTACTTAAGAAAATGGGGTGAAATTCTCTAGCAGTATTAGAATCATGCAGCTTGATGGACAACTTCCTACAAAGAAAATCCCAAAGCAATAGCTGTGGCAGCCAGAACAAATCAGAACAGAAAAAAAATTAATTGTGTTATGGGTGTCAGTAAGGAAAGTTGTCTACACTTTGGAAATTGTTCTGCTGTGCAATTTTAATAAGGTACAAGGAATTTTTAGCAAAAAGATAGTAAAAGTCATGAATTAGCAATCATTGAAGTCTCTTTCAAGAAACTAATGAAAAGAATGTCCTCATGTAAGTAAATGTTAAGTTTTCTCAGTTCATTTCCTGGCTTAAACCAGGAGAGTTACAGATCCAGAAGCCACATCATTAAAGATATGGCTTTGTGAACTGCATTAAAGTAGAATTAAAATACAGGGATAAAGTGTAAAATATCAGTAGTATCTAAGTGGGATGCAGTATCCAAAAGCATTGAATTCGGGATTTGTAGGCCAGCAAATTTGTGTTACAAAATATTTCATGAGACATTACTGTGCCCTGGAATTGACCTCTGCCTTAAACATATGACAAAGAAGTCTCAAGTACTCCCCAATTCTTAAGAAAGCCCAAAATAATTTGGGTCAGATATCTCCCCAGGACTTAGTCATGGTCAATTTAGCTTTGCTACTCAAACTGTTGACTCTCTTTCCTCTACCTGTTTACATAAAACCACTTTGGGAAGGGCAGATATTCCAAAGAACCCCTTTTGAAGTCATATATATGATCCTAGAAAGAAGTGAAATGGCTTGTGGCATCCTCCCCTGTTGGAGAAGAGGCGGAGCATGTTTTCTAACCATAAGCCAAATGAAGGTGGTTCTGAGAGAGTAATTTGTAGAAATGAAAGATGCCTGAAAGAAGGAGAGACTGGTATTCCATGTCCCTTTTGGAAGTCTTCTTATGAAGTGATTTGCTGATCTGACTTTTATGCTTTTTTAATATGGCAATAAGATAGTTGGAGAAGAAAGGGTAGAAAAAAGGGACTGGCTGGGAGGAAATAAAAGGCTGTCATGAAGCAGTTGCCTCCCCGGCCCATGCGGCCTGCAAGATTTTTATAGGTCTAGGGGACACTTGGAAGATAGCTCAGTTTGGACTGTCCTGCAGGCATGCCATCCAAGAAGGCTGCTTTCTGAGTGAAAACAACAGAGGCTGAAGCTGTGACAGAGGGTGGAAGGAAAATAAGCTAGAGTCAGATGTCCTGTATCAGAGAACTGTACAGTAGGGAAGGTCTCTGGAGAAGTTCCTTAAGGAACTCACATGCAGCCAATAGGAGAACTACTAATCAATGCTTGCAACAAAGATAGCATTAAGCACCAGTCAATATTTAATGAGAAAAAAGGCTGTTGTGTCATCTCTAAAAATCAGCCTGGGAACTGACAGACACAATCTCTTTCTTATCCACCCTCTTTGGCAGAAACCTGGAGGGAGGAAGGAAGGAGGTAAATATCAGATAAGATATGAATCAAGATTTAAACAAGTCTAAAGAGCTTGTACTTAAAAATGATTGGATGTTAGGTAACCTGTCGAATATATAATTGTGGTAATAGAGGTCCTCCAAAAAGGCAGGTGCCAACAGGAGATTAAATGAGCAAGAATTCTATTATGGGAAATACCTGTGGCAGAAAATGGGGAGGAAGCCAGGAAGGTTGGGAGAGCCATCAGGCAGCAATGCAGTATTGGCCTCAAGTGAAGGACAGAGGGAAGGAAGATCAGGCTGAAGTGTCTTAATCAGCCAAGCAGTCAGGGAAGGGTCAGCAAGGTTCTTGGGGAGTCCTCAGGCCAAAGTCACCTGTCACAGGAGTCCTGTGTCTTCCAGGAACAGACTTGCTTCATATCCCTGCTGTTCTCAGCCATTTGCTGAGAAAAGCCTGTAGGAAGCTTGGCCTCAGAATAAATGTGAAGATGGATTTCAGAACACAACACCTTAGACTCTTTGTCTATTATGCTCTTGGAGTTGAAGATCTGAAGGAGTATTCTCGTGGTGTCTCAAAAGTTAAAAGAAAATAAAGGGGGTTTGAAAGAGCATAGGTGAAGGAAGTAATGGGAGAAACATAAAGCTTGAAACTCATGAAGTTCAGACTGATTAATAAAGTGATTGCAGGATCAGAGGTAGATGAGAAACTTGTGGAAACAACAGAAGCTAATAATTCAGGGTCTAAGCCATGGATGAGGCAGGTGTGTACAGGCCAGGTGGCCCAGAAGCACCCATAACTTGGACAGGGAGAAGAGAGAAACCTGGAACCTATAAAATGACTTACAATGATGGGACCGATCAATTTTCACTTTCACAAAAGAATTATTTTGTTATTATTTGTTTAGTAGGTTGTGTTTACATTGCCTCATGTTTTATTTTATTTTATCTCATTTATTCCTCTGGATTAGTCATTCCAAATATAAGAAATCATTTAAACAAATGCATTTAGGGTAAATAAGTTTGGGAGAGGAAAGAGGAACTCCTCATAAGAAAGTGACTAGGTTGAAATGAGATTTGTCTAGTTCTAATAAATAATCTAGGTGACAAAAATCTTTCTGTGGTAGTAACATGTCTTAGCATTTCTCTTCCCAAACCTTCACTCCAAAATTAGTATTTTCTACTTAGCATAGCTAACTTCCATCAGTTATCAAGTCTAATGTATTTATGATACCAGCGGATTACCTTGCGTTTTTAGAAAACATGTAAAACATAATATTTATTAATCTCTATGAAATATAAGCTGGCTGGCTTTGTTTTGCAAAAATTGACAGGCTGATCCAAAAATCCATATGGGATTTTAAGAGATGCAGAAGAGTCAAAGCAATCTTGCAAAAGAACAAAGTTGGAGGACTCACACCTTCCAATTTCAAAACTTACAACAAAGCTGTGGTAATCAAGATATTGATTAGACATATCATAAGAATAGACCTATACAACAATGGAATAAAATTGAGAGGCCATAAAAAAAGCATCGCTTTTAAGGTCAATTGATTTTTTTAATAAAGGTGTCAAGATAATTCAGTTGGGAAGGAATAATCTTTTCAACAAATGGTTCTGGCGCAAGTGAATATGCAAAAGAATTAAGTTACACCTTACCTCACACCGCACACAAAAATTAATTCGAAATTGATCAAAGACATAACTATAAGAATTAAAGCTATAAAAATCTTGCAAGAAAATACAGGAATAAATCTTCATGGACTTGGATTAGACAATAGTTTTTTAGGTATGACACCTAAATCCAAGTAAACAAATGGAAAAAAATAGGTAAATTAGGCATTATCAAAGTTAAAAGCTTTTGTACTTGAAGGACACCATCAAGAAAGTGAAAAGGCAACCCACAAGTGAGAAAAAATATTTGCAAATCATATATCTGATAATGGACTTAAAACCAAAATATATAAAGAATTCTTACAACTTAATCATAAAATGAAATAACCCAATCAAAATAGGCTTAAAAATAGGCAAAAGATTTGAGTAGATATTTATCCAAAGAATATATACAAATTTCCAATAAACACAGGGAAAGATGCTCAATATCATTAGTCACTAAAGAAATGCAAATCAAAAGCACAATGAGATGCAACTTCACAGCCACCAGTCTAGGTATAAAGAAAAAGACATAATAAAGTGTTAGAGATTATATGGAGAGATTGGAGCCCTCATACTTTGTTGGTGGGAATGTAAAATGTGCAGCTCGTTTGGAAAACAGTTTGACAGTTACTCAAAATGTTAAATGTAAGGTTACATATTACATATGGTAATATGACCTAGCAATTTCCCTTCTAGGTTTATATCCAAAAGAAATGAAAATATGTGTCCATGCAAAAACTTGTACACAAATGCTCAAAAGCCCAATTAACCACCCCAAATTGGAAACAACCCAAATGTCCAGCAACTGATGAATAGATTTTTATAACAGTATATCTATACAACAGAATGTTTTCAGCTATACATGAAAAAGAATGAAGTACTGATACATGCTACAACATGAATAAATTTTGAAAACATTATGCTAAGTGAAAGAAGCCGGTTACAAAAGACCACATTTTGTATGATTCGATTTATATGAAATATCCAGAATAGACAAGCTATACAGACAGAAAATAAATTGGTGTTTGCTTATGGCTGGGTGTGGGGAATAAGGAGAACTATTCCTAATAGGTATGGGGTTTCTTTCTGCGGTGGTGAAAATGTTCAAAATTAGATTGTGGCGATGGTTACAGAAATCTGTGAATATACTAAATATAATTTAATTGTGCTCATTAAGTGGGTAAATTTTATGGCATGCATATTATATTTCAATAAAAACTGTTTTTAAAAAAGCATAATTTTTAATGTATACTAAACAAATATGAATTAAGACCTCAAATTCTAGAATTTCCAAGCAACTATTAATGGAATATGAGGAAATTATAAGTCTAAGGGATTTGGCAATACATCTTAGTCTGATTGAGTTGATTATTTGATATTACTCTTATAAGAAGGTCATATTAGAACATGAGAAGTTCCTGTTCTTTGCTGCTGGGTAGATTCCCATGGTCAGAAAATCCAAGCTGGCTGGAACTCTGGGGGAATCTGCTGATTATAAAAAGGTTTATTGTTCTGGGAAATGAGAAATACCAGGAAGTAGGGAGACAATGAGGAAAAGGATTTTTTTTAACAAATCAATTTTATTGATACATATTAATAAAGCATAAATCCATCCAAAGTCAAATATAACACATTTGACTCTCGAAGCAGATAATTGGTAAGATTGGGGACTTAGAATATCTGGGCGAGCCCAGTATATGGGATAAATCATTTGGGGAACTTGGCTGGCATTTCCTACTTTTTACATCTACAAACAAGTTGTTCGGTAAGGAAAAATCAAATTTTCATCAGTTCTCACTTATTTGGCTTGATTGGTAAAGGTAATCATGCCATGCCAGAGGCAGTAGAACAAAATACCTAACAATGTGTAATCAGAGAATTACCTGAGTTGTCTCACGATCATATTTAGAACAATCACTTAGCTATAAATCTTTATCGATGAATGTGGAATAATAATATCTGCCTCATGAGGTTTAGTGAGGATTAATAGACATGCAGGTGCTTATTTAGCATCTCATTTCCTCACACAGAATAAGGACTCAATAAAGGTAGCTAGTATTTTGTTTTATTCATTATGCTTCAGTAAGGGGAAAATAATTGGAAGTCTGGTGAAAATCAACATAAGTTCCTCACAATGCACTTATTGTCTTAGCTGACACTAGAGTGTCCCCAAATAATGGATGACTCTATGGAAAGTTAAGCCCAAAGTCTCATGTGGGCTATGAAATATTGGAAACTTTACCCTATGGGATCTTTGCATGTTTTATGAAGGAAAATGTATGTAATCACATAAGAGTAAGGCCCTTTGCAGACAATGAGACTATTTAGAAATTGTCAGCCAGCTGAAAATCTTAAATGGGGAATTTAAAAGCAAGAATCATGGCAACAGAGCTTAGCTAGCCTCTTCAGGGTGATCCTCAGCAGAACCTGTGGTAAATGTTTACTATGGTAGTACAGAACATTTAGCAACTATGGGAGGCTGTCATGGCAGTTATCCTAGTGAGAATTCATTCTGGTGATTATGGAGGGTTAATTCTGCTTTATCACTTTCCTCGCTCTCTCTCTTTCTCTCTCCCACTTTTCATTTCCTTTTTCTATTTAGATTGCTGTTAGCATGGGGTTTTGTCTTCCTGTTTACATGTTCAAAATAATCTAATGTATGTGGGGTCTTTATCAGTGCCCAATCAGGAAAAAAAAAAAGTCCAGAAGAGAGAGGGCAGGGCAAAGAGGGCATCTAGGGGAAATCCTGGGATTCCTGATGACTTTGGTGATAGAAACCTAAGTGTATTAGTGGGTGGCCTATGTATGTCCCCTCCAAGATCTGCGTTTTAATATCACCATTTTGTTTTTTAAAAAACGTACCAGAGTACTTATCAACTCTAACATCTTTGTGATTTGAATAATAAAAGGTGTGAAGCTGAGGAGGAACACTAAATGTGGATAATTAGCTTTGGGATCATCCAGCTATTGAGGGTGAGAAATGTGCATCTGTCTATTCTTAAATACTAGACTTAATAACTAAATATGAGGATAAAAACCAGGGGCTTTGAGGGAAAGGAAGGAACTACTGATCTGAGGAAGACCAGAAATACACCAATTCTGGGTTCTCCAGAGAAACAGAATCAACAGGACATGTGGGTTTTTTTGTTGTTTGTGTGTGTGTGTGTGTGTGTGTGTGTGTGAGGTTTATTATAAGGAATTGACTCACGATTATGAGGGCTAGCAAGTCCTAGTTCCATAGAGTAGACCTGAAAACAGAATACTCCTAGTTCCTGCCTCCCATGCTTTGTGCAGTTGCTGACGTACTTTTCATTTTATGAATGTTATGAATACACAATGCATTGTTACTCTTCTTGCTTTGGATAGTCAGATATCTTTTAGAGCAAATAAAATACGAAAAATGAATTCCATAACTTTATGCAATTTTAGGCATTCCTTATTTTATGTATACACCCAAATTTCTGTCTGGTATCATATTCTTTTTATCTGAAAAAAAATTCCTTTAACATTTATTTTAGTGCAAGAATGCTGGCAGTGAATTTTCTCAGATATTTTTATCTGAAATTTTCTGTATTTATCCTTCACTTTTGAAAGATATTTTCTCTGGTATAGGAATCGGTATTGGCACTATTTTTTAAAAAAAGATGTGGCTCCATTGTCTTTTTTCCCAATTTTTTTTAACTAGCAAAATTATATGTTTACAGAAAAGTCACACAGACGGTACAGAATTCCCATGTACACCAATTTACATATTCAGTTTTCCATATCAACATTTTGCATTAGTGTAGTACCTTTGTTACAAATGATAAAACAATATAATTCTAATTAAGTGGTTAACAATAGTTCATAGTTTACATTATGGTTCATTCTTTGTGATTTTCAGATCTGTGGAATGAATTTTTTAAAAAAATTCTGGTAACATGTATACAACCTGAAATTTCTCGTTTTAACCACTTTCAAACATACATTTCAGTGGTGTTAATTACTTTCACAATATTGTGTTACCATCATCACCATCATTACCTAAAGACAAGTCTATACCAATTGGGCATTAACTCCCCATTGTCATTTGACTCACATAATTTCAGAAGACAAGGTCCTATAATCTTTTCTTACTCCTTTGTATTTTAAAGGTCTTTTTTTTCTGGCTCAATTCAAGATTTCCTTATTACTTTTCCTCCTCAACAATTTGATTATGAATTATCTAGGTTTTTTTTTTTGTTTGTTTTTTGTTTTTTTTCTTTTTTATCTCCTTTGATTTTCTCCAGGGTTCTTGAATCTGTGGTACACTGTCCTTTATTAATATTGGAAATTTGTAGCCATCATCTCTTCAAATATTTGTCCTTTCCTAGTCTCTCTCTCTTTAAATCCTGAGGTTTCATTTATGTGTATATTACATAATTTGACACTGTGTCTCAGCTCTTAATAGCTTTGTTTTTGTTTTTGTTTTTAACTTTCTTCCTTCACTCTTCTTCTTCTTTGTATTCCATTTGGTGTGGTTTCTTTGGTTGTATTGAATCTACTGATGAGCCTATAGAAAACATCATCTATGTTGATATTTTGTTTGTTTCTAACATTTCCATTTGACTCTTTTTTATACTATCTAATGATCTCCTGAAATTCCCCATATGATCATGCATGCTAATCTTTTTTTTTTAATGCTTAAAAAAATTTTTTTAAGTGCTTGAGATTACATAAATGTTACATAAAAAATAGAAGGGATTCACATATACCCCACTCCCTCCACCTCCTTCACTTTCCCACATTAACAACATCCTTCATTAGTGTGGTACATTTGTTACAATTGATGAACACATATTGGAGCACTGCCACAAGTGTGAATTATAGTTTATATTATAGTCTACCCTCTGTTCCACATAATTTTGTAAGTTATGACAAAATATATAACAACCTGTAACCATCATTGCAACATCATGCAGAACAATTCCAATGTCCCCAAAATGCCCCCATATTATACCTGTATTTCCCTCTCCCTCCCTCTCTGGTGGCTACTGCCTCCACATCAATGGTAAAAGTTCTTCTATTGCTAGAATAACAGTAAGTCTACTCTAGTCCATCATTCATTCATCAATCCTGAGGATTATGGGATGGTGATGCCCACTTCATCTGTAATTGAGAGGTGGCTTAGATCCAATAAGGAAGATGGATGGGACTATCTTGCTTGCAGTTGCAGATTCTCTCTGTTCCTTGGGATGGGCATTGTCCATCATCATCTCTTTGTTAGTTGTCCTGGGTGAGTTCAATGAACTGAAGAGTATGTGTTGAAACGCTGTTGAATTTGGGGCCCAACTGGCACATGGACAGCCCAAAGATTTAAGTCTCTTGGACATACACCTATCAAGTCTAGTACTAACTCTAGGTTCAAAAAGAAGGGGCAGAAGAGCCACAAGTTGGGAAACCACAAATGAGTCTAACTCTGTCCCATTGGGGAGCATAATTCCAAAGTAGATCCCACAGACAGGGTGCCAAATTCCTGAGCTGTCTGCCCTGCCTATAGTGTTTGGATGTCTCTGGAGCCCTCAGAAGCGCTGCTATTTGAGGCAATATTTACTGTGGCAGTCAGTAGGATTCTATTCTTTTTTCTTTTAGAAACTTTAACATTTTAACCATAGTTAAATCCCTCCTCTAAATGATAACAGTGTCTGATTCTGTTGATTGAATTGCATTCTTGGCAGTGTTATATTTTCTTGCTACTTTGCATGTCTTATAGGTTTTTAATTGAAAGCTGGAGGGAAGTCCCCAAGTTTTTGGAGTTATCTGAGTACCTGAGAGATGTGTGTTGTGGTTGTTCAATAACCTATGGAAAATCTCCACCATTACCTGTTCAAATGAATCTTGTTACCTACACTTTCTCCCTTCTTCTCCAGCGACTCCATTTGCACATGTTATGTAGTTTCATATTGTTCCATAAATTTTGCGTGTTCAATTCAACTTTTTTCATTCTTTTTATTGTTTTTGTTTCATTTTGTTTAATTCTTATTGGTTTGTATTCTATTTAACTGATCTTTTCCTCTGTTGAGTTGGTCTTACTGAATAATGTTTTGATGGGGTTCTTTATCTCTGATTTGTATTATTTGATTTTATTTTATTTTACACTAGGTGGTGGGCACCTGGTATATATATATACTTATTATTTCTAGCATTTCTTTTGGGCTTCTTTTTATAGTTTACATCTATCTGCTAAGATATCCCATCTGTTCATCATAATACCCATCTTTAATGATGTAACCATACAATACTCCTATCTGATCATTTAAAAATTCTTAATACTTCAAATACCTGTCATCTCTGAATTGTTTATGCAGGTTCCTGTATCTTTTGGCAATGGATGATATCTTCTCAATATTTTGTACCCTTTATAATTTTCATTGAATGCCAGACATTTATTTCAATAAATTTCTAAATAATTTTTACACTCAGAAATGTGAATGTCTCTTCTTCTGTCAAGCTGTTATCGTAGAGCTAGGTCTATCTAGTTTGTAGTTGAATTGATTTAGTATTTTGTCACTTCTTTATTCAGATCTGTTGTACCACAGGTTTGTTTCGATATTTACAAGGCTGTAATGGGGGGTGTTTTCACTTCACCTGCTTCAATATCAAGTAGGCTTTGTGTGCCTGATCCTCAGGGATAGGGTTCTTTCCACATCCTTTCCCTTCTTCCAAAGTGATGCAATTCTTCACTCTACTCAATACAGATTTATGAGTGAATATAGAGTCCCATTGTCTCTGGGGCTCCCAGGGATTCTAACTTTTTACAGTAGTCCATTTTTGGCCCTTAAAATAAGTTAATTTTGAGGTGTTTTCTTCTTTTCTGCTTTTATGGTGGCCACTTCTTTTTCCTACTCTTTTTTCAGAAAGCAAAACAAAGCATTATTCCTATCTCTCTTAGGAGAGGTTTCTCACCCATTGGATTTCAGTTCCCAAGGTTGTTTTTTAACTTCAACTCTCTCACGGCCTCAAAAAATTATGGTCTTTGTGGGCTATGTGGCCTGTTCTCATTGTTAGAGTGGGTAGGATATGTTTCTGAACATTTCTGCATCTTAAGCAGAATTGGAAATCTAATTACATTTCTAAATAATAGCAGCCAACTATTGGAAAATGAAAATTTAGGAACATCACTATTTATAATAGAGTCAAAAGTTGAAATACTTAGGGAAAAATTTAACAAAATAAATGTAAGAACTTTACAATAAAACAATAAAACATTGCTGAGAGACGTTAAAGAATACTTAAAGAAATGGAGATATGTACTGTCTTTATGCAATGGAAAACTCAATATTTCTATAATTTCCACTCTCAAAATAATCTACATGAAATTCCAATCCAAATTCCGGCATACTTTTTATTGTGGTAGAAATTGAAAATCTGATTTCAAAACTTATGTAAGAATGCAAAATCCAAAAGCCCAAAGGCATTCTGAAAGAACAAAATTGAAGGATTTGTACTACTTGATTTTAAGACTTAGTATAAAGCTGCAATAATCAAGAGATAGTATTGATAAAAAGGTAATTAAATAGAACAATGCATTAGAATAGGGAGTCCAAAAATAGACTAGTTTTATTCATTCCACAGAGGCTGCACCATTTTACACTCCCACCAACAGTGAAGGAGTGTTCCATTAATTTTTGAAGGTTTTATCTCCCAATAATCAGTCCACATTATGTCTTATTAATGTTATCTAGAGTATTTAGCTTTTAGATACTATAGAAATCTAGAAAATATCAATCTTGAAGAATGGCATTATGTTCCCTAGATAGTAAAACAGTCACAGTTCCTGCAGTCTACAATATGGCACAGATAGAGAACTGATATAACCTTAGAGACAAGATGATGAATATCTTGAAACTCTGATTAAGTTATATAAAAGAGCTTCTGGTGTTTTCTATTTATTGGAATATGGAAAAAAGTAACATTTCTCAAATCAATAGCTACATGCCATCTGTTTTCTGTATCAGCTAAAGTAGTGAGTAACATGGGATATGATAGACAATATTATTTTCCTATGCACATTTCAAGTCTCGGGGGGTAACATTAATCTATTATATTCTTTCCCAGTCATGTTTTTGCTAGTGGGAAAAGTTAGAGAAGAGGAGTGACAAGAATATCTACATAGTAACCATTATTCTAAGATGAGAGAATAATGTGGGGATATTCCTAGGCATTGGTAATAGCTATTAGAGAGTGACTACTCAAAAAATCAAAACCCACTGGATATTTTGGAACTTATAGTGAAGTGGAATCTTGTAAAGTCTATGTTGATCACCTGATATCCATAAACCCCTATATAGAATGGGAAACAATAGGGTATGTAGGTCCCAGAAAATAGTAACTGGCTAGTATCCAATACACTAAATATGAAAGTAACTTTAAAAAATGCTTGCCTGTATCTTTGGTAAAGACTAGGATAAAAATACACAGAATGTATGGATGTTACAGTGTTTTTCCTCAAGCATACCCAACTTCTGCTTTGTTCAAGGGACTATAGAAGTAAGAATTTATTCAGGTCTGGGAATGAGGGACAGCAGTTGGGCACATACATATTCAGTCCTGAGTAACCCATGATCCCATAATACTCAATAAAGAGATTATTTCTCATGGATTAAATCTTCTGGTTAATGTACTGACCCTGCAACCTCTGTGTATTTCAAAGACTTGTTGAGGCCAAGATATTCTCAGCCACTTTAGGGACTTTTGTTAGACCCATGTCTGTATTCCCATCACTTGATGCATTTACATTATTCCATGGACTTTTCACATTTCAATTTCAAAAGGCAAAACCACCACCAAATCTTTTTTTTGTTTGTTTGTTTTAATGAAAAATCAATTGTAAAAGCAAAACTTTAGAACTTGTCCCAGCTGTTGAAGGTAGCAGATTGTATCCAGAATATGTGGGAGGTATGTATCTGTATTGACACATTCTGCCTAACTTAAAATCGTTTCCCCTTTGTCTGAAAATCACCCTCAGAACTCATTTTCACACATTTTCCCAATATTTATGCTTATTATACTGATATATATTTTCAAAGTTGTGACTTTTTAAAAAAGTATTTAAGCCTCTCTTCCCAAGATTTACTTTATAACTTGTTTGTAATACAAAATGGGTTATTCCTCTAGTTGAACTTCTTTGCTGGGGAGTTGGGTGTGAGAATAGGCTTTATCTTAAAATGTAACTGTCTCGGGGGTGGATGTGGCTCAAATGGTTGGGTGTCCGTCTGCCATATGGAGGGGCCTGGGTTCGATCCCCGGGACCTCCTGGTAAAAAAAAAAAAAAAAAATGTAACTGTCTCACAGGAGTATTTTATGAAGCCTTAAAAAGAAGGACACTTAATTAAATGAGGAATAGGTTGCTTTATTTAGCACAAGAGGTTCTGGAAGGGCTGAGATTTGGGGAGACTCATTAGTTTTTTAAATTTCCCAAATAGCTGCATTTTACTTTGCAGATCCCATTCTTCTACAATCCATGCCTTAACTTTCACATAAGGAAATTGGAGAGTCAGTGAATTCAATTGTCACTGTAAGTTAGCAACCTGCAGGGAAAAACCTTGAGTTTAAATATTAGCTACCTTGGCCCAAAGGCTTCTAGGAATAACAAATTTTTTAAGTCATACAGTATCCTTGGTTTGCAGACAAATTTTGGGGATTTGACCATTTCATTCTTTTCCCTTAAGTTGCTCAACATCCTTAGAAACAGCCAACCTACACTGCATTATTTCAATTACTTTTGGCCAGCATGCAAGTCTATAAGAATAACAGCAAAGACCACCCAAAACCTGCTATCAATCAGCTCTTTATATCATGGTTATCATTGCAAATACTTTAATTTGCTGTTTCATAAATGAGTGCCATGAACAACCAGCTGTCCATGTTGGATGCCAACAGCACTATCTCCACTGAAAAACCAATAAAATGAGAAAAGATATAGAAGATTGGAAGAAAACATTTAACAAGTTTGATTTAAGAAGCACATATAAAACTTTGAACCCAATAGGGGGAGAATGCCCATTCTTCTCAAAGATAGCATTGCACTTCACTAAGTGCAATAATCTCAGAGCTGCAGCCTGTGTCTCCCAAAGAAGAGGGATTGGGATAATACTGAAAGTCATTTCCTTGTCCTTCCTTTCTTAGTGAATACCAAACTGGGAATAACAAATGTGAAAAAGTTCCTATTACTCCATATGGGCACATTGTATTACAGAGTGTTTATGTAAATATCAGTAGTGTGTAGGTCCATAATAAATGCAGATATATATAGATATAGATATATTTAGTATATATTGTGGTATTTCTATGTTTGTTTCGAAGAAAAAATGAGGGCACTCAATAGTTAGTCAATTTCAGCAATTAATCTCTGGAAGAAAAAAATCTGACAAAAGTAAGTAACTTTAACTGCTAAGGGCTAAGGTTCAAATGAAATAAAATTTACTATTATAATTTTATAAAATCTTTATAGATCGATCACTTTAATGATTGATTATTTTTGAAAAATTAAAACACTTAGAATACAATAAGAAAAGGTTTTCATGCTTTGAACAATTCCTCTATTTGTCAGATTATCCAGCCTCCATATAAAAGTTTTTGTTTGATATTTGATTTGTCACAATCACAATGATATTCTATAGTGTTTCATGACAACCAGGGCACTAATTTAAATTTTATGAGAAAGGCTTTTATTCTTTATTTTTTAAATTGCTTTGTTTAGTTTCAAGCATGTCTAAAGTTGTAGTTTGCAATATTCTTATAGTGGAAGTAATTATATTCCACTTAATTTTTTGAATATCAGCTAATACTTAATGAGTACCCAGTGGCCACATGGCCGTGTAATAAGCATTTTTATCTTTAAATGCCTGTTTATTTCCAGGTTACATTGTCTTTTTAAGATGCTGAGACTCTTAGCAATTTCTCGATATGAAAAATATAATTGTCCCCTTATGAAGAATCAACACTCTCCAAAGTATCACATAAACCAAATAAAAAGAATATCATGTCTCTGAGTATTAATAACTCCTATACTTGTAAGTTCTTACAGAGAGAAGTGCATTTTTTCAAATACTGAATAGTATTCAGAATAATTCTAGCATGTCAAGAGGAAAAGAAAGTAAATAAGAGAAGGACAAACTGTACCTAATATTGGCAAAGTTTACCAGGTACTTAAAGGAATTGTATTCCACTTACTATGAAACTAATAGATGAAGCTTTTATTTTTTTAAACAAATAAGGCATTGATAGTACAAACCAGTAGGACAAAATAGCAGAAATAGAAATTTTATCCTAAAACACCTACCTTAAATCTGAATTATTTTTCAGTGGTAAAGGACAGACCAAGGTTAGAACTAAGGCTACAAGTTTCTTCGTTTTTGGTGGACAGTAGGGAGGTATCAAGACTAGTAAGTATTAGTAAATCTAGAAACACTTGAAGGGTTGCCCATGGCCTTATCAGAAAGATTGATATAGCAGTTGTATAAAAAGTATAACACCTACATTTTGTTTATCTAAATTTATGTGTTGGAAACTGATCATGGTCAATAATTAGAAAATTATAAGAATATACTTGTTAGTTTGCAGAGCTGCAGAATCTCATCCACTCCACACTTGGGCAGAATTGAGCCTAGGGTCACCATCAGAAACAGTTGGGGTGTAGTTGGAGTAGGTGAAGAGTTTCAAAAGTTTGATGATAACTTATCTGAAAGTTCCATCCTGTTGCCACTTGTAGTTGGTGGAGAGGCCATTTGTTTATGCAGCTTACAGGCTTATATTTTATAGAAGAAATATGACAGCCTTCAGCATTGGGTAGAAAAAAAAACCCATATATTCCAACAGATAATATGCTGTCTTGAAGGCAGGAAGGAGAATCTGTCATGAAAAAAAAACAGCCTTATTATGAAAGCTATCAGTCATTACCACCAGCTGCCTTCCACAGAGAAGAGTACCTTTTTAATATGAGAGGAGTTGTAGCCCTGGTCTCCAGGAGAATGGAGATTTCTGTAGTTGTCCTGATCAAATACAGGGTGTAAAGACTATATGCCATTCCCAAACACCATACAAAACCTGTATCTCCTAACCTACATTCTAAAAATAATTTGAGCCAGATCCACAAAGAGTAGTTATTTCACAGATCAGATAACATAAAGCAAGGATATGTTTTGAAATTTTCACTTTTTTATAGCCTGCATTGATGCTGATGATTGAGTTAGATATATGTTCTCCTCTACCTAGGCCAAGTGCTCAGTATTCTCCAATGTGCAAATAAGATAATTTTATTATTATAAAGCTAGAGGTTTTCCAATAAGGAGTTTATGCATGAATCTGTAGCTGCATTTGTGATTTTAAAAAATAGCTGTCATAATATCACAGTCATACAATATTTGTCCTTTTGTGTCTGGCTTGCTTCACTCAACGTAATGTCCTCCATGTTCATCCATGTTGTCATATGCTTCACAACTTCATTTCTTACTGCTGCATAATATTCCATTGTGTGTATACTCCACAATTTGTTTATCCATTCATCAGTTGATGGACACATGGGCTGTTTCCAACATTTGGCAATTGTGAATAATGCTGCTATGAATATCAGTGTGAGATGTCTATTCATGTCTGTGCTCTCAGATTTTCTAGGTATATGTATAGTAATGATATTGCTGGGTAGCATGACAAGTCTATATTCAACTACCTTAGGAACTGCCAAAAAATCCTCCACAGTGGCTGTATGATTCTACATACATGCTGACAAGTGAATAAGCATCCCTGTCTCTCCACATCCTCTCCAACATTTACAGTTTTCTGACTTTTTAATAGCGGCCAGTCTAATAGGTGTGAAATAATATCTCATTGTAGTTTTGATTTGCATTTCTCTAATCGCTAGTGATGTTGAACATTTTTCACGTGTTTCTTCACCCTTTTTATTTCTTCTTTGGATAATTGCCTTTTCAAGTATTGTGTCCTTTTTTTAACCAGGTAGTTTGTCTTTTCATTGTTGAATTGTATGATCTCTTTGTATATCATCAATATTAAACCTTTATTGGATATGTGATTCCAAATATTTTTTCCCATTGAGTCAGCTACCTTTCCAACCTTTTGACAAAGTCCTTTGAGGTGCAAAAGTGTTTAATATTGAGGATGTCCCATTTATCTATTTTTTCTTCTGTTGCTCATGCTTTGGGTGTAAGGTTTAAGATACAACCCCTGCCACAAGATCTTGAAGATGTTTTCCTATATTTTCCTCAAGGAGTTTTTGTGCTTATGAACTAAACATATTGTTGAAACTCATAGAGTTAATAATTAGAATATAGGTCACCAGAAATAGGAGAGTAGAGAGTGGAAAACTGAAGGTTAATCTGTGCAGAATTGGTAAAAAGGTTGTTTGTCAATCTTTGGAAGTGAATAGAAATGGTGAAAGCATATCATGGTGATTGTCACTAGCAGAACTATTATATGGGTATGACAGTGGTTGAATGGGAAAGTCTAAGGTCATGTATATTACTAAAAGGAGAGCTAAAACCTATAACATGGGACTATATAAGATAGTGAATCCTCACGTATAACACGAATATGAGTGGTATTGCATATATAAGACTGATTTTACAAAATATGAATAAAAATATATGAGAAAGAAGGAAAAGAATAGCAGCTATGTATGGCAGGGAAAGCACAGAGAGATTGAGAGGTGATGAGTTTTGTTTGTTTGTTGTTTATTACTGTTATTATTGGAATAATGAAAGTGCTCTAAGAATGATTGAAGTAATGAATGCACAGATATGTGATTATACCAAACACCATTGTTCGTACACTTTGGATGGATTTATCCTTTATTAATATGTATCAATAAAATTGATTTGTTAAAAAAATAGCCAGCATCACTGAGCACTCTTTTTCCAGGACTTTTCTCAGAACTTTAGGTAATTCATCTCATTTAGTTTTTCCAATGGCCCCTTGAGGTAAGGGACAATCATTATTTTCATTATTATAGATTAAGAAAGTGAGGTTCAGGTTGGTCAGTTTGCCTAAACAGTCAATGGCAGTGCCAGGATTGGAACCCAGGTCTGTGTAGTTCCAGATATTGGCTTTTATCTAATCTGTTCTTCCTATCAAGGAAATTTGTACTTCGTTTTGTTGGCAGGGAGAGAAAGAGGCTTCTATGCAGGAATATATATTTATTTATTCATTTATTTATGTGCTGTCAAGGACCCTGTAGGATGCATCCTTTATTACAAGAAGAACCACCAAACTTGCCACCCTTTTATTTCTTATGCAGAGTTTCTGGAAGGAGAGCATCATAAAGAGAAAATGGAAGTGGTAAGAGTTTACAAGAAGAAATTATGATTAAAACATTTAGAATACTATAGATATGTTTGAAACTATCCATATCATGTTCAGCATTTCTCTGTCCACAGGTTAGGAAACAAAAACAGGTCTCTCACTTAAAGATTTAATTGCTTCCTCTTAAGGAGTTAATTGCTCCGTACTTACCAGTCATCTTGGAGGTGCCTTAAAATTGTCAGATTCTAGACTTTTTTCCTAGATGAATGGTACTACTGAGAGTAATAATGAAAACTGTGATCATAATAATGATGATGACGATAAAAGCTACTCTTAATTGAGGACTTATGTACCAAACACTGTCCTCAGTACCTTCTAAGTATTATTTTATTTAACTCTCACTATATGCTTACACATTCAGTATGATTATTTTCCTCATTTAACAGATAAAGTAACTGAATTTTAAAATACTAATGACAAAGTGTCACAATTAGTGAGTAGTAGAATCAGAATTTGAGAATTCCAACTCTAAATTCTTTGTACTTAAACATTGTGTTGCATATTTTATCTTCTTTTTGAAGTTTCTTATTGCATATTGGATCACTGAGAAGTCAACAATAATCCTGGACCCTTGCCCAGAATGCCTTGACCTTAAGTAAAGATTCTATTGGTACTGGAAACAAAAGGTTTCCTATAGAAGCACAGTCCCCAAAATAAATAAATGGAAAAAATACATTTTGAGTCACATACTCTTGTTCAATGTGTAATTTAATAGGAGTGTCTAAAATGGAGGAAAAACAGGTGAATTATTCAACAAAATAAAAGTCATGGTAGACTGAATATACTATACTACATTCTAAGCAGACAGTATATAGACAACTGAAAGTCAGGAAGGCTACCTGTTAGAGAGAGTTTTCAAAATATAAAATAGGTACATGCTAGATCTGTACTTTTATTCATTATCAAATACATTAAATTTTCAAACAGATTACTCATTGCTAAAGACATTTTAAGATCAAATCTGCAAGTACTCATATGCCAGAAATTGACAGATTTTCAAATTAATAAATGCACAGGGAGGATGGTGCTAACCGTTTTCCCTGACAAATTACTCATAACCACGCTATCATCCCTTGGTGTGGTTTCCACTTTGTGGCGATTATGAATGATGCTGCTATGAACATTTATGTACAAATTTCTATGAGGACATATACTTTCATTTATCTTGGATATATGCCTAGAGTGGAGTTGCTAGATTATACAGAAACTTTATGATTAACATTTTGAAGAACTGCCAGGCTATTTTCCAAAGTGGCTGTACCATTTTACACTCCCAGCAGTATATGAACATTCCAATTTCTTCACATCCTCCTTCAAATTTATCATATCTTTTTTATTGTAGCCATTCAAGTAGGTGTGAAGTGGTTTTGATTTGCATATCCGTAGTTGTTAATGATGTTGAACATCTTTTCATGTGCCTGTTTTCCATTGGCATATACTATCTGATGGAATTGGATTCTTTATTGTTTTTTTTTTTCCTGTTGAGTTTTAAGTATCTTTTACATATTCAAATTATTATTATATATAGTCTATTGATTTTGTATCCTGAAACCTTGCTGAACTCATTTATTAGTTCTAATGGTTCTTTGTGTATATTGCTTAGGATTTTCTATATACAGGACAATGTCCTCTACTAAAAGAAAGAATTTTGCTTCTTTCTAATTTAATTTTTCTTGCTGGTTGTTCTGACTAGAACCTCCAGTACAATGTTGAGTAAAAGTAACAGATGACAGATATCCTTTTCTTGTTCCTGATCTTAGGTGAAATGCATTCAGGTATGATGTTTAGATAAGGGTTTTCCATAGATTCCTTTCAAAAGTTGAGGAAGTTTACTTCTGATCCTAGTTTTCTACACCTATTGGTTTTATCATGTGGTTTTTGTCCTTTATCCTGCTGATATGTTACATTTATTTATTTTTGGATGTTAAACCAATCTTGCATTCCTGGGATAAATCCCACTGATCATGGTATGTAATCCTTTTTATATGTTTCTAGACTTGATTTGCTAGTATTTTTGTTACTAGACCTTTTTTTTTTTCAGTTACCAGGGCCAGGGATTGATTGAACCCAGGACCTTGTATGTGAGAAGCTGGCGCCCAACCACTGAGCTACACCAGTAGCTGATTTCATTGTCCCATAAGAGACTTTGTCCTAAAGTTTAATCAGTAAGTTCAAGGCAGTGCAGTATATTGAAATGCTCATTCCAGAATTCTGTGAGGGCCAACTGGGTGTCAGAGGTTTTCTCAAAACACCTCTGGAAAAAGCACCTTGTTGTACAACTTTTTGAAGTTTGAAATGACCTGCTGGTTCATGGGCTGGCTGAGAGGAGTAGTGTTGGAGGGCAGGAACCTTACAGTGATGAAGCTGAACTCCTCTAGTAAGTCATCCTCCAAGCCTGGAGGGTGAGGAGGCGCATTGTCCAAAGGTAGGAGAGTCTCCAGAGGCAAATCTTTTTCCAGCAAATATTTTTACACTGAGGGACCAATCACTTTATTCATCCACTTGGTGAAAAAATGCCTCATGACCCCAAGCTTTGCTGTTTGCCCTCCACATCACATGGAGTTTGCTTTTTATGACATTATTCTTCTTGAAAATTCATGGTTTTCACTATGATGGACTAGTAGAGGCTTGAGTTTTAGGTCCCCACTAGCATTCCCACACAACAGAGTGAGACTGTCCTTTATTAGTTTGTGGCCTGGTAATGCCTTCTCCTCTTTTATGATGTAGGTTCTACTCGGCATTTTTGTCCAAAAATCTCCATTCTCATCACAGTTAAAAACCTGGTGGGGAATAAAACTCTCAGCCTCTATGTAGTCCTGAAATTCACTGACGAATTCATCAGCAGCCTTTTTATTAGCACTCACTGCGTCTCCATGCCTCACGACACTGTGGATGCCAGTCCTCTTTTTAAAATGATCAAACCAGCTGTGGCTGGCCTCATAAACTTCAACATTCTCATCACTTGGTTCCGGTTTGTTTTTCAAAAGATCGGCATACAACACTTTCACTTTTTCACATATCACGGCTTCTGATACACTGTCGCCCATTAACATCTTGTTTACCCAAATTAATAACAGCTTTTCAACTTCCTTGAGTGTTTGAGAATGCTGCTTTGTTACTGCTTTAACCCCTTTTGAAACATCAGCCTTTTTTATTGCTTCTTTATTCTTAATGATGGTGGAGACGGTTCTCCTAGGCATACCGTATTCCTTAGCAAGATCAGTAATGCCAATACTGCTCTCATATTTACCTATGATTTCTTTTTTTTACTCAATGGTGGTGCTAAGTAATTTTCTTTTCTGCTCAGCGCTATCACTGCTCATTTCCTTAGGACTCCTGATGAGAAAAAAAATGCAAAAATACACAAAATGACCACAGAAGTTAAGAGAAGACAGCAATGGGATGTGCACAGGGCAAGAGCTGCCCTTTGTTTCAGCTGGAAAGGGTAACGAGTCACGAGGCAACGACACTGACAAGTTCTAGCTTGTGCTTAAAATACCACACAAATAACGAGTACCAGGACAAATTTTTTGCATCAAAATGCGCTGAGTACCAAATTTGAAGAGTTTTAAAGTAGTCGAGTACAAAGGTTTGACTGTAAATGGAATTTGGCTGGATACTGATCTAAGACAGAAATGATTTTTACCATTGTAGCAGTTTGGCAGTTTGATGTACTTAAGAATTCCAAAAAGGGATATTAGATTATGCTTGTAAACTGGTCTGTTCATCTGGGCATGATTAAGTTATGATAGGGGCTTTGATTGGGCCATGTCAGTAGGGCGTTGAGCCCCACTCCTTGGTGGTTGGGGAATCAAAGATAAAAGGCATGGCAAAGAACAGAGTTGTAGTAGTTTTGAGTTGAAGTTCTGATGCAGAGTTTTAATGCTGGAGCCTGGGGGAATAAGCACACAGAGGAGCTTGGACGTGAGGAAGGAGAGAAGGCCCCAGGATAGAGATGAGCTGTCTGCCTGATAGTCTACAGCTGGCCTTGTAGAGAGAGGCGGCAAAGCCTGAGAGCCTCGTAGTCTACAGCTGACTTTGTGGAGGAAACAGAGGAGGTGAGTCCAGAGAGAAACGGAGCCCTGGGAAGAGAGCAACCCAAGAAGCCTGAACCCTGGCAAACGCAAGTAGCTGTCTTGCTCCAACACAAGGCAACAGACTTTGGTGAAGGAAGAAACTTATGCTTTAAGGCCTGGTAACTGTAAGCTTCTACCCCAAATAAATACCCTTTATAAAAACCAAATGATTGTTGGTATTTTGCATCAGCACCCCTTTGACTGACTAACGCAACCATAATGGCATTAAGGTCCTAATTTGTCGATTAGGAATGACAACTATAGCTGCATATGTCACTAAAAGTTTTAATTAGCTAATAACTACCATAAAGTTGGATTGCCTTAGGTGAAAGGGATTCAGTAATGGCATAATCCAGTGCACAGACATAGATGGAAGATTTCTTTTGGATGAGGTTAAATAATAAACTCTTACAATTTCATTATTATTAATGGGATTATAACATTCTTACAAATAACCATTTTTTATAAATTAAATATAATTTTGACTTGGTAAAATAAATGAAGTATATTTGGTGCTTTTCATAATTCATCATTTCATTTTTGCATCTGTTCCATATCATGTACATTAATTTTTACAATCATCTTTTGCCTTTTATCTGAAGGCAGGCTATTAGCTTTACACAATTTTGTTAACATTTATAACATTTGTTTCTGAGCATTGTTGCCCCATTTCTATCTTTACCTTGTTGAAAATTTGTCCAATTACCCACTTACCTAAATACATTACAGGATTCCCAGACTCTTTAGGGAAGAAAGAGAGAGGCTCAATGTCCCCAGGCTCTCACAGCACCCTTTTTGCACCTCAATTACAGCACAACATGATATTTCAGTTATTTTCTTATTTTGCAAATAATAGTATATCTTGTTTCACAAAATAATAAAGGTGAATCTTAAGAGTTGTGATGGAAGAGATCATAAAGAAAAGTTGAAAATCAATGATATGGAGATAAGGACAGAAGTAGGTCAAACCATAAGTCCACCATAATTTTAATTTTGATAAATCTTTGATTGAGTTCAGAGTTTCCTCTCAGAAAAAGGAAAAAAGGTGAATATAGTCATTGAAAAAATATTTCTTCATACTTGATTGTAAAATACATTTCTCAAGTGCTATTGTTTATAAGGACAATAATTGGATATTATCAACAATAGTTTGGAAACAAATACTTTGGAAGAAAATATCCTAATGATTTCTAAAATAATTCTTTCTTGTAGATACTATACTAAAAAACCCAAAGCATAACATCAGTGTGTTAATCAAAAGAAGTTTACACAGAGACAAGCATGTAGATCCGGGACAAATTTAAAAGAGAGAATTTTAAATATGATTAGCAGAGTGTTATAATTATCTGTTAAAATGTCTGTCATTTTGCATTACTAAAGGGTAGCACCTGTATATTAAACTTCTTTATATCTAATTAGTAACATGTCGGCATCAGGTACATAATATATGCTAAATAAATTTTGGCATATTCTTGTTTACTAAATTAATTATATATATTGTTCACCATTGGTCAGTATGCATGAATATGAAACCAAAATTTCAAGATAGGAAAACAAGCCTATTTATTTTTATTAGTTATAAACTTGTGCTCTTATTTCTCTCTCTCTTTCTCTCTCTCTCTCTCACACACACACACACACACACACACACATTGAGCTTTATTTTTGGTCGGATTAAATGACATTTTCTCCTTCTCTACTTTTTTAGTCAAGTCCTTTTAGGACAACAGTGCCTATTAGTTTGCATTTGCTACCATGTTTCCTAGAGTAGTCTGTCCACAAATCCCACTTTTTTTTCTTAAGCAGCTTATTTCTCGTTGTTATGTTTTGTTTGGTTGATTTCACTTTACAGGTTTTCTCATGTGGATTCTCAAACTTGGGATGCTGATTTTAACATCTCAACCTTGACTGTTGCTTTCCTTTGTTCAGCTGCAAAGGAGTTGAGCTTTGCTGAGGTGAGGTTAAATATGGATTGGCTACAGCTTTGTGTGCTCTTGTGCTCTCTTCACAGATAAAAGCATAGTAGGTTGTACTTTTATAGCACAGAATTAATGACAGAATATGCAGTGTGCCATACTATGAAAATTCCAGAGTGTAATTGGGATCCGAAACACTCAAATGACAGACATTACCAGCCAAAAGGTATGTGGAATTCAAAATTTCACTATACCTATTAAAATTCTAGGACATGTAAAGGAATAATGGAATAAAACAAGGACTTAAATTTTCCACACTACTTTAATGAGGTAATTATGAAATGAACTATTGAGTTAATGTGCACTTTACTTGCATTCAGAAAAAATGTTCATTTAGTCTTTCCTAATGATCCAAAAAGTTTGAAAAGGGCAGTTATTAATAGTGCTACTTTTACTAATAGATTCTATTTTTTTCAGCATAGACTTTATATAAATGTAGATAGTGAAGTCTTTAAATCAGAAAAAGTTTCTTATATCAAAACCTCTGGTATGAACTTCTATAATCATGTAAAAAGTTGTGCTCAGATGCCTTACTCGTCTGCATTGCATTCACCAAACTTTATCATGATAACACATTCTTTTAATTTTCTTTTCTCATTAAGACTTTAAATTCATTAACAAAACATTGTGGCATTGGAAGGACTTATCATATGCTTTTGTGTTAAACTGCATGACCTTTACAGTATTCTCACATCCATTTTGCTGATAATTATTTGTCATACAACTCAAATGCAGTAGTGCTGGTTTTGCTGCTGGGTTTGAGTTACACAAACCGTTCTTTCATCAAGGCAAGAGGAATTCCAAGAATAAGTCCAGCTTCTAAGTGACAAAAATAATATCTAGTCAAGATAAGAAAAGAGGGAGACAAGAGTAGAGTATAAAAAATAGGCTGAAACTATTTTTTATTAAGTAGAATTGATCTCCATTTTAGACCTTGAGTTTTGGTGATTTATTCATTCACTTAACCAAAATAAACCTTTTGATGTGTACTCAATACAAGGACTTCTGAGAATTGAACATGAATTACTCCCACTCCAGATTTCTAGGAAGCTAGAATCTAATACTTGAATAAAATATACACATAAATATCTGTGATATTATATATATAATTTTGTTATTTTATATGTTTGTGTATATATACATATATATATACACATATATACATATAAATATATTTATATATAAAGTACTACTGGTTTTAGGAAATGAAAACAGAACCTCAACTAGGAAAACAAAAATATCTTTTAGAGAAGATGGTATTTGAGGTAGCCTGAAAATACTAGGAGAATTTGTATAAATGTTAGAGCAGAAAAATTAAATTCTAAGCAGTGGAAATAGAACAGTGTTATGAAGTTTTGTTCTGTTTTGCTTTTTTTAAAAAATAAAAAGTTGTTTTTTAAAAAATAGGAAACATCCTGTTTAACTAAATTAAGTTTCTTGACAGATATAGGACAATGCACTTAAATCTATAGATGCATTTTCACATTTTCAAGTGCACTGAGAACATTGACAAAAATGAACCAAATGCTTGGACAAAATGCAAATCTGAAGAAATTTCAGAGGATAGAAATTATACAAGTATTTTCTCTGACTAAAGTGCAATAATGCTAGAAACCAAATCTGGATGAAATAAGTAGAAAGTCCCTATATGAATAGAAGTTACAAAGCATAATTTTTAGTAATTATTGGATAAACAAGATATCACATTGTAAATTGCAAAATATTTTGAAATGAATAACTAAAACGATACATATCAAAATTTGAAGAATAAAATTACACTTGTGCTCAGAAAAAAATATATTAATCTTTCAATAAAGATTGACTTAAACATAAATGACCTAGGCATACAAGTCAAAAAACTATAAAGAGGGCAGCAAATAGAATGCAAAGAAAGTGGTAATTGGGAAGAATGTTTACTCATCAGATTGACAGCAGGAAAAGTGTGACTTAGTCTGGTTAGTGTAATGTGAAGCAACAGAAAATCTTAAGCACTGCTGCTGGGAATATAAATTGGAAAATGATTTTGATATACAATTTGGCAAAATTCTAGAAATGGTATTTGTTCATATCTTTTGTAATACATTTCAAAAATGTTCTAGTTCATAGAAGAAGAATATTGTATTTTGCATCCTTTATTTCCTGGATGCAAAGTCCTTTGAAATGTGTTGTTGCTTTTCCTCATGTCCAGAGGTGGAGTGCATTTATTCATCTCTTGAATCTGGTCTTGGTCATGTGATTTTCATTATTATCAAGTGTGGTAGTAGCAGAGATTCGAAAAGTAGTTACGCATTGATGATTGCCTTCTCCTACTGGTTTTTGGAACCCTGCAACCACCAATATGCTAACAAATCTGGGCTAAGCTTCTGGATGAGTGAAACAAGGTCTAGTTACCGGCCACAGCCTGCCACCAGTCAGTCAACACATAGTCAGGACGGAGACTGTGACCTATCAGCTGGCCAAACATACATGGATCAGACCAGTTAATCCTGTGTGACACAGAGGTGCGAAATGCCAGCTAATCCCAGCCCAATGGCCATGTCATTTACCACCCCCTAACTTTTGCATATCCTTCCATAGCTCTGAGAATTTTTTTTTTAAATTACTTTGATTTTAAAAATCTGCCTTCCAGCCTAATATCCAATCACATGAGTACTCACTCCCATCTCTCTGACTCTATGAGAAGTCCAATTAACAAGTTATATTGAACAAAATGCAGTTTGTGAACTTGCCATACCTCTGGATTTCCGCATGTGGTAATCCATTTGTTGATAGTATCTTCCTGATTTGAGTTAGCTGCCACTTGACAATGTTCCCAAAGAACGTGCTAACCCCTCTGATAGCACACCATATTATATGGTAATCATTTAATTTGTGGACCTCTTTCAATGGACTATACGATCCTAAAGAGAATATGTTCCTAGCATATCATAATGTCTGACATACAATAGTCACATAACACAATTTATAAAAGATATATTTATTGACATATACTTTACATACAGTAAAAATTCACCCAAAATACATTTTCAAATTTAAAATTTAATAAAATTGTTTCACCATTATCACAATCCAGTTTTTGGATGTTTTCATGACCATAGAAATTCTGAGCCCATTTCCATTAAATTCTTGTTTCTACCTTCAGCTCCAGGCTACACCTGATTTCAATCTCAATAGATCTGTCTTTCCTGGACATATCATATCATTGGAATCATACAATATATAGTAAATTCTGGCTAGCACAATGTTTTTGAGGTTCATACATATTATAGTGTGTATCACTCAGTATTTTGTCCTTTTTATTGCTGAAGACTATTTCATTGTCATAATATACAACATTTTGTTTACCTGTCCTCCAACTGATGGACATCTGGGTTGTTCCAAGATTTAGGTTATTAAGAATTATGCTGCAAAGAATATTTGTATGTAAGTCTTTGTATGGACAGATACTTTTATTTCTCTTGGGTGGAATCCAAGGAGTAGAATAGCTGGATCACTAGGTAGGTTTATATTTTACTTTTTAAGAAACTGACAAAATGTTTCCAAAGTGACTCTACAATTTTACATTCCTCCCAGCTATGTTGGAAGGTATATTTTTTTACATCCTTATCAACAGTTGATATGGGTTATTTTTTTTATTATGAATATTCTTTTGGGTGTGTACTATTATTTCATTGTGGTTTAATTTGCATTTCCTTATTAAATAATGACATGGAGCACATTTTCCTAAGCTTATCAGCTATTTGTATATCTTTGGTAAAATGTCTATTCAAAGACTTTTGTTCAATTTTTATTTGAGTTGTTTTTCTTCTTATTATTGAGCTGTAAGTGTTCTTTAAAACTCTTGGAAACAGGTTTATCAGATATGTTATTTGCAAATATATTCTTCTTGTCTTTTGATTATTTTTCCATTTTCTTAATAGTGTGTTTTGAAACACAAGGCTTATAATTTGAAGAAGTCCAAGTTTTCATATTTTAAAATGAATGCTACATTAAGTGTTATATCTAAGATTTCTTTGTCTCGCTCAAGGTCATGAAGATGTCACCTATGTTTTTGCCCAGAAGTTTTATATTTTAAGTCCTTGCATTCACATCTGTGATCCATTTTGAAGTTTTTTTTTTTTTTTTTTTGGTATGTGTAAGCATGTAAGGTATGCAAAAGTAGCCTGTTTTTTTTTTTTTTTTCCTCAGATCCATTTATTTAAAGGGCCAACATTTATCCATTGTTTATCTTGGCATCACTGTTGAAAATCAATTGACCATAAATGTAAAGGTTTATTTGTTAAATTCTCAATTCCTCCATATTCCTATATACCTATCCTTATGCTATAACCAGATTGTCTTGTGTTTTATAGCAAGTTTTGAAATCAGGTATTTTTAAGTCCCCAACTGGTTCTTTTTCAAAGTTAAGCAATCATCAGTAAATATGGGGGCACGGAGTTTTCTGTGTGGGAATGTTTTTAATGATAATTTCAATTTCTTTACTTGTTAAAGATATATTAATATTTTTCAATTTCTTTTTTGAGTTAATTTTGGTAGTTTTTCTTCTTTCTTGAAATTTATCCATTTCATATAAGTTATCTAATTTGTGGGCATAAAGTTGTTCATAATATCCTCTTACAATATTTTGAATTCTGTAGAATTGGTAGTAATGTTTTCTCTTTCATTCAATTTCTGATTTTGGTAGTTTATGTATTCTCATGTTTTGTTTTTTTGTTGTGATTTGATTTTGCTTTCTTTTGTTTTATTTTATTTGGGTCAGTATACTTAAGGTTTTGTCAAAACTTAGATCTTCTCCAAAACCAGCTTTTGTTCATTTTTCCCCTTTATTTTCTCTATTGTTTTACTGTTTTCTTTTTTATTGATTTTCCTTGCTATTTTTATTATTTCTTTTATTCTGCTTTATTTGGGTTATATTTTGCTTCTTTTTATATTCTTATAAGGTCTAAGATTGTGATATTTATTTGAGATCTTTCTTCCTTTCTGATATAGATATTCAAAAGTATAAATTTCTCAATAAGCATTACTTTAGATACATCAATTAAATTTTTATATATGTTTTCTTTTTACTTTCATGCAGTTCATTTCTTTTTCTCTGATTTCTTCTTTGACCCATGGGCTGTTTTGAATTATGTTATTTATTTTCTAAATATTTGGGGTTTGCCTCAATTTCTTTCTGTTGTAAATTTTTTCTTTGTCAAAGAATATACTTTGTATAAGTTTAATCTTTAAAAATTTATTGAGACATTTTGTGGCCAGGATATAATGTATCTTGGAGAATGTTCTACATGTGCTAAATTTTTAAGAATTTTTATTCTTTAGTCATTGGATGGAGTTGTTCTCTAAATGTCAGTTCAAATTATTTGATATGTTGTTCAAGTCTTCAGTATCTTTACTGATTTTCCGTCTAGTTGTTCTATCAACTACTGATGGGTGGCTGTATTAGTCAGCCAAAGGTGTGCTGATGCAAAGTACCAGAAATCTGTTGGCTTTTATAAAGGGTATTTATTTGGGGTAGAAGCTTACAGTTACAAAGCCCTAAGGAGTTCAACTCAAGGTTACTTCCTCACCAAAATCTGTTGCCACATGTTGAAGCAAGATGGCAGGCAACCCCTGCCTGGTCTCTCCTTCCTTCTTCCTATTAAGGCTCCATGGGCCCAGCTTCTTCCAGTCTCAGCTGTAGGCTGGCATATTGCTTGGCTCTGTTCCCGGGACTTTAGCTGTTTGAGCCTTCTCCTTTCTGTCACATGGCAGGACAGAAATGACCAAGTTTCCTCCTCTTCTCTGTGTCTTCTTGAACTAGTGTCTGTTCAAGGTGGTGGGGACTTAACCTGAGTTACTTGAGTTGGGGACTTAACCTGAGTTACACCCTTCTGATGTGGTTGAATCAAAGCCCTGATCTTAACATAATTTAATCAAAGACATTTCAGCTGAATCTAATACAATCAAAGGGGATTATGCCCAGAGGAACAGACCAGTTTACAAATATAATCTCTCTTTTTGAAATCATAATTGATTTAAAACTGCCACAGTGGGATATTAAATCTCCAACTTCTTTTGTTGAATTTCTGTTTCTACTCTCAATTCTGTCAGTTTCACTTCATGTATTTTGTGGTTTTTACATATATGTTCATTTTAATTGTTATATCTTAGTGATGTATTAACCCTTTTGTCATTTTGAAATGGTCTTCTTTGTCTCTGGTAATATTTCTGGTCTATTTTGTCTTATATTAAGAAATGCAATCAGCATGGGATTACTGTTTACAAGGGTACCTTTTCTATCCTTTACTTTCAATGTATTTAGGTCTTTGAATCTAAGCTGTGTTTCTTGTAGACACCAAGTAATGGGATTTTGCTTTTTAATGAGTATGTCATTGTATGCCTTTTGAATAGAGTATTTATTCCATTCATAGTTAACATAATTATTTATATGGACTTACATCTGCCCTATTACTATCTATTCTCTATTTGTTTCAGGTCTTTTCTGTTCCTCTATTGTTCCTTTATTTCCATGTATGTATTATGCAAATATTTATTTTATTATCTTAATTCCTCTGGCGATTTTTTTTCTATTTTATTCTTTGTGGTTGGTCCAGGGAATACAATATCCTTCTTAGCTTATCAATATCTACTACAGAATAAGGCTAAATTAATTCCAGCAAAATATAGAAACTTTGCACCAATATATTTCTTTTTCTCTCTCATCCAATTTTCCTAATATTGTCATATAATATACGTCTATATATTTTATAAACTCAATAATAGAATGTGATAATAAATGCTATGTATCAAGTTATGTACTTTAAAGAAGTTAATAAAAGAAATTAGAAATATATATTTATAGAATCTTTCATATTTTCCCATACATTTACCATTTATGGCATTTTGCATTTTTTCCTATGGATACAAATTACCATCTGCTGTTACTTTCATTCTGAATTATTCTAATGTAAGTCTTGCATATCTTGTATAGTCTTCTAGCAAGATGTATCTCAGTCTTTGCTTAACTAGGAATGTCTTTCCATAGCCATTATTATTTATTTGTTTGTTTATTTATTTATCCTTATTAGAGAAGTTGTGAGCTTACAAAACAATCATACATAATGTACAGGTTTCCATACATCACTCCTCCACCAACACTTTATGTTGTTGTGGAACATTTGTTACAGATTATGAAAGTACATGATAAGACTATTACCACTAACTATGGTCCATAGTGTACACTTGACAAATTTTTTCCATATGCCCCCATTATTAACACTATGTATTAGTATTGTGCATTTGTTATAGTTCATGAGAGAACATTCCCATATTTGTACTGTTAACCACAGTCCATCTTCTACCACATGGTCCACTGTGTTGTATAGTCCCATGCCTTGTACATTCTATGCAAAGTGTATTCTCAGTGGCTCTCATTTTTATCACAGAGTTGTGCTGTCAATTCCCCAGTAAACCTTTGAATGTTTGCCTTAGTACAAAAGAAAAAATCACATATCCCCCTAGTATTGTCCCTTAGAGTTGATATAGTACCTTCTTTGACATTTATGCAAGAATATTACAATATTCCTAACTATAGTCCATAAATTTCATTAATTGTATTTTTCCCATGCATCACTATGTTCTTACCACTTAGCAATAGTGATGCACATTTGTTCTAGTTCATAGAAGAATATTGTATTTGTATTATTAACAACAATCCTCATACATCTCTGGGCTCACTATGCTATTAAGTCCCTAGATTATTCTCTAGGTTTCTTTCAATTGACGTTTACATCCCTAGACTATCCTTTTCAGCCACAATCCCATTTATAAACCAGCTTGTTAGTTATACTCACTATAATGTGTTACCATCCACTGTAACCATTTTCACACTTTTACATCAAGCTAATGAAAATTCTACATACACTAAGCATCAGTATCCCTTCTCAGTCTTAATCCTATCTTCTAGGAACCTATAGTCTAGGTTTTCTCTCTATGTGTTTATTCTTCATATTTAGTCCATATTAGTTCAAATTAGTGAGATCATACAATATTTGTCCTTTTGTGCCTGGCTTATTTCACTTAGCATAATGTCCTCAGGGCTCATCCTTGTTAATACATGTGTCCCAATTTCATATCTTCTAATACCAGCATAGTATTCCATCGTATGTATATACCACATTTTGTTTATCCATTCATCCAGTTGATGGGCACTTGGTTTGTTTCCATCTTTTGGCAATTGTGAATAATACCAATATGAATATTGGTGTGCAAATGTCTGTTCATGTAGCTGTTTTCAGTTCTTCTGGATATATTCTTAGTAGAGGGATTGCTGGATCATACGGCAGTTCTATATTTAGCTTCCTGAGGAACCAACAAACTGTTTTCCACAGAGGCTGCACCATTCTACATTCCCAACAACAGTGAAGGAGTGCTCCTGTTTCTCCGCATATACTTCACCACTTTTTTTTTTTAATAGAACCATTCTGTGAGGTGTGAGATGATATCTCATTTTAGTTTTGATTAACATTTCCCTAGTAGCTAGAGATATCAAACATTTTTTCATGTGCTTTTTCACCATTTGTATTTCCTCTTGGGAGAAGTGTCTTTTTAAATCTTTTTCCCATTTTACAATTGGATTGCTTTCTTGTTCTTTTATTGTTGAGTGTATGATCTCTTTATATAGCATAGAAATCAAAACATTACTGTATATGTGGTTTCCAAATATTTTCTCCCATTGTGTGGGCTACCTTTTCACCTTCTTGACAAAGTCCTTTGAAGCACAAATGTATTTAACTTTGAGGAGATCCCATTTATCCATTTTTTTCTATTGTTGCTTTTGCTTTCAGTGTAAGGTTTAAGAAACTACCACATACCACCAGGTCTTGAAGATGTTTCACTACATTTTCTTCTAGGAGTTTTACGGTTCTAGCTTTTATATTTAGGTATTTGATTCGTTTATTGAGTTAATTTTTGTATAAGGTGTGAAGTAGGGGTCTTCTTTCTTTCTTTTTATATGTATATCCAGTTCTCCAGTACCATTTGTTGAATAAACTGTTCTGCCCCAGCTGGGTGGGTTTGACAGCCTTGTGAAAAATCACTTGACCATAGATGTGAGGGTCTGTTTCTGAACCATCAATTCTATTGCACTGGTAGATATATCTATCTTTATGCCAGTACCATGCTGTTTTTTTACCACTGTAGTTAGGTAATATGATTAAAAGTCTGGAAGTGAGAGTTTAATTTTGCTTTTCCTTCTTAAGATGTTTCTGGCTATTCGGGGTCCTTTACCCTTCCAAATAAATTTGATAATTTGGCTTTCCATTTTTTTTAAAAAGGCTGTTGGAATTTTTGTTGAGATTGCATTGTATATCAATTTGTGTAAAATTGACATCTTAACAATATTTAGTCTTCCCATCCATGAACACGAAATATTTTTCCCATTTATTTAGGGCTTCTTTGGTTTCTTTTAGCCATGTAATGTAGTTTTGTGAATTCAAGAGCTTTACATCCTTGGTTAAGTTTATTCCTAATTATTTGATTCTTTTTATCACTATTGTAAATGGATTTTTTTTTCCTGACTCCTTCCTCAGTTTGCTCATTAATAGTGTATAGAAGCACTACTGATTTTTGCCTATTAATCTTGTATTCTGCCTGTGGCAGTTTGATATAGTTATGAATTCCAAAAATAGATATTGGATTATGCTTGTAAACTGGTCTGTTCATCTGGGCATGATTAAGTTATGATTAGGGATTTGATTGGGCCACATCAATAGGGTGTTGAGCCCCACCCCTTGGTGGGTTGGATCTCAAAGATAAAAGACATAGCAAAGGACAGAGTTGGAGTAGTTTTGATGTTGGAGTTCTGATGAGGAAGGAGTGAAGGCCCCCAGAAAAGAGACAAGCCATTCACCTGACAGTTCACAGCTGGCCTTGTGGAGAGAGGCAAAGCCAAGAGAGCCTTATAGTCTACAGCTAACCTTGTGGAGGAAACAGAGTTGCTGAGCCTGGAGAGAAACAGAGCCTGGGAAGAGAGGAACCCAAGAAGTCTGAATCCTGGCAAATGTCAGCAGCTATCTTGCTCCAACATGTGGCAACAGACTTTGGTGAAGGAAGAAACCTATGCTTTAAGATCTGGTGACTGTAAGCTTCTACCCCAAATAAATACCCTTTATAAAAACCAACCAATTATTGGTATTTTGCATCAGCATCCCCTTGGCCGACTAATACACTGCCACACTGCTGAATTTGTTTATTGGCACTAGTAGATTTGTTGTAGATTTTTCAGGATTTTCTAGGTATAGGACCATATCATCCATGAATAATGCAAGGTTTTAATTCTTCCTTTCCTATTTGGATGGCTTTTATTCTTTTTTCTTGCTTTATTGCTCTAGTGAGAACCTCTAGCACTATATTGAATAACAGTGATAAGAGTAGTCATCCTTGTTTTGTTCTCAATCTCAATAGGAAAGCTTTCAGTCTTTCACCATTGATTACAATGGTAGCTGTCAGTTTTATATATATTCCCTTTATCATGTTGAGAAAATTTCTTTAATTCCTATCTTTTGTAATATTATTATCAAGAATGGATGCTGTATTTTGTCAAATGCCTGTTATGCATCAATCAACAGGGTCATATGAGTTTTCTTCTTTGACTTATTAATGTGGTGTATTATGCTGATTGATTTTCTTGCATTGAACCACCTTTGCATGACTGGGATAAAATCCACTTGATCTTGATGAATAATTCTTTTAATGTGTTGTTGGATTTGATTAGTGAGTATTTTGTTGAGGATTTTTGCATCTGTATTCATTAGGGAAATGGGTCTGTAACTTTTTCCATAATATTTTTATCCGGCTTTGTTATTAGGGTGATACTGGCTTCATAGAATGAGTGTGGTAGCATTCCTTTCTGTTGAATTTTTTGGAAGAGATTGAGTAAGATTGGTATTAAATATTGTTTGAATGCTTGGTAGAATTCACCTGTGAAGTCATTTGGTCCTGGGCTTTTCATTTTGAAGAGTTGTTTGATAACTCTTTCAAACTTTCTTGCTTGTGATTGGTTTGTTGAGTTCTTCTCTTTCTTCTAGGGTCAGAGTAGGTTGTTTGCATGTTCCTAGGAATTTTTCCATTTCATCTACACTGTCTAATTTATTGGCATACAGTTGTTCATATGATCTCTTTTATTTCTGTGGGGTCAGTAGTAATGTCTCCATTTTCATTTCTGATTTTATTAATTTCCATCTTCTCTCTTTTTTTCTTTATCAGTCTTGCTAAGGGTTTGTCAATTTTGATCTTCTGAAGACCAACTTTTGGTTTTGTTCATTCTACTTTTTTTCTGTTCTCAGTTTCATTTATGACTGTTCTGATCTTTGTTATTTCATTATCTCTGCTTGCTTTGGGCATAGTTTGCTGTTCGTTTTCTAGTTCCTACAGCTGTGTAGTTAAGTCATTGATTTTAGCTCTTTCTTCTTTTAAAATTAGGTTCTATAAATTTCCTCTAAGCACTGCTTTCACTGTATCCCATAGGTTCTAATATGTTGTGTTCTTGTTTTCATTCTTCTCGAGTTATTTATGATTTCTCTTGCAATTCCTTCTTTGACCCACTGATTATTTAATAGTGTGGTGTTTAATCTTCATATATTTGTGAATATTCATTTTTTCTGCCTGGTGTCAATTTCTAGTTTTATTCCATTATCATCAGAGAAAGTGCTTTGTATAATTTTGATCTTTTTAAATTTATTGTGATTTGCTATGTGTCCCAACATGTAGTCTACTCTGGAGAAAAATCCATGAGCACTTGAGAAGAATGTATATACTGCTGTTTTGGGGTGCAATGTTCTGTATATGTCTATTAGGTTTAGTTCACTTATCATATTATTCAAGTTCTCTCTTTCCTTATTGATGTTCAGGTCAGATGCTTTATCCAAAGATGAGAGTGATTGAAGTCTTCAACTATTATTGTAGAGACATCTGTTTCTCCCTTCTGTCTTGCCAGTGTTTTCTTCATGTAATTTGTGGCTTCCTGGTTAAATGCTTATGATTGTTATTTCCTTGTGGTGAATTCCCCCTTTTATTAGTATATAATGTCCTTCCTTGTCTCTAATGACAGCTTTGCTTTTAAAGTCTATTTCTTCTGATACAAGTATAGCTACTCCACTTTTTTTGGTTACTGCTTGTGTGGAATAACATTTTCCTGCCTTTCACTTTCAATCTATGTGTATCCTTGGGTCTAAGGTGAGTCTATTGCAGACAGTATTTAGATGGGTAATATTTTCTAATCCATTCTGCCAGTCTGTGTCTTTTGATTGGAAATATTAATCTATTAATATTCAATGTTATTACTCTATAGGCAGTTTTTACTTCACCCATTTTGATCTTTGTGTTTTTTCTGTCATATCTTGCTTTCACCATTCTTTTCACACTTTTAGTTACTTTTAATGATTTAGTCTTCATTTCTAGACTCTCTTCCAAGCTTCTCTCTCCTTGTTTTTCTTTTCAGGGGTGAGGATCAAGCCCCACCGCCCCACCCCCTGCCCCCAAGTCCTCAGCACGGAGCTGTCTATATGACCTAGACATAAGTTAAAGGTTAGCAACCCTCCCCAGAAGGGAGAAAATGTATAGATTTTATTGTAAACTATAATCTTTCCAAAGCAGTAAACATCCTTGGTAAACGTCCTCCATAGTGATAACATCACCAGAGCCCACATGTACATGTCACATGACCCTAGCAGAAACTCTGTTCTCATACCCTATAGAATGTCCTTGTTCTGAAACTCCTTATATAACACCCCTCATTTTTAACATCTCTGCAGAGTGCTGTCTTCCTTCTCTGAATCACCACTATCAGAGTGCCTCTTCTGTCCATAAGTCCCAATAAAGCGTATGCCTGCGTAAATGCCAGGTGTGTTCTTTGGTCTTGCAGCTGCACCAATTCGTGCCCTTCAGGATTTGGGTTATAACATCAGGCTTTAGCACTCCTTATAGTATTTACTGAAAAACCAGTCTCTTTGTTACAAACTCTGTCAGTTTGTGTTTATCTGTGAATATTCTAAACTCATCCTCATTTTTGAAAGGCAATCTTGTTGGATATAAGATTCTTGGTTCACAGGTTTTCTCTTGCAGTATCTTAAATATACCACTGCCTTCTTGTGTCCGTGTTTTCTGATGAGAAATCAGCACTTAATCTTATTGGGTGTCCCTTGTATGTGATGCATCACTTTTCTCTTGCTGCTCTCAGAATTCTTTCTTTATCTTTGGCATTTGACATTCTGATTAGTATGTGTCTTAGAGTAAGTCTATTTGGATTTATTTGGATGGGAGTATGTTGTGCTTCTTCAACACAGATATCTATGTACTTCTATAGGGTTGGGAAATTTTCTACCATTATTTCATCAAATATTTCTAATGCCCTTTTTTCCTTCTCTTCTCCTTCTGGGACACCCAGGACACATAGGTTTGCATGTCTCTTGCTCTCATTTAGTTCCTTGAGACCCTGTTCAATTTTTTTCCATTCTTTTCTTTATCTGTTTTTTTTTTTTTTTTTTTTTTTTTTTTTGTATGTTTGCTCATAGGTCTCAGAGGCTCTCTCCATTTTTCTTTACTCTGTTTACTCTGTGTTGTTCAGATTGGAAAATATTGGTCTATTTTCTGGTACACCAATTATTTCTCTTAGAAACTCAAATTTGTTGTTGAGCTTTCACATGAAAATATATTTATATATTTTCATATTTATATTTTTATATATATATGTCACAATTTTCTTTTTTAAAAATAATTTCTTTCTCTTTTGAGATTTTTTTATTCATTACCTCATTGCTGGCATACTTTAATTCTTTAAATATGGCTTTCTTTACTTATTTTAACATGTTTATAATAGCTACTTTGAACTCTGCTAAATACAATATCTGGTGAAATTCAGAAACATTTTCTATTGACTTCCTTTTTTTTTCTGGGATAGTGTTCATACTCTTGTTCTTTGCAGGTATTGTAATTTGTTGTTGAATACTGGTCATGCCAGATAGAATGCTGCAGCAACTCTGGATTTTTATTTTACTTCACTGAGGGTTGTTTTGTTGTTGTATATTTGTTTAGTGACTTTTCTAGGATAAATGTGTGGAGTCCATTTCTCCTGCAATGTGTGGCCACTGATACCTCTTTTCCATTTTCAAGGTCTTATTTTTAAGTCTAGTTTCTTAGAAGTCATCCCTGCATCTGGACAGTTTGGTTTTCAACTGAAGCTGGTCAAAGATTATGCTCAAATACTTCAATCCAATAAGGTTTCCACTCTCTGCTAATGGATCTGTGAGTGGACTTAAGAGTTTGTTCAATGTACATTTGGTTTAAAGTCTTCCCAGATTTTATTTTCCATTGTTCCTTATCTCTTCTAATCATATATGTGCATATGTTCCATATGCAGTGGAATTGGGGTGGCTCAGTCCTGTTCCAATCTCTGCTACATATGTATATAGCTTAGAGTCACCTGGGATATGTGGAGAAGTTATCAAGCCCTCTATAGCTATCTCATGTCCTGGAATTCTATTACAACTCAGCTAATACAGAGCACATTACTTACCCTAACCAGGCTCATAAATTAGGCTAGCAGAGTTAATCATTATTCTTATTCATTGGCCACTGAGATTACTACATTCATTGAAAATGTATCAAACCAAGTAACCCCGTTCCAGCAGAGACAGGAAAGACGCTATATTTCACAATTTGTCCTGCCCTGGTTGAACTATCATGTTGACAGTTCTGAGCAGGTGATGGGAGCAATTCCAGGTAATAACTATATAGATTCCTTCTATTCTACCTGAAGATCAGTATTTCTCATGAATAAACACTTCTCAGTTTGTTATATGCTGTTTTTGATTTCCCAGCCACTGAAAAGTTTGTTTATGGCAGTTTTGTCATGCTCTATAATTACTTTTTGTGTTGTATTTTTCAACCTCTTTACACCATCATGTTGGAAAAGAATCTACTGCCTTCTTTATATAGCAAATTTTTAATAAATGTTTGTTGAATGGATGAACAAATGAATGATTATATCACAACTGCATTGTAGTAATTCATATTTGCACAACACACACTCTTAATTAAGGTACTGCTCCTTGCATTCCAACCACTTCTATTTTATATTGTATGATTTTTTAAAATAATAAACATGTATCAGTAGAATAGAATAAGAACCCAGAAATAGATGCACGTGAATAAGCCCAATTAATTCTGAGAAAGCAATTCATTGGAGAAGGGATTGACTTTTCAATAAATGGTGCTGGAATGATTGGACATCCACAGGCAAAGAGAAGAAAAAGAATTTTGATATAAATTTCACACCTTATGTTCCTTATGTGCATGGAACTAACTCAAAAGGGATCATGGACTCAAATGTTAAAATATAAAAATAAAAAAACCTTTGGTAACAAAAAAAATTGAAAAAATCTCCAGGACAAAGGACAAGGCAAAGAATTCTTAAATTGGAAACAGAAAGCATGATCCAGTAAAAATTTGATAAAATGGACCTTATTAAAATTGAAAATGTTTGCTCTATGGAAGACCCAGTTCAGAAGATAAAACGACAAACAACAGATTGGAGAAAGCATTTGAAAACCACTTACTCAACAAAGGATTTGTATTTAGAATATTTAAAGATTAAACAAACAATTCTTTTAGAAAATAGGAAATAGACATGAACAGATATTTCACCAATGAGTAGATACAGATCACAAACTAGCATATGAAAAGGTGTTTAATACCATTAACCATTAGGAAAATGTAATTAAAACTACATTGAGGTATTATTGTACACATATCAGAATGGCTAAAAAAAAATTTGAAATAGTGATAACACCAAATACTGGTGAGGATGCAGACAAAATTTATTGGTTATACATTATTAATAGGAATGTTGAATGATACAATCAATCACTCCAGAAAATGGTTTGTCATACAATTGAGCAATTGTATTCTTGGACATAGATTCCAAAGAAGTGAAAACTTATTTTCATGTAAAAACTTGTACAAAATGTTTATAGCAGCTGTATTTGTTATAGCCCCGATCAGGAAACTACCCACATGTTCTTCAATGGGTGAAGGGTTAAAAACTGGTACATCTATTCTGTAGAATACTACTCAGTAATAAAAGGTAATGGACTCCTGATATTTGAAACAACTTAGATCAACATCAAGGAAATTATTCTGAGTTTTATAAAATAAATCTCCAAAGAATAACTATTACATGATTCTATTTATACAACATTTGTAACATATGTTTTTGCCTCAACTAAATAACATGTAGAGAGGATAAATAGCAAATTTTAAATTACCATGGTTTTACCAAATCTATTATTAGTGGAGACAATCATTTAATAGGAATATGGAAGATGGGAATCAGCAATGCTGCCACATCCTCCTTTATGCCCAGGGTAAAGTTACTAATCAAGGCTAATCAGAAGCTTTCTTAACCTAGCATATAGGCAGACAAGACCAACTTATCAGCATTGGTACATGAGATGAGGACATTTTTTTAACTTTAATTTAATAATTTCTGTGAAACCATATGGGTTGATTTCAAGTGTTGGCTTTCAAACCACTCATGGGCATAAACCAGTTGCTTTAATCAAGGAAGAAGCAGGACATAAAATGAATACAATTGATGGAATTACATTAGGATGGACTCATAGTCTCGATTTGTTCATTGTTTTGAGAGCTTGTCTTTCTATTGACCTTATCTTATAGAGACAATTACACTTATCTCTTGGAGCCCTCAAACTAGTTCATAAACAAAACTAAGCAGTACTAGTTCAGCTTCTATAACATACGTTATTTGCTTAGCTGTGGATGGAATCCCAGAGATGGAATCTTGAATGTTTAGATCCTTGGAAACACAAACTTAGGAGCCCTACCACACCTAAAAGTCAGAAGGATAAGATCTTCTCATAGGGAATACCTAGTCGTGTATTCCACCCCATTAGGCCCCAAATAAGGTGGCTTCTGTGCTCCCATTCTCAATCTACACTTTATTTTGAAGTTTTATTCTAAAGGACATGCACTTCTCTATTCCTATTTCATTATTTTTTGTGGGGGGAGGATTTCCATTCCATTCCATTCCATTCCATTCCATTCCATTCCATTCCATTCCATTCCATTCCATTCCATTCCATT
>JAKSZT010054324.1:1505761-1568314 GCA_026826555.1 Tolypeutes matacus | reverse complement strand
TTCCATTCCATTCCATTCCATTCCATTCCATTCCATTCCATTCCATTTATTTATTGTTAATTAGAGAAGTTATAGTTTTACAGAACAATTATGCATAAAATACAAGATTCCCACGTATCACCCTGTTAGTAGAACCTTGCATTAGTGTGGTGCATTTGCATAAATTGACGAAAGGACATTTTTATAAATGTAACTATAGTCCATGGTTTAACTTAGAGTTCACTGTTTGTATTGTGCAGTTCCATGGATCTTTAAAAAAAGTTATTCTAGTACAAACTAAATTTTAAACCTAAAATGTCCCCTATTTAACAACATTAAAATACATATTATTCTGTGCTGTTAATTATGTTTACAATGTTGTACTACAATCACTGCCATCTATTACTAAATCTTTTCTATTGTTCCAAATAGAAACTCTATACATGTTAAGCCTTAACTCCCTATTCCCTACCCTAACCCCATCTAATTCATTTTTAACATGAAAATGTCATATTTTCTTATCACAGCTTTGGTAGTTCCAATACCTACATTATTTGCTATAAAATTGCTTCATAGTAATCCCATAGATTTTTTAATAATGATTGTGTAAGAAGAAATTTTAAGATATTGACCCTTTCAGGATGACACTTTAGGTTCATGAAATAAATTTTTCAAAAGCCTGTGTGTAAGTGTTGTATAAGGGGGAAGGAAGAAGGGTGTTATGTAAAATGCTTTTTTTAAGATGTCAAAAATTGAGTAGAGACATATATGAGGTATCAACATCAACATTTGCAGTTTTAAACACTTTTTTCCATTAAAATAATGCATCTTTTGTCCTTGACTTGACCCCCTTTTCAGACCTTGTAAATGCTGTCTCCTAAATTTGTGATACTATTCTTTCAGGTCTCTGTGCAGCAGAGTTGGCCTGATTGAAATATAGTACTTCATTAGCTAAGAGACCTACGCTAAATCTAAGGCATTTTCTCTAACCAGAAAAGCATGAATTCTTTTGTTAAGTGATCTAATCCCTACTTACAATTATTTTACCCTAAGTTTTTAGTATACTCATGGCATTCATTCACCTAGGAATGTATGGCAGATCTAATTACATCTCTGTACAGAAGGATTTCCAAAAGAAGGATAAGAGAAACAGAAACATGAGATAGAAAACACAAGAAAATTAATTTGCTGCATGAGACCAGAACTATTTCAATTGTTTGATTTGGCAATTTAGATTAAATCCCTATTGTATCAAAGATATGGACTTCAATAAATCGATAGTCACTATCCCCTTCAAGTTCATAGATCATTCTCACTGTCAGGTACTAGGAGGGTTTTCTCTTAGATTTAAAAAAAAAAAAAATTGGTTTCTCAATCCTCAAAGGAACACTAGTATTTCTACTTGCTGTGTAAGTTTTATAAGGAAATGCCAATATTAAAAAGTAATTGAAAATTATACTGTCTTCTCCAGAACTCACATGATGTTCAAAAACAGAGTTCAATTCAAGGGGCAAATTGTAATATACAACAAAATCATATCTTGAGATTTTAAATAATGGAATAAATAGCTATTACATGGGTCACAAGATAACACTATTGAAAATAAATCTAATATCTCTCTAGCAAAGAAGATGAAGAATGTTCTTCAATGTAATATTGATGCTACTACCTAAAAATAAGGGAGGAGGGTGGCTCTTATAGAGATTTGTACACCATTATAAAAAATGTATATTGACAAAATCCCAAATAATCATGTTACTTAATTTTGCAGTAACTGAGGAATAAAGTTTGTGTATTACTTTGTCTTACTATGCCATGCTGTTCTTTTTTATCATCAAAACTAAGTTCCAGGGATTTAGCAACTGAGAATTTTGAGAATCACTTAAAAAAATAATAATAACATCAACCGCAAACCTTTCTAGAATGCTTTGTATGTATTTATTCTTTCCAAAAGGAGATGTCTTAGAAAGCAGGTGAAATATTTTTTCTCCACAGTATTATAAAATATAAAATGTACTTACTCTTTTTAGTTAATCATTAATAAAGTAATTTGGTTAATGTATTATTCAGTCTTGAGGTTCATAACCTGGAATCCAGAGATGAGTTTCAAAGGATCAGTGAATGCTTAAATTACATGAGCATTTTTGCTTGAATGTGCTCTTAAATATATTTTCTTTTTATTTTTCCTAGGGAAGGATTCCTAAAATCCATCTGTAACACAATATTTAACAACCACGACTTATGTCTAAAACCAACATTTTCTTCCTGAGTATCAAGGTTCTGGGCTAGTAATAAAAGTTGAGACTTAATTCGCACTTGCTTTGTACTAAGCATTGTATAAATGTTATATATGATAACTCATTTGATAGTCACAGCCATCTTATTAATTAGGTGCTAATTTTATTTCCACTTTATAGATGAGGGGTCTGAGACAAAGAGCCTTAGTAATATATCCAAGATCATACAGCTAGTGAGTGGCAAAGCAAGGATTTGAATCTGAGCAATCTATTTCCATGATCTATGCAATCATGAGTAAGACTATATGTTATGATGTTTCATTAACAATTTATATGTTTAAATTATATTAGAGAAACATCAGTATAATCATTTTATAAATGTTATTTCATATAATGCTCACATTAACAGTATGAAATGCAATTTATTGTCGACACTTTATAATTGAGGAAACTAGGGCTTGGATAATTTTAAATAACATATGCATGGGATGAAACCTAATTCACTGGACATCTAGGGATTGACCAGTGAATGAAATTCCCTTTCTTTCTTTCCATGCAGACATTACTTGCAAAAGAACTACAAAGATTTGAAAAAAGAAAATATGTTCTTTGACTGTAGTATTTAGGCAGCTTATAGTAATATGTAGGCTAGCAATAAAGTTGAAGTAGAGGAAAAATTCCAGCATTACCTTTCCTATTCAAGGAATATTTTCATGAAAAGGAATAAATATGGATAGGTGAAAAAGAAATTTTGGATTCATTTCATACCAACATTCTTTTTGATATCTAACAAACTAAAATGTTTATAAAGTCCCTAAGTATAGAACTGGTCAATCCCATTTTGCATGCTCTTCGGCTGAGATCTTATGTTGGTGGGTCTAGGGCTCTTTAGAAGCATGGTACCCCTCGTGGTTTTCCCTTGAATTTATTGATTTCATGTCACAGAAACCAGTCAGCTTGATACTATACATTTAATGCCATCTTTCTCTTAAAGAACCTTGCAATTCCAGAGCAGATAAGGTGTTTGCCAAACTCAGCACTCTTTAAAAATTCTGGAGATTTATCATTCTTTTTGCTCATAATTTCCTCTCCTCTGCATTCCCTCTCTCCACCTTAACTAAACCCTGGATATCTCCCACAAGGCCATCTCTGCTCATTGGACTTGGAGCTGTGTCTGCACTAGGTTTTCAAGTGCTGCTTTCTGATGAAGGTTCCACTCCTATTGTTGTCTCTCTGTCAAGAGTCCATGTCTTCCATTTATTCATTCTCTCGAATCTAGGTTACAATCTCTTTGTGACCTCTTATACCTCTTTTCCTATGTCTTTAGACCTGCCTCATTTTTATCTTCTTCAACGTATAGCCATTTTTACTTTTTCATTTTAAAATCTCTACTGGCAATCTGTCTAAATGTGGATGAAAATTTCATTGACTGGAATATTCAGTGAACATCAGCCACCTACCAGGACCTCATTGAAACCTGGGAATAGACTATAAAAGCATTGTAATGTAGTAGAAGGAACACAGACATTGGAAGTAGACCAATTATATGTCATTTCCTAAATGGGTAATTTAATTCAGTTACTTAGTTCATTGAATTCTGTATTTTCTTATCTATTGATAGAAATAATACATGTATTTCACAGAGTGATCATGAAAACTACATGTTATTTGTGGAAATACTTTTTAGGGCAAATTATAAAGTAAAAGTGACTAAAAGAAAACTCTTCTTGGACCAATGATGTTAACATGCCATAAACCAAAGATTATGATCCAATTCTACATAGCCCAGATCCATTTAAAACAATTTAAAATTGCATTGTTACATAAATGTTAATTTTTAGGCCTTAATATATTCATTCCAAAATTTTGTTGAGTACCTTCTATGTGTAAGACTTTGCATTTAGAAGTATATCATATTCAAAGTAGTAGAAGAGATAAATCCTAACATTTTTAGCGTAAATTCTTCCAATATTTATAAGTACATGATTCTACATATCAGTGAAGTCTGTTTTCATGAAGATAAAATCAAACTATACTACTTTTTACATTTTAAATGGAAATCATAACAATCCTAGTTCATTTTTCACTCCTGTCCCAATTCAATTCAGCATCCCAATGTGCTAAGGATAACAATGAATAGGCTAAGGTGCAACAATTTCTAACCTAGTAGAGAAAATGTGATATATGCAGTACAAAGGAGTAACTAAATGCCCTGTAGATGGTCTGCTATTCTGTAAAAATACAGGAAACACTTTTGCTAACTTTTTAAATATCTTTTATGTTTTACGTTCTTCCCATGATGAATCTCTGAAGTAATTGTTGACACTCTTTTCTTAAGACCGTACACATATTACCTTGAATAGTTTATCAAATAACATAATTTCAAGTAGCATTTCTATGCAGTTAACCCTCAAATATAAATCTCATTCCTAAGCAAAACCCTGGTCCTTCACAAGCAACTTTCTGATTCTTTTCAGAGCAAATAGATTATATTTAGAAAAATTATATTTTCTATCCACATCATACCCCTCCCCTTTTTAATTTCTCTTTGTTAATATTTCCCTAGTTATCACACACTTCTCTTTCTCTTCTCTACTTCTTCACTTTCAATACCTAGAATATCCCCAATCGTGACTGGAGGGGACAAAATTTCAAAGCAAAACAAACTCCTTAACGTGGCCCTGAATTATTGTTGGTATCTGATATCCCTCTCTAATCTCATCTCCTATCAATCTTTCCACGTTCACTTTGCACAGGCAAACCATCTTTCACGCGAAAGGTCATTTTTAGACGTTGTATCTCCTGCATGGAATGTCTTCCTCTTTCTCTCTGCCTTCATCAGCTTTAATGAATTTTGAAGTATTCAGCTCAGTCAACACTTGCACATTGAAGTTTTTTCTGGTTTGACTAAGTCAAATCATCTTAGTGTATCCTCTTTTAGGATAATAAACCTCTACTACTTACCTCTTAAGATAAAATTTTATTATATTTTTCATTTGTTGTTTCAATGATATAATAGAATTAAGCAAGAAATTCCTCATTTCTCTAAATTTAGCAGTCTACCATTTTCTTGTTCAGTTATTATGCCTTCCATCTTTTTACAACAAATAAACTGTCCCTACTCTAATTTGAGGCCAATTCCTCTAATTGTGGATAGACTATCATTCTGCTTTATCTCCCCTAACAGACTTAAAATAAATTATCCCCTCCTCTACTATATTATGGATTTCATCTTCTGTGCTGCATCATTATCATCATCATATCTATTTACTGTAATATCGCCCATATTTAAATAAAGCTTGCCTTGAACTATAGTTCTTCCAGCTACCACCTCATGCTCTTCTCTCCTATCCAGAATAGCTCCTTGAAAATATTGCTCATATTCTTTGTCATCATTTCCTCAACTTATGCTTGCCCTTTTAGACACTCCAGGTATGCGTTTGTTTTTACCTTCCACTGAAACCACACTTGTCAAGGTTACCAGTGACTACCATTTTGCCAAATCCAGTGGTTAATTTTCATATTAGTAGGACTTTCTGCTATTCTCACCCCCTCCTCCTGAGATGGCTCCCTCGTCTGCCTGCTTGTTGTCCACACTGTCTGCTCATTGTGTCTGCTCATTGTCTGCTTGTTGTCTGCTCGTCTTCTTTAGAAGGCAACATGTACCGAACCCGGGACTTCACAAGTGGCAGGTGGGTGCCCAACTGCTTGAGCTACATGTGTTCCTCTCAGCTGTTTTTGATAGAGTTGATCACATCTGCTTTCAGAAATATTATCAACTTTTGTTCCTTGCTCTCTATAAGTTATTTTCCATACATCATCCAAAGTAATCTTTTAAAATATATATATTAGATTATGTCACTTTCTTACTTAAAATGCTCCAATAAAGTACCTTATTCTTTACATTTACAATCAAATCCAAAATCCTTTCTGTTATCTATAAGGCCAAACATTTTCTAGTGCTTGACTACATTTCTAAATTCATCTCTCACTATTCCTCCATCGCTTCCTATGTTTCAGCCACACCATTCTTTGTTCATCTTTGAACGAATCAAACTCCTTCACATCTTGGGCCTTCATAATTATTCGGTCATCTACTTTGAATGTTCTTCACCATGTTCATATCATGGTTGGGCCTTCATTTTTAGTTAGCTCTCTACTCAAACTATCTCCTTAGAAAAGTCTTTCTCCACTATCTAAAACAAGATTGTCTTGTGCTATTCTCAATCTTTTCATTTTAATGCAGTTTCTTCATTGTACTTATTTTCCATCAAACTTTTTTTATTGTCTGCTTCTCCTATAAAAATAAAAGTCCCAAGAGGGTGAGCACTAGTCTATGTTGTTCATTGCTATAACCCCAGGATATTCACAGCAACTGGCACTTAGTTGGTTCTCCATGCCACTTATTGCATAATAATGCATTTGTGTGATTATTTAATCCCTCTCTTTCTCTCTCTCTACTCTACAAACCCTTTGAGAACATGTGTCATGTCTATTTGGCTCATCACTATTCTAGTATGGCTCTAAATACTTAGAATATAATATGTGACTGTATTAGTCAAAGTTCTCCAAGGAAACAGAACTTACTGGATATACCATTAAATAGTATGAGATTTTATAAAATTGTTCCACATGACTGTGGGGATGAATATCCAAATTCTACAGGACAAGCTGCAATCCAGGGACTCTGATGAAAGACCTCAGTAAGTTCCCCAGGAAATGCTGACTGTCTAAAGTCAAGGTGGGAATTCTCTCTCTGAATGCTGAAATCATTTCTCCTTTAAAGGCCTTCAACTGATTAGATGGGATGTCACTCTTTGTTGACTGCAATCTCCTAAGTTGATTGTAGATGTAATCACCCATAGATGCAATCAGCTCACTAATGATTAAAGTCCACGAAATACCCTTGTATTACAATTAGCCCAGTACTTGCTTGACCAAACAACTGGTCACTATTACCTGGCCATGTTGACATGACCATCACAATAACCAATAAATATATTTAAATAATTAATTAAAAAAGAGGAAATCAGCCACACTCTTTTCATTTCTATAAAAAAAAAAAAAAAAAAAAAATTCCATTGTATCAACTCACCTTTCCTTTCCAGAGTAATTTCCATTAGTCTAGTTAAAATCTTACGACTTTGTGACAACAAGCAAAATGGTGGCAGGGTAAGGACTCCTAGAGTCAGCTTGTGCTACAGGGCAGTTAGTAATCACCAGAGCTATCTAAAGCACCTGTTTGGAGGCTCCAGGAGTCCAGAAGTGCATCCTGCAACTCCTTGGAAGAGTGAAAGGAGGAAACTGCCCATCTGCAGGGAAGATTTGTAAGTAGAGCATTCCATGCTGTGGAGGCAGGTGCCCATCCTCCACTGGCAGCACAAGCCACCTCCGGAGGTATTCTGTGGCTGGAATTGGAAGCTCCACTTTGCCAAAATGGGGGAGGAAGAGATGTTAGGCACCAAGTTCAGCCACTGATCAGTAAATTTGGTGGGCTAAAGTATAATCCTAAAAACAGCTAAAATTTGAACCAATCCAAGTCAGAAAGAGGCTGGTAGCTGCCATTTTAACTCTGTCCCTGGCATGAGGACAAGCGGGCAGACTGAAATTCACAGTGCTGGTAGGGATTGGCTTCTTTCCCTCCAGACTGGATTGAGGCTCTAGACTAAGCCCCAGCCCCACCTCTGGCAGAGAGGAAGCCTGAGGGACCTACACCATCCTCTCTGGGTAACTGTAGTAAATTCGGCTGGCACAGACTGAATAGTCAGAAGTCTACTGGGACAACTGCAGTCATTTTGGATTTGCACGGCATAGATTACTGCCCATACCAGCAACTCCATCCCCTCCCCGAGCAGAGAGGAAGGGGCATGAAGCTTCATCAGTATCTCTGGGCAACTACAGTCTACGCCTGCATGACTTAGATTATTACACATGACTGTGGCTCTGTCCCTACCCTGGCAAAAGAGAAAGGTGTGGCAAGATTCATTGGCCCCTGGGGCAATGTGGGCAGCTTGAACCTCCATAGCTTACAGCACCAACTACATGCTTGGCTCCTACTACACAACTAGCAAGGGAGAAAGGGCAAGAAAGCCCTAAACTAAAGAGAGGAACTGCACACAGAATAAATACATCTAGTAAGCCAGATACCAAGACACCAACAAAAAATTATAATCCATACCAAGACACAAGAGGATATGGCCCACTTAAAGGAACAAGATAAGCCTCCTGTTGACAGAAAGGAATTGAGACAACTAATCATAGATGTTCAAACAAATCTCCTTAATAAATTCAATGAGATAGCTAAAGAGATTAAGGATATTAAGAAGATATAGGCCAGTCTAATAGGTGTGAAATGATATCTCATTGTAGTTTTGATGTGCATTTCCCTAATCGCTAGTGATGTTGAACATTTTTCATGTGTTTCTTTGCCATTTGTATTTCTTCTTTGACAGTTGTCTTTTCAAGACTTTTGCCCATTTTTTAATTGGATACTCTGTCTTTTTATTGTTGAGTTGTATGATCACTTTACATATCATGGATTTTAAACCTTTATCAGATATGTGATTGCCAAATATTTTCTCCCATTGAGTCGGCTACCTTTTCACTTTTTTGAAAACTGTAAATGTTGGAGAAGGTGTGGAGAGATAGAAATGCTTATTCACTGTTGCTGAGAATGTAGAATGGTACAGCCACAGTAGAAGACCATTTGGCAGTTCCTAAGGAAGTTGACTATAGAATTGCCATGGGACCCGGCAATACCATTGATGGGTATATACCCAGAAGCGAGAGAAGTGATACAAATAGACATCTACACACTGATGTTAATAGCAGCATTATTCACAATAGCCAAAAGCTGGAAACAACCCAGGTGTCCATCAACTAATGAATGGATAAACAAACGGTGGAGTACACACATGATGGAATATTATGCAATGATAAGAAGAAATGAAGTCGTGAAATATATAACAACATGGATGAACCTGGAGGACATTATGTTGAGTGAAGCAAGGCAGACATAAAAAGACAAATACTGTATAATTGTCCTATTATAAACTAAATATATTATGTGAAATATAAATATATTATATGAAAAGGATGGGTAGAATTGCATATAAAAGACCGTTTTTCTTTGAAGCTGAACAAATGTAAGTTAATACTACAAAATATTAACATCAAATAAAAAAATAAACCCACAAAACATTATACTAAGTGAAGGAGACCTGACACAGAGTACTACATATTGTATGACTCCATTTATATAAAATGTAAATATAAATCAATTTATAAAGATAAAAGGAGATTAGTGGTTATGTAGTTCTGAGGAAGGAATGCTAAGGAGTGTAGAGTCTTTTTTTTGGAGTAATGAAATTGCCCTAAAATTTTTGAGATGATGAATGTACATACAACATTGTGATTATACTAAAGGCCATTGATTATACACTTAGGATAGAATAGCCAGAAAGAATAGCTATATACACTGGGGGAAGCATAGAGAAATTGAGAGGTAAGGAATTTTCTTGTTTGTCTGTTTCTTCTTATTATTATTGAAATGATGAAAATGCTGTAATAATGATTGAAGTGATGAATGCACAACTATGTGATTATAGCAAATACCATTGACTTATACACTTTGCATGAACTGTATGATTTATTAATATGTATCAATAAAATTGATTTGTTTTAAAAAAGGAAGACATTGGATGAGCACAAAGAGAATTTGAAAGCATACACAGAAAAATAGCAGAACTTATGGGAATGAAAGGTGCAATAAATGAAATTAAAAATACACTGGAATCATATAACAGCAAATCTGAGGAGACAGAAGAAATGATTGGTGAGCTTGAAGAAATGGCCTCTGAAAGTGAACATACAAAAGAACAGATGAAGAAAAGAATGGAAAAACTTGAACAAGGTCTCAGGGTACTAAACGACAGCAAGAGATATGCAAACTCACATGTCATGCTGTGTCTCTCATTATGTTTTCCTCCTGTCTCTTGTTGTGTCAGCTCGCTGCGCCTCTTCATTGCGTCAGCTCGCTATCTTAGTCATCTTCTTTAGGAGGCACAGGAAACTGAAGCTGGGATCTCCCATGTGGTAGGAAAGAGCTTAATATCTTGAGCCACATCTATTTCCCAAGATAACATTTTAAATAGGTAACAAAGAGGAGGCCAAGTGAAAAAAAAAGAGAAATAGTGGTATCGATGCACAAAAGACATAATATGAAATGCCAAGTATCATCTTTCCAAGGGTGAGCTACAAATTTGCCCCCAAGAGTAGTCACCACAAAAAGGGTAAAAATGTTCTTTAAGTTATTTACAAATTTATATGATAAAAAATAGCAATTTATTTCTAAGGAATATGACTGCTTCTTAGAATAAGATTAAGAAAAAATTTCCTCCCAGTTATACTCAGGAAGAATATCCCATTTAAATCAACAAGTGATACTTCCAACAAAAGCCTTATTGTAGATGATTATCTTTTAATACATTTCTCACTATATAGCCTGATGGCATCATACCACAGCACAAGTCCACATGGCAGTTCTCCCAGGGTTCAATGCTTAATAGTACAAACCTGCATCTTTCTGCAGACCTGGTTTAATCTGGGAAATATGGTCTATATTCCTTTAGGAAAATCCATGCTTTTGACAGACAAGTAATAGAAACTTCCAGATTTACGCCTTTGCCTATACCTGAGTGCTGACATATTCACATAATTGGATAAGCTTTTGTAATATTCCCAGGAGACCTATTCTCTGGGGTAGATGCGTGGTTTCTCCAGACCTGCAGTCTGTACCTTGAATAAAAGTGCATTCTGTTGATGGTGGTGGTGGGGCGGTGAGGTTGAAAGAATGCATGAATTCACCAGGGACTTAAGCTCCACCAACCTCTCTTTTCTGCCACCACCAGAGTCTTTGTCCTCATGGTTCATTGTGGCTCCAGTTGCTCCAGCCACAAAATGTACATCCTTTGCAGCAAGATGAAGAAAGATTGGAAATATTAACGTTGCTAACGAAATGATCTTCCACTAACCACCATCAACAAAAAACCCAGGACTACTTTATTTTGTATATCTTTTATGTAATATAGTGTTGTGCTTAGAAAAAGTCTCTAGCATATAATGATTGTTAAATGTCTTACATATTATTGTTATTTCACTTTTATGTGTAAGAGAAATAAACTTTTGCCATATTTAAAAAAAAAAAAAAAAAAAAAAAAACAGTAGCAAAGATTTACAAAGTTTGGTAAAATTTGCTCAAGCACCCTAGCAGTGATTGTGAGAGTGAATCTGAATTCAGCCTTGGCCAATTTGGCACAGAGTTCTAATTACTGAATATAACAGAAAGTATTAATTTCCTTTCTTTGAAGATGTCTGAGGTAGGAGCCAGAGCTCAGGTACAGGGAATTTGGCTCCAGTAACATGGATTTTAACACATCTTTCTGGGAAAGTACATTTTGTCTTTCTTGCCTTACATCTCTCTCTTTCTTTAATGACAATATTCCTTCAATTTGTCCCTTGAAAGAAAGGAATATGAAATTAGGTATGAAAGTAAATACTTATTGAGAATGAGAAAATCCCATCATAATTTTAAAAAGTGATAAATATTAAAAACATCGCAAAAAATGCAGAAATCTGTGCTTATGAAGGGTTCTGAAGCTTAAATCTCAATAGCTTTGTGGAAATTCTCCTGCTCTTCAACATAACAGAGTTGCAGAGGGGATTAAAAAGCCATAGTCATAAAAAGATCCCAATCCTTATGGCCACGTAATTCCCATGACGTGATGTTACACTGGGTGATATAATAGTCTTACCTCAAAGAATCCCCTGTTGTAGCAATGGATAGTAGCAATGAGAAAATGTCCCTCTAGACTTGTTTTGTAGCAAGTGCCACACTGACTCCCTCAGATAGCAGTAGCTGTGGCATTTTCCATATTCAAATGGAATTCATCTGAGGCCTCCTCTCACAGATATTCTGGATGAGCAGGACTGCTCCTTCCAACCAACCCAAACCCCTTTCTCTTCTTCCTGTAAAGCTGGTGTGCCCAACCCCCAACCCCACTCATATAAGTATACACCCATTTTTAAGATCATGATCATTTCTAAACTTGAGGGAAATAGATTGGACTTTCTGTTCTTCTGGAAAAGTAGGGGATTCAAACATGTGGGTCTAGTCTAAAGCCCAAACCATAAATCCAGATATGGTTGCAGTTAAGAATTATCCTGAAAAAATGTGAGTTCATTAAGAGCAAGTTTGTTGGGGCCATTGTCCTCAGGAGAGATGGATAATAAATCTTGTACTTAATTCAATTCAAATTTTTATCCTCTGGTTCACCAAATCTAATCATGTTGGTATAAAAGTGTCAGTGTAGTTTAATGACGCATATTACCTAATTTTATCTTATGTTGCCTATACAAAAAGTGTTGCACTCCTTGAAACTTCGAAACTGTATTTGTTTATAACCTTAATATCCCTTTGGGTCATAATGTTAACATAATATAGTGCTTCATACCTAAGAGTGCAATAAGTACTTATCTGGACTAAAAGCAGAGTTTCCTTTTTAAAAAAATGAATTAAAAAGTCCAGACACTTGCAAAGAATGCATGAAATTCATCTATACTAAATATGAATGACATTTATTTTATGATATGATATTAATAATGACAATAAAAATATACATTTTGCACACTGCTCTGTATCTAAAATGTGCTTTCATATTAATTCAGTTTTTATCTGTTCAACACACATTTTCATTCAAGAGTGGAGAGTAGCATCTATTTTCATTGTATGCTTTGATGAAATAACAAAAGCATTTATACTTTTCAGGTACACAAGGATAAAAGGATGTGTTTTTTTTGGTAACAGGAGTTCCACTATATTTTCAGTTCTTTGCACATCAGGCTAAATGACAACTGGCCTTTATTATGAGAATCTTCATTTTCAGCTATTGGCAGTGCCATCCATTCAGCTGCTCTTAGCCTCTATAGCCTACACATAATAAATAATATAATCTGCCTGAAGACTAACAGCTTTAAATGTTTCTGCTAATGTGCCCATGGCATTTTAGAATGAACTTTTAAAACTTCGCTAAAATCCAGGAATTACAAAACATTTATGGGTTTAAAAGGGCATAAATTAATGAACTGCTTGACTTTCTTTTAGATGAGAGCTCCATTTTCCATCTCAATCACTGAGTACTTACTGCTGTCTGATATCTAAATGGCGGGGTCAGCTAATCACCAATTATAAGTGACCACACTCTTTACCATATCTGCATTAAGCTCAATCTGCTGAATAACACTATCAGTACGGGAACAAGTATATTAGAACTGTAAACCTGAAATGAAATATTGGCTCTTGTTAATTATGAAAAAAAAAAAAAAAAAAAAAAAAAGCCATTTGTTGCTCATTCACATCTACAAGTATTGTCTTTTGACTCTTTCTAATTCTAATCCCTGTGGCACCGTCTAATAGCCATTAGGAAGAAGTTAAAACTTCCTTAGTGTTTTGTGTGTGCAATGCGAATAAGAAAGAAAAAATAAAGACAAGGCTAATCCTATATTTTCATTTCAGATTATTCTCTTGGAAAGTCATAATAGACAAAGAGGGATGTGCATGCTAACTAAGAATGAGTACTGTTTTCTGAATGCTTTCAAACTTCTTAAAATAAAACAGTTTCATTCTAACAACCAAGAAGAGCTATTTTGCAAAGGGGATCCTTGTATTTGCTATTTTGGGGCATATAATGCAAACCTTTACAGTTCTTGTGATTTTGCATGCTGAGCTATTTAAAGGAGTTAGATTTGTGTTCGAAGGGCTAAAAACTTATCCAATATGGAATATAACAAAAAGTCAGTTCAGCATTTTAATAATGCCATTGCCAATCAACAGAATACATTTCATTCATTATAATTTAGCTATTTCAAATTCAGGGCGAACTTGGTCATTCGTAAATTTAAAGTTCCATTAATTCTGCATACTTAGTTATGATTTGGGAAAAAGCTGAAATGGGGCCAGTAATATCATTACACTAAAATACTCTGCTAAAGATAGTGAACTCATTTAAAAGAGTACTTGAATTCATAAGAAAAAGAACACCTCAAATGTCAGTGACACCTCAAGGCTGTAAGTATGGCAGCTATAAGTAATTCTCTTCTTTGTCTTCTGTGACACCATGTTGTCTGCCTTCCTGGCAGTTCTTATTTTGGGTATTCTGGCCCAATATTTGAGCATTTATTAAGGATCTGAAATTGTCACTTTATCTTATTTTCAACACAGGATATAATTCCTTCCTAGGAAAGAGCAAACTTTTCCACAAATTTGATAATGCATTAATTGATCCAGTAATTTTTATTATCAATCATGAATTTTCCTCCAAGTTCCAGTTTTACTTATTCAAACTACTAGTGCAATATTTCCTTTTACTTTGCATCTTTCACATCAAGCCAAATATGCCTAAAATGAGGCTCTATTTAGAACAATGTAATTTATTTAGTGACAATTATGTGCAAGAAATTAGAATCAATCTAGTAGTTCATAACTTTCCCCCTAGATTGATATATTATTTGACTTATTATTTATGTTCATGCAAATCTTCAAATCTATGAAAACTTTTTATATGTATTCAGTATATTAGGAGACCCAGTGATAATTGCTGTGGAACCAAGGATGAATAAAATGCTGTTTAATCTTTTCTAAAGAATGCTATAAAACAACGTTTCTGAGTAAACTGTAGCAAAATATGTTTTAATTGTATTTATGGATGTTCAGGTGTTTGGGGGTGGTTCTAAGAGACAAAAAAGAAAAGCAAGGCAAAATAAGGGGGAAAAAGTACGACTGGTTGAAATGGACATATTGGCATAAACAATTCTAAAACTTGAGTTGTCCTGGATACAAATACGAATGTTCAAGCAATATTTAAAGGCTAAGCTTTGTACTCATTGTAAGGTAGAGCACACCACTTGCAATTCTGAAATTTAGCAAGAACATTTAAAGAGGGTAAAATCGGGTCCTGTGGTCCCCAGTGGAAAGTAAAATTAAATAATCTCTGTAGGAACTAGACTAATTTAGATAAATTTAGATTCTCAATGATATAAGCATTTTGGGGTCATCAAAACACATTAAGCAAGGAACAAAAGTCTACAAAAATGAACAGGGATCTTTTAAATATAATAAAATCGAGCTTTTGGAAATAAAACATATTGTTAAAATTTAAAACTAAATGGGGTATAATTCTGGTTCATAAGTAAAAAGTTCTAAGATAATATTGATCTTGGAAAAACAATAAAAGGAAGCCAAATAAATTGCATATTTATAGTTATTGATATTTTTATTATTTTTATTTTGCCCATTTGAGAGGAAATAAGGAAAATAAATGACATTAATTTAACCAAAATCCAAAGAGTGAAAAAAGAAAAGATCTTTGGGTACTTTCATCCTTGATTGAAAGAGAAAGAGAAGGGACTGGCAATAATTTAGGGTAAGGAAAATCAGCCCAACTATTAAACAGTCTTAATGGAAATGTGTTGACAGGCTTGAAAAATTAGGATCAGAGTATCTCCAGACACAAAGGAAGACTGAACTACCTATAAAACTCTTGTCCACTAACCTGAACACAGTGTTGGGGCTATGCTACAAAAACAAAAGCAGAGAAGGAAACCAGAGAGAAACGCTCCAGGAATTCCAGGCTTTCCAATAGAGAAGACAATAAAAGTGACAGGAGAAGTGTGCTTCTTTCTGGAGATAGGTTTAATTCACTTCCATCTCTCTTGAGCTTTAATATGAATGTATGGCACAAAATAAGAAACACGGAAAGGCCAAGAAACTATAGTATATGTTTAAGGAAGGAAATAGTCAATAGAAGTAGTCAGAAAAACAGATATTGTAATAATTAGTCAGAGATTTAAAAACATCTATGATAAAATGTTGAGGAATATAGTGGAATAACGGATTAAAATGGGACATTTGAGGAGAGACATGTAAACTATCAGTAATATGCTAAAGAAACTGAAATAATAGTAAAATAGTAAAAAAGGATGGGCTCAATAGGAGATTAAATACAGGTAAAGAGAAAATGATCAGATTAAAGCACAAAGAGATAAATTAGTTTTAAAAAATGAACAAATTGTCAAGAGTATGATAGAGAATAATAAATGATTTAACATACTCATAACTAAAGTTTCTGGAAAGTAGAGAAAGAAAATGGGACAGATGAAATATTTGAGGATATAATGGCAGAGAGATTTTCAAAATGCTTGTATTATATCAATCCACAGATCGAGAAGTTCAGAGAACCCAAAGCAGAATAAATAGGAAGAAAACCATACCTAGGTGTATTATAGTCAAATACATAAAAATCATAATAAAAAGCAGACTTTAAAGATATCTAAAGAATAAAGACATCTTACAAAGAAAGGAAATTTTAAGAATGACAGCTCATATTTTATCAGAAACAATGAAAGCCACAAATGAATAAAATAACATATTTTAAGTGCTTAAGGGAAAAAGCAATCTAGCATTTTACATTCACCAATATTGATTTTTTTCACTTCAAGAACTAAAGTGAAATAAACTTTCACAGATCAAAACTAAGAGAATGTTTCACCATAAGATGCTCACTAAAATAAATGATAAAGATTTTCAGGCTGAAGAAGATGATCTGGGATGAAAATTTGTATCTTCAAGTAGGAATGAAGAGCACTAGAAAGGTAAGTATCTGGGTAAAATAAAAGACTGACATTAGGTAGCTTGTGAGTGTTTGTATGTATTCTATAATAGTGCATACGTATACATTGAAGTAATAGTGATCACCCTCCTACATTTAATCACTAAAACACAGGCACAATATATGAATCAACAGTTTTCAGAGAAAAAGCACAGGACTGCAGTCACTGAGAGATGGGAAATCAAGAAATTGAGTCCCACTATCATACCACCTTACTGCTTGGAAGCAGTTTTGAGGCACAGAGAAGGGGAAATGAAACAAACCATGATGCTCACTGAGTAGACAGAACAGATATTTTATTTTAGGGAAAACAAGTTATCTGAAATTTTAAGTGGTAATACCAAGTACCAGAAAGGAGAGAGCTGGAGAGAGAGAGAGAGAGAGAGAGAGAGAGAGAGAGAGAGAGACTGAGAGAGAGAAATAATCTGGCAATCTGGCATACAGTAGTTTCAAGCCTATGGTGAAATACTAATTTATGAATGTGAAACTGCTTAACACCCATTAGAAAAAAGTGGACAAAACAATTCTTGGAACTCACACAAGGCAAGGAATATTTTGTATTCCCACAACCATGAGTGGAAAGAGGACATAATAAATGAGGATTCAAATAGAGTTTTTATTAGGGATTGCATTAGTAGGGGGTGTAAATTAGCTTTAGACTGAAGGCTCTTCTGTAAATGCCCTAATGAAGCTTAAAAGCAAGTCTCAAAAACATCCAACTGATTGTAAGTAACATAACTGTTCACCGGCAATTAACTTACCACTATTTGAAGAAATAAAACAAAATACAGCAACCAACAATTCTAACTCTACATTTTCTAGTACTGAAACTGAAATCCAGGCATTCAGAGAAGCAGGAAAATGTGACTCATAACCAATAGAATAAACAGATAAAAATGATAGAAATGATGGGATGAGCAAATCAGTACAGTTTTAAAAAACTATAAAATTATAAATATGCTCCACACATACAAAGGAAAACAGAGGCAGACTTGAACATGAGGAGAGAAATAGGTAATACGGAAAAGAACCAAGTGATATTTTATAAAAGAAACTTGCTATATCTGAAATGAAAATATATGTATATTAGACATATACATATATGTCTTATTAGACATAAGGAAATGTCAGTGAATATGAAGACATATAATTAGAAAATAGTCAAAATAAAACACACAGAAAAAGTTTTTTAAAAAAAGGAATAGAGATAAATCAGTGACAAGTAGTCTAGCATACATGCAATTTGAATCTCAGAGGACAGATGGGGTTTGTCTGAATATTTTCATTAATAATACTGGAAACTTTTCCAAATTTAATGAAAATTATAGGTCTACACATCCACGAAGTTCCATACACCTTAAGAAAAACAAATATAAGCACAATCATGCTACAACACATCATAGACAAATTGTTATAAACCAATGAAAATGCTCACCAAGGGAAAAGAATATGTTTAAGGCATGCAGAGAATAAGATTCACTACATCTTATGAAGAATAAAATAAGAATGAATGCAGATTTCTTACCAGAAATCATACAAGCAAAAGAAAATGGAAAGATATTTTTAAATACAGAAAAAATTGTAAAAGAAGCTGAAATATATTTCAAAAGTGAAAGCATGATTTTAAACAAAGATGACAAGACAATTAAATGAAGGGAATAATAGGATTTATTATGTTCCTGTGATAACTGAACATCCACATGCAGAAGAATGAATAGAGAAACTTTATTCTGAACATACCAAAAAATAGCTCAAAATTGATCTTAGATCTAAATTCAAATGCTAGGTATAAAAATAAACCTAGGATAAGAAAAGCACAATTGATAAAAGAAAAAAATGATAAATTGGATGTCATCAATATTAAAAACTCTTGCACTTCAAGTGACACCAATAAGAAATGAAAAGAAAAATCACAGGCTGAGAGAATATTATTGGAAATCACATATCTGATAAGGGAATGATATTCAAAGTATATAAACTCCTGCAATTCAATAATAAGACAACTCAATTACTAATGGGAAAAGTATTTGAATTGATGTTTCTCTAAAGATGATATAATGAAAAACCAAAATTCACATGAAAGATCTCCACATCACTAGGTCATTAGGAAAATGCAAATCAACACGACAATAAGATATCATTTCTCACCCAGATAAAGGTGATGGACAATGATAAGTTGACAAGGATGTGAAATCATTCCACCCCATATATTGTTGGTGGAAATGTAAAATAGTGTAATTACTTTAGAAAACAATTTTTTGGAAGTTTCTCAAAAATCTTAAACAAAAAATTACCATAGATGACAAGCAATTGAACTTGTCATCTTCTCAAGAGAAATGAAACTATGACCACCCAGATTTGTGCATTAATGTTTATAACATCTTTATTCAAAATAGACAAAATGTGAAAACAACTTAAATGTACAAAATTGATGAAATATATAAACAAAATGTACTAAACATATACAATAAAATACATTTGGCAGTTAAAAAAAAATGAATAAAGTAATGATACAGGCTAAAATAGTCATGGATCTCAAAAACATAATTTTAATTGAAAAAAAGCAGGAACAAAATATCACATATTGGATGATTCTATTTACATGAGTAGGCAAGAAACAGAAACTAGATTAGTGCTTGCCTAGGGCTTGAAGGGGAGACTGGTCAGTGACTGCTAATGGGCAGAAGGTTTCACCGTGGCATGATGGAAATATTTTAAGATTATATTCTGGTGATGGTTGCACAACTCAATTGATATATTAGAAACCATTCATTGTATACATAATAGGGTGAATTTTTGGGATGCAAATTATATATAAAAAAGCTGTTTTTAAAAAACTAATGCGAGGAAATTTGAGAAATCACCAGAATATAAAAAACTACAAAAAATTTAAGGAAGATATTCAGGCCAGAGGAAAATGATAACAGAAAGAAATTAACTTTCACTCAGAATGAAGAGAGCAAAAAACACTAAAAATGTAAATATAAAATATTTTTCTCACTTTAAAATTTTTTCTAATGGTAATTTACTATTTAAAGCAAAATAATCATGTATATTGTGAGTTTATAGGATAGATCAAAGACAAATATATAACAGTGACATAAAAATGCAAGGAGAAGGTGGAGGAATAAACTTTAAGTTTAATGTGAAATGGTATAGTATAATTTTAAGGTAGATGGTGGTAATTTAAAGGAATATATGTTAGAACCTAGTTCTGCACTGTCCAATATGTGTGACTATGGCACATAAGAAATGTGATTAGCATGTCTGAAGAACTAAAATTTTAATTTTATATTATTTTAATTAATGTGATTTTTAATTTATAAAATAAGGCAAGGTAAACCATTGTTTCTATTAAACACAATCCCAAATGTTGTATTATAAAAGATAATGTTTAATTATGCTGCAAATATTTGCTGTATGTGTAGTTTCTACTATTATATATATGCATGTCATCAACCTAATCAGAGTCCAAAGTTTCTTATTTGAATGACTTATTTTCTGTGTAACAATTTACCATTATAGTTACTTTTTAAGAATACTCATCAGACAGCAAGGGTTATAATAATACCAAATTAATTTTAAATTAGTTATTAAGATGAAATTTTTACAATTTTAAGTATAATATAGTTAAATTATTTTTCCAGTCTAAAATAAGTATGGACAAATTTCAGATTTTCAAATCAAAGCACAATGCTGTTGTGGGACGAAGAAGAGATGGAAAAAGGAGTACTACAATGGAAATTAAATAAAAAAGAGACAGGAAGAAAGTATATTGGAAATGTCGCTATGAATGGCAATTTCAAATTGCTATGGTAGTTAAAAATGAGAAAGCTGTTTGCCATTTAAAGATGTTTTAAAGATAAAGTAGATATTATTAAGAAACATTTTAAGCAATATATAAGAAAATTGATGAGATGTTCTTTTTTCAACTCACAAAAGGTATTTGACAAAATTATTAATTTCAAATCTGAATGAAATAGCAAAACAAAATATTTTTTAACAGGATCCGAGCCAAAACTTTGGTCAGGTATGAAATATCTTGTTCTTACAAGATAAAGAAAACCCTTTTTAAACTGTAAGTGAAATTATTTCAGTTACCAAAATTTTGTTAGAAAACTATGTGGAAATACTGAATAAATATTTTGCAAAATAGTAATACAGCTTCAAGTTTGCCAACAAATAATTCCTTATAGAATATAAGCCCTTTATTAAAATAATTAAATTTCAGTGGACTCAAAATTTGAAAAAGGACAGTTTTCTTTGTTGTCAGATTAGTCAGATATAATAGAGACTGTCCAATTAATACTCAGGAAGAAATTTTTCATCAAAGACTTACATTTTACAAAGAAATTATACCATCTTGCAATCTAAGAAATTGTATTAGTAGAATTATCTTTTAATACTGTTAAAGAAGAATGAAAGCCAGATATGACAGAATTAGATATCCTGAGAGGTACAGTCCACCTTTTTAGGTCAAAATCAAAATTATTTGAAAATTAAAACAAAAGACTGATTTTCTATTATAGCACTCTTCCACTGTATTATACACAGCAAGAATGTTTATCTTCAGTTTCTGAAGCAGGCTTAAAATTTTCATAGGTACATTTGCAAAATTTGTTCAGCGTATTTGACAGATGCTATGATTCATTAACAGTTTATGAACTTGTCGAAGAAATAGAAGACAATGAATTTAATAATCTTCTGTTCTTTGCCAATGCATTCTTAACTGAGCATGGAAGAATTTTTAAAAAAGATCTACTGTACTGTTTATTCCAATTGCAATTTTTCTTGAAACAAAAGAATGTCTGCCAAATATTTAATAATCAAAGGCAAAAAAAATGCAATGTCATTTATGTTTTCTCACAGGTATCACAGTGAATATGAATGAACTCAATTTGAAGTACACAGGAATTAAAAGCTTGTTACCCAAATAGACATGTGAAATGCATGTTGAAATTGAAACTGTTTTGTAATAAGAATGAAAAAAAAATTCTTACACATTTTTCTAACATTAACCAACATACAGATGATTTTTCCTGCAATTATAGTGTTATACACATGTGTGCCCACTCCCCCCACACACACATATATAGTGCAAAATCTACAAAAAAATTGAAGAGTACTTTATTGGTAATAATTTCAGAATTTCATATTTGTTTTTGGTATATGCAATATTCCTTTGAATATGATATTAACATTACTGAGTTGAAAGAAGAGTTGGACAGATGTAGTTTTTAATCAATGTGCTTTTCCTGAAAGTCAAAAAAATTCTTGAACAAAAAAAGATGAACTATATGTGTCTATATGGATGTCAGTGTAAAAGGAAAATGATTTTTGTCCTAAATTCAATAGTGGAAAACCTCTAAGTATATTTTTAAAAATGTGGTCATATTATTCTATATTTTCATCTTTAAATTTTATGAAATATACAGACCAAGTATTTTGAGTAACAATTTAGCGTTCAAATAGAGGTGTGGTGTAAGCATAAAATACACACCAAATTTCAAAGGCTTAATATGAAAAATATAAAATATCTTACAAATATTTGATACTAATTACATATTCAAATAATAATATTTTGAATGATTGTTACATTAAAATATTATTAAAATTAAGTTCACCTATTTCTTTTCATATTTTCAAATTTGAATATGCAAAAATTTCAAAGTACATAAACCAAAGGCCTTCACTAAAGGATCTGTGACAACTTGAGATTATTTTTATGAATCCCAGAAAAGAGAAAGATTATATTTCCAGTAAACTAATCTATTCCTCTGGGTGTGATGCCCTTTGATTATATTAAATTCAGTGAGAGGCCTCTGATTAAGTTTACTTTATAAAATCAATTTAGAACTTCTGATTGGGCTACATCAGTAAGGCATAACTCAAGTTGAGTCCCTGCCCCCTTAGTGGTCTGATTAAAAGGACACTCACTCAAGAAGACACAGTGAAGAGAGAAAGCTCTGTCATTTTTGATCCTGGGGCCCTGGGGAGAGATGAACCATTCACCTGATAATTTGCAGCTGACCTTGGGAAAAGAGCCAAGACTGATATAGAAGGCCCAGAAAGAAAGAAGCCCTATGCCAGGAGAGAGAGGAAGCCCTGGAAGACAAGCCCTGTGCCAGCCAGCAGCTGAGAGAAAGGAAGCCAAGAAGGGAACGCTGAAAGCTCACAGAGATCAGCAACCATCCTACTTCAGCACGTGGCAACTGACTTTGGTGAGAAAGCAACCTTGAGTTGGACTCTTTAGGGCCATGTAACTGTAAGCTTTTACCCCAAATAAATACCCTTTATAAAAGCCAGCAGATTTCTGGTACTTTGCATCAGCACCCCTTTGGCAGACTAACACAGCAACCAAAGTTTGAGTTTTGAAGGATTTCTGCTTCTGACAACAAAGAGTAATAAGGACTGGATTTACCCTCACTTCTGAAAAATAAAAACAAGAGAAAGAGCAAAATGTGTTCAACCACAGTTCACAAGACCTTGTACATCATACAACCATGGACAATAATCCTTTAGAGATGGGGAACAATCTGAGTCCTCCGATTGCCCAGGCTTACTGTCTATTGAGTTTCCTGGGCATGGCAAAGGAGAGCTTACTGAGGAGACTACATCGGTTGAGTTCAGATATAGTAATAAAGGGGAGACAGTTGCACAGAGAGAGAATTCCACAGATGTGCATATGATTTCTCTTGAGTATTCAACATAGTTCTGACCAGAGCATGTGTGTGAAGAAACTACTTGCTTCTGATTGAAGAACCAAAGAAAAGGATGAGAAGGTACAATATTGATCACTTAACAAGCCCTGGAATAATGCCTGTTCCCTTCAACCAAAATGAAATACTTCAAAGTTCATGGAGCATTGGGGAGATTACTCACAAGGGTCTTGCACTAGAAGCAGGCAATAATTATTGCTAGACTAATCAAGATTCTAGCTCTACCAAACAAACTTTAAATGCAAGCCAAAAGGATCAAACCATTACTACACAACTTAGCAGCAACCCAGAACAAAGTGCAAGAATATTCATAGGAATGCAAAAATAACTAGTTTGAAGACTGTAAAATTAACAAGGGCATTAACATGCATGCAAAGAAGCAGAAACATACAACTAATAATGCAGAGAAAAATTAATTGATGAAAACTAACCCATAATTTTAAAAAATTATCAGAAAAGTATGTATAAGTAATTATTATAACTGCATATCAGATATTAAAAACTTAAGTAGAGACATAAAAGATATAAAAAAGAAGCAAATTGAAATTCTTGAGATGAACATTACAATGTCCAAAATTAGAACTACACTGATAAGATTAATGACAGACTAGGTATTGTAGAAGAAAATATTAATGAACTTGAAGGCATAGCAATAAAAAATTCTATCCAAATATAAACACAGAGATGGAGAAGAATTATTTTAAATGAAAAGAGCATCATTGAGCTGTGAGAGAGATCTCAGTGAACAAGGGCATATATGGGTTATGGAAATTTCCAAAGAGGGGGGTAGGTAGAAAAATATAGGAAATAATAGTGGCAGAAATTTTCTGAAATTTGTTTCACATTATAAGTCCTGAGTTCTAAGAATACCAGTGAAACATGTGAACATGAATTAAACTACACAAAGCACATTATCATCATATGCTCAAATCAGTGATAAAGAAAAAAAAATTAAAAACAGAGAAAAATGATATAGTATATAAATAAACTTAAGGATGACAAAAGATTTCTCACCAGAAACAAAGCAAGCAAGAATACAGTGAAGCAACATCTTCAAAGTACTTGAAAGAAGAGAAAGAAAAAATAATAACTTAGAATTCTGTACCCAAAATATCCAAAAGAAAAATTGAATTTCCATAAAGTGGGGTAGAATAACACCATTAACATGTAATCAAATATATTAAAGAATACAAATGTTTCTCAAACCCACATGACTCACTTACAAAAATTACATGTATTAAGCTAAAGTAAATTGCTTACCTTTTAACAGTTTTATTGAGTTATACTTTCCATTTATTAAAGTCAGTCATTTTAAATATATCATTCAATGACTTTTAGCAAATTTAAAAAATTGTACAACTATCAGCACAATCTAACTTTAGAATATATCCATCATCCCAAAAAGAATCTTGGGGCCCACTTGCAGCCACTTCTTTTCTCAGCCCCAGCCCCAAGAAAATAATATATTTTCACTATCTATAGATTTGTTGTTTCTGGACTATTCATATAAATTAATCATGCGCTGTGTGGTCTTTTGTGTCTGAATTCTTTCAGTTAGTGTAACGTTTTTGAGGTTTTTCTGTGATGTAGCAGGTATCAGTCCATCATTCCTCTTTAATGCTGAATAGTACCCCATCGTATGAATACACCATCTTTTGGTTAACGATTCACCAGGTTACAGAATTTGATTTTCTACTTTTTTCTACTTTTACAAATAATGCTACTATGAGTATTCATGTACAGGTTTTTACATGGAAATACATTATCGTTTCCCTTGGGTAGGTTTAGAATTCTTGCTCCTATATTAAATATACCCTTAATTTTCTAAGAAATTGCCACAAAAAGCTTCCCAATGTGTTTACAGCATTTTACATGCCAGGCAGAAATATGTGAGGATGCTAATTTCTCCACATTCCCACCAACACTTGTAATGTCTGTCTCTGGGATTATAATCATTCTAATGGGTATGATGTGGTATATCCTTGGGGTTTTAATTTGTAATGACTAATAATGTTGAGCAACTTTTCATGTGCTATTGCCATTCATAAATCTTTAGTTAAATGTTCATTCAAAGTTTTTTGTGCATTTTAATTGGGTTTTTGTATTATTGACTCATGAGTGTGTGTGTGTGTATGTGTGTGTGTGTCTTTCCTCCCACTCTATGATTGCCTATTCACTTTCTTAAATGTCTTTAAATACAAAACTTTTAACTTTTATAAATACCAATGATCAATTTTTCTTTTATTGCTTGTAATTTTGGCATCACATATAAAATTCTTTACCTAAACTCAAGGTCAGTAAAAATGCTGTCCTATGTTTTATAAAAGTTTTTATAAATTTAGGTCTTAAATTTATTCATGTTGGAATTATCCAAGGCCACCACCAGTTTTGATGATTTGCTAAACGGACTTGCAGGACACGATATAAAGTCATGCTTACAATAAGATTTATTACAGTGAAAAAATACAAAGGAAAAAATATAAAGATAAAAGGTGCACAAGGTGAAGTACAGAGGAAACAGGTACATGTTTCCAAGAGTCCTCTCTCAGTGGAGTCAAATAGTTTGCAGTTAATTTGTCCAGCATCAAATAGTTACGACACATGTGAAGTGTTTGTTAGGGAAACTCATTAGAAATATTGTCCAAGGTTTTTACTGAGGGTTGATCATTTAGGCACCTTCTGCTAGCGTGTATCAAAATCTGAGACAATGTAAGGAAATCAGATATTCAGCATAAACCACATTGTTTGCCCAAACCATTTTGGCACATTAAACCACTCTAATCAAAGGAAATGGTAAGAACAGTGCTGAAACCTAAATTCCCAGATACCAACCAAGGGCAGAACAGGACTTTTTATGGATAGCATTCTCAGGTCTGCTAATTAATACTTTTCTTCATATTGATCCATATTTTTTGTACCGTGTATGGTAACATTCTAAATTCATCTTTTTGAATGTAGATATCCAACTGTTAAAGACTTATTTGTTGAAAAAACTGTCATTTATATATTGGATCATCTTTGCATCTTTGACAAAACCTTTAATAGGTTTATTTATGGTTTCTAATTCTGTTCCATTGATCTATGTATTTACCATACCCTATACTCAGACTGTCTTCATTACTGCTTTGTAGTAAGGTTTGAAATTATTTCACTTAATTTATCAAACTTTAGTATTATTTATCAAGATTGTTTTTGCTATCCAGGGTTCTTTGAATTTTCACATGAATTTTAGAGCAACTTGTTAATTTCTCCAAAAAGGCCAGTTGGAATTTTGATAGGGATTGCACTGGATCAATAGATAAATTTGGCGAAGAGTTGACATCTCTCCATAAAAATTCAATATTCCTATTCATGAATAAATTTCTCCATTTATTTAATATTTTGTAATTTCTTTCAACAAAGTTTTATTTTTATTGTACAACTCTTAAACTTTTGTTAAATTGATTCCTAAGTATTTCATTCTTTTGATGCTACTCTGAATAAAATAATATTTAGTTTGGATTGTTTATTAAATATATGGAAATAAAATTTATTTTATATTGATCCTATATATTGTGACATTGTTGAACTTTCAGATTTTGTAGGATTTTCTATATACAAAATCATGCTGTCTGTGGGTAAAAATGATTTTATTTCTTCCTTGCCACTCATTTCATGTTCTTACTTTATTACATTGTGAGAAAGTTTGGCATAATGTTTAATAAAAGTGTTAGTGGACACCCTTAAGTTGTCCCTGAACTTAGAGGGGAAGCATTCTGCCTTTCACCATTAATATATTAGCCATAGATGTTTTTGTAAATACCTTTTATCTGGGTTGAGGAAGATCTTTTTATTCCTAGTTTGTTGAATGGATTGGTATCAGAAAAGTACTTTTATGGTGTCTATTGAGATGATCATGTGGCTTTACTTTTTATTCTATTCATACACATTTTTTGTAGAAATTGTGAAAAATTTATTTTTAAAGAAGCTTTAGATTACATGACTGTTACATTGAAAATGTAGGGGATTCCCATATACGCCCCCCACACACACACACACTTCCTCCATTAACATCTTTCATTAGTTTGGTACATTTGTTATGATGATGAACACATACTGAAACATTGCCTACTTCAATAGCTCAGTTAGTAGAGGGGAGGACTGTTGACTGCATGTGTGGACAGTTACATTTTTTATTACATTAATTTATCTTCATGTGTCAAACTAATCTTATATCCTTTTGATAAATCCCAGATGAACATGGTGTATAACACCTTAAATATGTTGATAGACTCAGTACACCAGTTATTTATTCGAGATTTTCACATCTATATTCATGAAGGATATTGGACTGAAATATCCTTGGGATGTGTTTTTCTGATTTGAGTATACTTAATATTTTTAAATGACAATATAGTAAATATTTAATGCTACTTCCTCTACTGAACTTGAAACATGCATCCATAGACAGTACACAAGAAAATAGTGATGGTTGTTTTCTAATAAACTTTTTAAATAGACATGGAAGTTTGAATTTCATATAATTTTTTCATAGGATATTATTCTTTTATTTTCTTCAACAATTTTAAAATGTAAAAACCATTATTATCTCAAAGGTCACATAAAAACGGCCAACAGGACAGATTTAGCCTCTCAGCTGTTGTTTGCCAGTCCCCATTCGATGGAATGCTGTAGCCAAATAGTATAAATTTGGTTATTTTCTAATTTTGTTTTGTCAGCTCAATTATTTTTTAATTTCATTTTTGATTTCTTTTTTTCTTTATTTATCTAGTCTTCTTTTTTAAAAGCTCTGCTGTTTAAATTCCAAGTAATAAAAATTTCTCACATTTCCTTTTGTTCTTGATTTCTAATTTTGTCAGAGAACATGCTTTGTATAATTTCAATCTTTCAGTACTTTTAAATTTATTGAGATTTGTTTTATGACCTAGCATATGGTGTTGTTCTATGTGTATTTAAGAGGAATATGTTTTCTGCTAATGTTGGGTGAAGTGTTCTATAGATGTCAATTGTTCACAGTGTTCATGTTTTCTACATCCTTAATGATTTTCTGTCTAGTTGCTACATTTATTATTGAGAATAAAATATTGCAGTCTCCAATTCAACAGAAATTTTTAAAAGTTTGTGTGATATTTTGTTTTATACTATATATTTTTATCATCCTTCAACATATTTGAGTTTTTGAATTTAAAGGGTCTCTTGATGATAGCGTATAGCTTGATCATAGCATATGATCAATTTTTATTAATCTTATTTTTATTAATCTTATTTTTTTATCTTATTTTTATTAATCCAGTTTGATAATCTCTATCTTTGGAAAGAGAGAAGAAAGTTGTGAGCCTACGCCCATACGGGTGTAATCTACGATAAGGTGAAAGTGTGTAGTTGCGCATTGAAGGGATATGACAGGAGGGTAGTGATATTATTGGGTTGAGCAATGTAGGTTTGACAGGTGTGTAGATTGAGGAGGGTTGGTTGGAAAGTCCAGGGAACTGGGGGGAGGGTTGGGAGAAGGACCAGGTGAACACTGGGGATTGGCAGGTATGTGGTTGAAAGTACAAAGTTGAGAACACTCTTATGGCAATATGACAAGGAAGGGTTACTGGTTTAGGGTGTTGGATAGGGGGGGCATTCCGGACAGGGTGCACCTGGAACAGGTTTCTAGGGAGTGTGTGAGCCATCATTTTGTCATAATGTGTTGTATCAGTGTGTGGAGATCCACATAATGAGCGGGAAGGAGATGGACTGCCATCCTGGGGAGGACCAATATGTTCATAAACAGAGGGGCAGGAGTCTCTTGAGAGCATGGGCGGTTCCTAATAGAAGAGAACAAACCAGTGTATCAAGACCTCAATGTGGTTGCAAGTAACTATGAATCTCCTCATCTAAGGAGTGAAGCTGGGAGGTTGCTGTGGGCCCCAAGGGGAGGGGGATGGAGGTAGAATAGATGGAACAGGGGGCATTTAGTGGGCGATGGAAGTATTCTACATGATCTTGCAATCATGGACACAGGCCATGTTAAATATCATGAAAATTTATAAAATATATGGTCTAAAATGTAAACCATAATGTAAACCATTGACCATGGTTAGTAGATATGTTTCACTATTTGTAAATCAGTTGTAACAAAGGTACCATCCATGTATTAAAAGGTATTCATACGGAAAGGGGGAAAAGGGGAAGGATGTTGGGTGTATGGGAGTCCCTTGTATTCTATATGTGACTTTACTGTGACCTAAAACTTCTCTGAAAACAAAATGAAAAAAAGTAAGACACTGGGGAATAAATGGAAGATAATGCAACTGTACATACAGGACACCAGATATTACAGTGATGAAAGGCAAAATTCCAAAAAAAAAACTTTTTAAAAATATCTTTCATTATTTTTTAATATCCCAATCTTTTCATTTTATGTTTTCAAATACAAAAATTTTTTTGTATTTTGTTTCTTATATTTAAACATATCATTATTATTTCATTTTCCTATTAATTGTATTTGGCTATTTTATTGGCTTCATTTTTAAAGAAGCTTTGGATCACAGAAGAGTTACAACTGGGCTAGGGGAGAATCATTGGTGTGGGGTGTCAGTGATGGAGGGTACATGGGAGGAAGTTCACCTGGGCATACATATAAGGTATATAAATATGTTCAAATGTTCATGGGGCATTGTCACAGTGGGTGGAGACTCACACAATAAACGAGAGAATATTGAATCCCCATCCTGGAGAGCTCTGCCACATTCTCTAATGGAGCAGCAGCAGTCCCCCAAGTGTAGGGGCAAGACTGGCAAAGGAGGATGATCCATTGATGGGCCCTTGATATTGACAACTATGCTTACGAGCCTTTGTTCTTGAAATTGAAACTTAGCCTAGTGTTGTGGGGTGCATAAGAGTTACCTACTGAGGGGGGGCGGATGTGGCTCAAATGGTTGGGCATCCGTCTGCCATATGGAGGGACCTGATTCGATCCCCGGGACCTCCCGGTAAAAAAAAAAAGAGTTACCTACTGGGAGCCTCCTTGTTGTTTAAATGTGGCCTTTCTCTAAGCCAAACTCAGCATATAAATAGATTACCTTCCCCACCAGCATGGGACATGACTCCTGGTGATGAGCCTCCCTGGCATCGAGGGATTACTACCAAGCACTGGCTGGTGATGCAACTGGAAAAAGACCTTGAATAAAAGGGGGGAAAATAAAGACAAGTGAGTTTATGTGGCTAAGAGACTTCAAAGTGAGTTGGGAGGTCATCTCAGAGGTAACGCTTATGAACATCTCAGCAGGATCTCATAGACTGCCAAAGTGGATACTACCCCAAATAGTGGGGCTCCTGAGGGCTCTGGAGATACCCAGGTCCTATGATCAAGGCAGGTAGTTCCAGAGTTTGCTGCCTTGCCAAAGGGCCCTACTTTGGAGTTTGTGCTCCTGAGAGTGACAGAGTTGGACTCAATTATGGCTTCCCTACTCATGGCTCATCTGTCCCTTCTATTTAAACCTATATTTGGTGCTGGGATTTGTAGGTGTACATCCAAGAGACTGGAATCTTTGGGCTGTCCATATGCCAGCTGAGCCTGGAGTCTCAGCAGAGTTTGCACATCTACTCTCCAGTTCATTGGAGTCATCCAGGACAACGAACAAGAAGGTGAGGATGGACAACCACCACGCCAAGTGTATTAGTCAGCCAAAGGGGTGCTGATGCAAAATACCAGAAATAGGTTGGTCTTTATAAAGGGTATTTATTTGGGGTAGAAGTCCACAGTTACCAGGCCATAAAGTGTAAGTTTCTTCCCTCACCAAAGTCTATTGCCACATGTTGGAGCAAGACAGCTGCCAATGTTTGCCAGGGGTTTGGCTTCCTGGGTTCCTCTCTTCCTGGGGCTCCATTTCTCTCTGGGCTTTAGCTCCTCTGTTTCTTCCACAAGGTCAGCTGTAGACTATGAGTCTCTCAAGGCTTTGCTTCTCTCCACAAGACCAGCTGTGAACTCTCAGGTGAATGACTCGTTTCTATCCTGGGCCCTTCTCTCCTTCCTCATCAGAACTCCAACATCAAAACTTCTCCAACACTGTTCTTTGTCATGCCTTTTATATTTGGTTCCCACCCCACCAAGGGGTGGGGCTAAATGCCCTACTGACATGGCCCAGTTAACTCCCTAATCATAACTCAATCATGCCCAGATTAGCAATATCTATTTTTGGAATTCATAATTACATCAAACTGCCAAACTGCTACACCAAGGAACTAAGACAGTATACAACTGTAAGCAAGAGAGTCCCATCCATCAGCCGTATGGGATCGAAGTCCCCTCTCAATTAGAGGTGGAGTGGGCATCACCATCCCAGAATCCTCAGAATTGGGGAATGAACTATGGACTAGAGTGGACCTACTGGTATTCTACTATAGACTTATTGTGATTCTAGCAATGACAAAGTTACAACATTGATGTGGAGGCAGTGGCCACTGGACACTCTGGGGTCAGGGAGAGGGAAAAACAGTTGTAATATGGGGGCTTTTTGGGACTTGGGAACTGTCCTGGATGACATTGCAATGACACATATAGGCCATTTTATATTGTCCCATAACCTGCAGAACTGTGTGGGAGAGAGTATAGACTACAATGTGAACTATGGTCCATACTCAGTGGCAATGCCCCAGGATGCATTTATCAATAGCGATGAATGTGCCACACTAATGAAGGATGTTGTTTATGTGGGAGGGTGTGGGAGGTGTGGGGCATATGGGAATCTGTATATTTTTTGTGTAACATTTATGTAATCTAAGTATCTTTTAAAAAATAAAAAAAAATTATATACATAGAAAAGAAGTACTGTGTTTTGAACATAAGACCTCTTACATGGGAAGCAGGTACTCAACCATGTTTTTTAAATCCATCCATATTCAATGTTATTATTGATATAGTTGAATTTTCTTCTGAAATTTTGGTATTTTTTCTATCTTTCCCCTCTACTTCTTCTTTGATGACTTCTTCTGTATTAAGTATATATTTTCTAGTGTATTCTTTAAATTTCTTTGTTGATTGTTAACTATATCTTCTGAGTTGTTATCCTAGTATTTGCTCTTGTAACTAGCATATGCAAATTAATTTACCAAAATCTACTTAAGCTTAACAACAATCTACTTCTACTGAAATGAGAAAATATGCTCTGAATAGCTCCATATCCTTTATGTCATTGTTGTCATATATATTAAGTTATATATATATATTATAATCCCCAAAATACTGTATTAAAATTTTTGCTTTATATAATCTTATGCTTTTAAAGAAATTAAGAGAATAAAGGAGCAAAATATATTAAAATATATTAATGAAATATACAAGTACCACACAATTTTACCATGTCAATTATCCTTCTTTTTTTCCCCTGTGGATTTGAGTTATCTGGTTTCATTTTCTTGTTCCAGTATAGCACCATCCTCCTTTGTGTTATTAATGTCGTTATATATTATATCATTATATAAGTCCAAACATAATTATTATTTTATGGCATTTTCTTTAACTCAGTTAAATTAGGGAAGAAAAATATATTTGTGCTGTTTTTCATAATTACTTACCTAATTCATTCTACTGTTGTTTTTATTTCTTTGTGTGGGTTAAATTTACTGCCTGGAGTAATTTATTTTCATTTTAAAGAACTGCTTTCACTATTTACTATAAGGCATGTCATCCAGCAACATATTCTCTTAATCTTTGTTTACCTTGAATTGTCTTTATTTATTTTTCTTGTAGTTTGAAGGGCAATTTTACTGGATATAGAATTCTTTTTTGATAGAGAATTTTTTTTTTTTAATTCAACCCTTTGAATATGTCATCTGAGAGTCTTCTGACCTCCATTGTTTCCAATGAGAATTCAATTAATATTGTTGTGAGTCTCTTGTGTGGGATGAGTTGTTTTCCTATAGTTGCTTTCAAGATTTTCTTGTCTTTTTATTTCAACAGTTTGACTATGCTATGTATAGGTGTGATTATCTTGTGTTATCCCAGTTGGGGTTTATTGAACTTTCGGATGTATATATTGATGCTTCTTTATCAAATTTGGGAGGATTTATTTCTTGAAATATTTTTCTGCCCCTTTCTCTCCTCTCCTTCTGGAACTCCCATTATTGCACGTTGGCATATTTATGGTTTCTTACCAGACTTTAAAGTTCTGTTTACTTTTCCACATTTGTTTCACTCTCCATTCTATAGATTTCATAATCACTATTGATATAGTTTCAAGTTTACTGATTCTTTCCTCTGCAATCTCAAATCTAGCTTTCAGTCTTTCTAGTGAATTTTTATTCACTTTCCAAATACTTTCCAAATCCAGAGTATCCATTTTATCCTTTTTCATATTTTCTCTTTCTGTTGAGATATTATATATTATTTTAAGATTTACTTTTATTTATTTATTCCACCCCCCCTTGTTTTTTGCACTCACTGTCTGCTCTCTGGGTCCATTCACTGTGTGCTCTCTGTGTCTGTTTGTCTTCTCTTTAGGAGGCACCAGGCACCAATCCTGGGACCTCCGATGTGGGAGAGAGGCACTCAATCACTTGAGCCACCTCAGTTCCCTGGTTTGTTGTGTCTTTCATTGTTGTCTCTTCTTCTTGTGCCAGCTCTCTGCATGCAGGCCAGCTCTGTGCAGGTGGGCCAGCTTGCCTTCATGGTGGGGCCCTAGGACATGAACCCAGGACCTCCCATATGGTAGATGGAAGCCCAATTGCTTGAGCCACATCCACTTCCCTAAATATTATATTCTTCAAGTCATTATTGCCGTGCTTTCCTTTATTCTTTAAATATGGTTACTTTTAATTCCTTGGGCATTTTACATCAGTTGCTTTGAAATCTTTGTTAAACCCCAATATATGGAGACTCTCAAGGATAGTTTTTATTCACAGAGCTTTTTTTTTTTTCTGAGACCAGTCACATTTTCTTGCTTCTTTGAGTGTCTCATATTTTTTTCTTGAAAACAGAATATTTTAAATAATGTATTTCAGCAAATTTGTATTTTGAAACCTCTTACCCACCTTCACAGGACTCTTGCTTTTCTGATTTTGTTTTGTTGTGTGTGTGTGTGTATGTGTGTGTGTGTTAAGTAATTTGCCCAGATTAATTCTGTAGAACTCTTTCTTCCAGAGTGTGGAGATTTTAATGTTTTGGCTTATTGTTTTTCCTTCGCCATCTTCTTTTCCTCCTTTACTTTGTAAAAATTTTAAGATGAATTTTTAGGGGTCACTCATGGGTCAGCATAGCTTACGGTTCAGAGTTTGTGCTTAAACACTTTGAACCCATGAATTTACTGTCCTTTGCTGGTACATCTGTTTGTAGTTTGGGGAAATACTTTAAAAATTCAGGGGGTTAACATGTCTTCCCTGGCTTTTACTTTCTGCATTGACATGGACTCAAATTCAGCTAAAGCTAAGTATCTCCCTAGGGTCTTGTTCTGTCTCTCTTGCACAGGCACAGCCTTGCACATGCACACAGACTACCAGACCATAACAGACAAATGTGATTTTAAAAAGAATCTCTTCACTTGTTGCTTTCCCTGGATTTACCTGTAAATTTCTGGTTGCTGTTTTTGTTGTTTTGTTTATTTTGTTTTCTTGCCCTAACAAATTTTGCAACAATTTAAGACTTTTCTGATTATTTGCCATTGAGATGTCTTCTTTTAGACAACAAACCTGGGCATGAATTTCTCCTCCTCTAAAATCTGCCACCTCCACGAGGTAGAGGGGCTGCAGTCCTCATGGTCTACCCTGCTGGCTGGATAGAATCTTAGTATCAAAGGGCTGGGTGGGGAATGGAGTTGCCATTGCTGAAATGTCACAGACTCCCACTCTTCTTTCCAAAATTCAATAGACTTTCTTTAATAAATTGTTCTTGATTAGTTGTGTGCCCTTTGGTCAATATGTACTTTCTTTTAAAGGATTACTTTTGACAATTTCATATAGATTTATCATTGCTTTTCTTTGGTAGAATTTGTTGAACTCCTCACATAACAGTTAATGACATTCCACAAAATAGCTTACTTTTTAAGTGTCTATTTTTTGAGAACTTATTTCCTAATGAAAAGGAAAAACAAAGCAAACAAACAAACAAACAAAAACAACTAAACTAAATGTAGAAGGATGAGTCACAGGAACTTCCTAATGAGGAAACTTAAATCTGGAAGAAACGTAGAAGATAATCATATTTGTTCATCTGTTAATTTATCTCCCAATTTTATTATTTTTCTAATCCAATTTATACACAACACTGCATTTTGAAGGAACTTTTCAATATAAAAGTGTGACTATATTAACACCCCTTCTACTTCTTTGCTTAAATGGTTTCTGATTACTTTTTGGATAAAGAATAAAATCCTTAACTTGGCCTGCAGAGCTCTACCTGGGCTGGCCTCCACAGGCCTTTCTCATTATACATTGTTCTTCTTTCCCCTTTATTCTGGTATTTTTTTTTCAGTATATTGGCCTTCTTTCAGTAGTTCAATATTATCTTTCTCCTTTCCCCATGTTCCAGTTTCCTAAGCTGCTGAAAGCAATGGGAATTTATTCATTTATTATTTTGAGACTGGAAAAATTGTTCAAATCAAGGCTTCATCAAGGCAATGCTTTCTTCCTTAAGACTGGTTGCTGGCAATCATAGCTTCTCTGCCACATTGCAAGGCACATAGCAGCATCTGCTGCTCTCTCCCTTCTCTTCTGAGTTTTGTTGCTTTCAGCTTCTTGCTTCTATAGCTTTCTCTCTCTCTCTCTCTCTCTCTCTCTCTTCATTCCATATATAAGGACTCCAGTAAAAGGATTAAGGCCCATCCTGAATAAGGTGGGTCAAACCTTAACTGAAGTAGCCTCATCAAAATGTTTCATTTACAAAGAATTTACACCCATGAAAATGGATTAGATTTAAGAGCATGTTTTTTTCTGAGTACGTACAACTTCAAACTACCACACCGCATATGGTCTTTTTATATGCTATGCTTTCTGGCTGGAAGCTACCTCCCATTCTATTACGACACTTACTAGTAAACTTCAAATTGTCTTTCAATTCTTGCTTAATTGAGAGAGGCCAGTTTTACGTTATAAATTCCAAATGTTTATGTTACTTCATAAAAACATTTGCCTCAATTTGTAACTATACAATTTAGGGGTAATTAATTGAAGCAAAGACTGCCAGTTATAAATCCATATTGTATTTCCAATATTTAACAAAGTGCCCAGTACATGTTAGGCACTCAATAAATATTGTTGAATGTATGCATGAATGAGTTACAACACAAGAAGAGAAAATTAGGGAGGGATATGAATAAATGCTAACTTTAGAGGCATCTAACATTGCAGATCATTCTGGAAACTCTAAGTAGTTTCACATGGCTGAAACATTAGTTTAATTCTGGATAGTTACCATAAAATTATAGTTATAGACAGGTATATTATGGTGACACTACTATGTCATAGTAATTTATTGTATCCTCTTTATTTCCAGTTGTTCACATTTGAATCTTTGAGTCATTACTATCCCTTCTCAATTTAAATCTCACATTCAAGTATTTAACACCCTCTAACCTTATTGTTTCCTTTACAATGTTTTATCTATTACTGTAGTTTACATTTGCATTATTATAATATTTTTCTACTGCCATTCCAAAATTAATTTTTTTAATCTTTAGAGCCATCTATACACCAAGCCCTCTGAAATATGTGAAGGCAGAGAAATTTTTTTTAAAAGGCAAGATATTTGGAGGGAAACTGAAAATTAAGCCTGGCTAGATTTAGGGTACATTGAATGCAATAGAAAGCAAGAGAGATGAATACAGCCTGGTCACAAAACTTGAGCTTTTCTTAAGAAATTTGATGCATCACGGAATCAATGAGGAAATGTTGACATGTTTTAGGCAAAAGATTTGTACAAACACTTCAATTTTAAGAAGAGGAGAGGGGGTCGGATGTGGCTCAACTGGTTGGGCGTCCGTCTCCCATATGGAGAGACCCGGGTTCGATCCCCGGGACCTCCTGGTAAAAAAAAAAAAAAAGAAGAGGAATATTTTAACAGTATAAAGGATTCACTTCATTTAGTAAAAGTAAGAGGTAGAGAGGCCAGATGGAAAGTTACCACAATCAGTATCAATTTCCTCATCTTTTACCTCTGCTTCACACAGTCTGATACTCAGGAAAGCCTTGAAAACATTGTATATTCTTATATAGTACTTGCAAATATAACAAAAGTTTAGTATAAATTACACATGGTTTCCCCCTCATTGATTATTACAATGTTCTTCAATGATTGAGAGACTTTAGTGTCCACACTCCTTTGGCTGTGAAATCCAAAAAGCTGTGAAAACCAAAAATAAAATATTTTTATAATTCATTTTACAACCAACTTTGCTCTAAACAGATGTGTAGCTATTTCTAGTCTTTACTTATTGATTGTGAGAATATTAATATTCTGGAATAAAAAACATCATACCAGATCCTCCTGGGGGTGTCAGGTAATGTAGGATATATGCAAATGTACATAAAATAATTCTGAATTCCAGTATAACCCTGGCTCTAAGAATTTCAGATGAGTTGTTGACCTGTAGTAGGTTCTCAGTAAATATTTGTGGATTAGTTTTAAAGATGTGTAAAATATAATGTTATACACTTGTTTGCACTTCAGGTAGTCTTGGTTTTAATCTTTTGCCACTAATTACTTGGGAGAACTAGAGTTATTCATTTATATTCTGTTTCAGCTTTGCTTTTTGAAAAAAGACATTGACCTAAGATATCTTGAAGATTGTTCCGGCTTTTAATTTTATTATTTGATATTAAATTTAGGAGACTATTAGCAGACTAATGGGTGCCCCCCACACACACACACACAAAGGAAAGAAATGTAAATACAGATGAGGCTTTTGTAGTTGATTATAAATAATTTTTTACTTCTTGACTTTTGGTGTCACAGTAGCAAACTAATTATTGGGGAAACTAGGGAAAGCCATTAGCAACCAATTCTCTAACAAAGGTCATATTCTAGTGAAATCCTGACTAAGGACTTCATTTTTATTAAAATATTCATGGTTCTTATAAAGTAACAGTCAAGTTCAACATCTGATTAATTACGTTTGTACCTATAGCTATATTGAGAGTAAATGAGGTAAAGAGGTCTGAAGAGAGTCAATTCAATCATCATCAATATTTTGGGGAGTGTCAGTAGAATAATAGAAGTAGGTCAGTTTTAATTTATCTTTTTGCCCATAGGATTTACTCTACAGAGTGAACTACTATAATCAACTCTCTTCCTCAGCTCAGCTCTTTTCTTCATGTTCACATGCTGCGAAGTATTTCAAATAACTATTTATTGGCAAAAACTGAGAACTCTAATAAAAGTAATAACAAACTACAACTTCTTTTATTTTATGTAAATACTTCATCTCTATTATGCCATGAAATTCTCAAAGGAATGCTATGGACTATGTACTGCCATTATTGTCCCATTTGTCAGATAAGGAAAGGAATGGTAAATTAGACATTATTTTCCCTAGATGAAACCTTTAGGTCTGATGTCTGTCTGACATCAAAATATATGCTCTTAGCCACTGTGCTAACATCTCAAGAAGTTTCAATACTTTTAGAGTAAACAGAGTTCATTTCTTGGTTATTACTTTATCTTGAGTAATATACATACTAATTCTGTACATTTTTGAATTTATAAAATATAGAAGGCTAGTTATTGTTTAACTGCACTTAGTACTAATAATAACATTACCTCATATAGGACTTCCTTTTAATTCAGTGGATCTAATCTTTAAATATCTACAAAATTATTTTTGAACATTTTGTTAAAGCAAATTTATCAGATCTCACTAGGAAATGCAACCCTTTTGGATTAAACTATGTTTACTAATCTTCATATTTTGTATTTCTAACAGATGATGTCACATTATATGTCAAATTGAACTCATGGTTGTGTTTTTATTTTTATTCATTCACATAAACTATATCTTTAGGAAAATAACTTGTTTCTTTTTTTAGTTATTTTTTCCTTATCACCTACCATACCTAGAATACATAGAAGTTCATCTTAACATAAAAGTTGTAATTTTAGCACCAAAAGAGCAAAATTTTTATTAGTTATAAATGGTAGTATGTTTTGTACTCATTGTTACATTTTAGTTTTCAGTGGAAGGGTTTTGAATGAAGTGATTCATTAAGCCCATAAGTATAGTTACTTAATTCTATAACATGAATGCAAATATATTCTGATATATTTATTAATATCAACAATTCATTCTAAAGAGGAAAAAGGATACATATCTAACATTTACAATATTTCCATTTGTGAAAAAGATCATTCTAATCTAGTATATAATAAAGGATACCTATGCTAGCTTTTATATAATTATGAACTATTACATTATATACTCCCAGAAAAATAGCTTTGCATTCCTAGAATAGTACGGTCATGAAACTGCTCCTATCTTGCTCTTTATCCTTTTTAATATTTCATACATTTCATCTGTTTTTACTTCCCTGCATCTAAGAAGCACCTACTCTTTGACAAGTCCCCTCAATGTTGGTTTGCTGCTTAGTTATTTTTTAAAATGTATTTGTCTCCTTTAAAAACATGAAGAAAACCCTTCCACTGACCCACCTTTACTTTGTTACTGCCCTACTCTCACCTTTCCTTCATAGTTAAATTTCTCATTTGAGTTTTACCCACCACTATTCTCTGTTTCATGCCTTAAGCCCAACACATTCTTCAAAGAAGTTCAAACAAGTTTGTGACCCTGATTTCTTTCAAAAGTAGATGAATAGTGATGCTATATTGCTGAATCTAAATGGCATGACACTTATTAGTCCATATTTAAGGTCTAATCAAGAGTCAATACTTTTGAATATTGTCTCTTTCATTGAATCATTATCTCAATTTAGAATCCATCTTAAGCTCCTGGTTTTCTTCTTGCCTAAGTTTATCCTACTCAAATAATTTTGACTTTTTGTCACATATATAGGTTCTTAGGACCCTATACTTTCTTGATTACTTCAATGACTCCCTAAACCACATCTCTAGTTCTCAGATACAAACCCATAAATCCCACTGCTTACACAGTATCCCTATTTATATATTTTGCAAAAGTCTCGAGCTTAAAATTTCAAACTCAAACTCATATTCCCTTTTCCCTTAAGAACTATACATGATGCATTAACTGGGTCATTACCTAGTTTTTCAAGTTGAAACCTGAAGGCTATCCTTGACTTCTCTGTCTGCCTCCCATCTAATTCCTATAGACATGATCTCCAAATATATATTGACCCTGCCCACTTCTTGTTTTTTTAATTGTGTAAAGTACACATAACATAAAATAACCATTTTAACCAATTCAGTGGCATTAAGTACATTAACATTGTTGTGCAACCATAACCCTTATCTTGCTCCAGGACTTCATCGCTTCAAATGGAAACTCCATACCCATTAAGAAGTCACTCCTCATTCCTGCCTTCTCCTAATCCCTGTCAACTACTAATCTGCTTTCTGATGCTATGATTTTACCTACTCTGGATCTTTCATATAAATGGAATGACACAATATGTAGCATTTTGCTTCTGACTTCTTGTTTTCAAGGCTTATCCATGTTGTAGTATTATTGCACTTTGTTCCTTTTTATGGCTGAACAATAAACCCATTGTAGGGATACACAAATTTGATGGGCATTTGTTTTTTTTCCCCACATTTTGGCTATTGTGAATAGTGTTGCTATGAATGTTCATGTACAAGTATTTGTTTTAAGACCTGTTTTCAATTCATTTGCATTTATACCTGGGTGTGAAATTGCTGGGCCGTATGTTAATTGTATATTTGACTTATTTACGATAAACCAGACTTTTTTCTACAGCTTCTATACCATGTTAACTTTGTTGATATTTGTTGCATGAAACAGGATATTATCTATCTTGGTACATGTTCCATGGACACTGGAGAAGAATGCACATTCTGCTGTTGTTTGGTGGAGTGGTCTGTATCTGTCAGTTAGGTCTGGTTGATTTATAGTGTTGTTCAAGTATTCAATTTCCTTTTTGATCTTCTGTATAGTTCTTCTACCCATTTTCAAAAGTGGGATATTGAAGTTTCCAGCTATTAGTGTTGAACTATTTCTTTTTCAATTCTGTAAAATTTTGCATCTATTTCTTGGGTCTCTATTATTCGGTGTGTAGATACTAATAATTGTTATATTTATTTGTTCTTTGTCTCTGGTAACAATTTTTGACTTTAAGTCCATTTTTTCTTTTATTAGTATAACCACCCTTGTTCTCTTTTGGTCACTAATTCCATGGAATATCCTTTCCATCCTTTCACTTTCAAACTATTTGTTTCTTTGAATCTAAGGTGAATCTTTTGTAGACAACATATGATTCCATTCTTCCAAACTCTGCCCTTTAATTGGAAATTTTAATCCATTTATATTTAAAGTAATTACTGTTAAGAAAGGACTTACTACTGCCATTTTCTATTTGTTTTCTATATATTTTATATTCTTTTTGTTCCTCAAATCTTCAATTACTGCCTTATTTTGTGGTTAATAGATGTGTTGTAGTGTAGTGTACCATTTTGATTTCCTTCTCATTTCCTTTTCTGTAAGATAGTTATTTTATGAATGTTACTTTGGTGATTACAATTAACATCTTAAACTTAAAATAATCTATTACATATTAATAACAACTTAGCCTCAATAGTATATAAAAACACTGCTTCTTTACATCTCTATCCCTCCTCTTATGCTATTATTGTTACAAAAAATATTACATGTCCATTAACACATGTGGATAATTATAGTTTTTTGCATTTGCCTTTTATATCATAAAATAAAGAGGAGTTACAAACTATAAATAAATTAGTATTTTTTTTACTTAAAAAAAAATTAAGATGTTTATTATGTAAAGAACTGGTGTCAACTTAGAACTGATCCCAAAGACAAACATTGAAGCCCAAATAAAATTTGTACCAAAGATATAGATATTTCAGAAGAGAAGTACTTAAGTACTTAAGATAAAATAAAGTTGAAATACACTGGTATTAATATAGACATAATGAAATAGAAAGCTTCCCTTTTTACCTATCAAATTTGCAAATAGTTTTAGTTATGATTCTCTACAATGTAACCAAAAATGTTTAAATTGATGAATCCTGCATGGAAAATTAATTCAATTGAGATATCTGGAGGACAACCATTTTCTTGAGGTGAGCATCCAGCTATCCAATGTCATCAACCACATGGTAGATTTTATATGAATCTTTCAGATAACTAATTATTAAAATATGAAAATATAATGTTACATAATCATTTTGGCACAAACAAATATTCTGTTCCATAAAAGTCTTTGATAACAGAATTATGACAGAGGGAAGAGTATTCCAGGTCTTCAAGGCTTCCCATACAAATACTAAACAGCAATCAACTATTAAAAAACAAAGAAAAAAGAAAAAAACAAAAACAAACACAAAGAAGAAACAGGTGTTGTTTTTCAGTCCTGGCCTAACCCATCTCATTGTAGGCTGCTGCCATAAAAGTCTACTGGCTAAATGTAGTCTTCCACACTAGGAAGACTCTTACTTTTATATTTACCTAGTAACATAGATTGAGTCATGTACCCAAACAAAAGACAGGTTATTAATATTAATTCTTATACCTGTAGGTGTGGACCCACTTGTAAATAGGACTCTTTGAAGATGTACTATCAGTTAAGGTGTGGACTCAGTGAAGAGGATTTTCTAAGATCCTGTTTAGGTGTGGCAAACCTGAATAAGGAAGGGTCTTAATCCATATCACTGAAAGCCTTATAGAGAAAAGCTTGAAACCAGAGAAAGCCATGGGAAGAGATGATGAGACCATCACTATGGGAAGATAGGCAACCCCAAGGATTGAAGTCTGCCATCACCAGCATGCTACCCACTCCAGGAGAAAGCATTGCCTCGCTGATGCCTTGATTTTGGACTTCTGGCCTCCTAAACCTAAATTCCTGTTGTTAAATCAACCCATTATGTAGTATTTGTCATAGACTCCTTTGTAAATGAAGACACTTAGGTACTTATCTTTACAGATGCTTTTTTCTCTTTGTATGCATCAAATTACTGTCTAGTGTCATTTAATTACAGCCTAAAGGACTCAGTTGATGTATGTCTTTATCTAGTAATTCCAATGTCTGTGTTTCCTCAGGGACAGTTTCTGTTCATTTCTCTCTCTTTTTTTTTTTTTTTTTTTTTCTGTGAATGGGCCATATTTTCTTGTTCCTTTCATGCTTTGTAATTTTTGTTGGAAATTAGACATTTTGGATATTATGATGTATTAATTCTGGAAATCAGATTCTGATTACTCCCCAGGATCTACTATGTTTCTTTGGATTGTGGTTGTTTATTTGTTTAGTCACTTTTCCAAATTATTTTATGACTTCATTATTTTTTGTCATGAGTGGTCTTAGAATTATTTGTTATTTTAGCTCACAGGTCAGCTAGTAGTTTAACAGAGATTTTTTTAAACTTCTGAAGAAAAAATAAAAGAAAAGAAAAAAAAGGAAATGAATAAAGATACTGGTCTTTGATGATCTGCTCTGTGTTGGGACACTGCTCCAATGCTTAGCCAAGCCATTTACAGGTCTGCTGTACCTTTTTTTTTTTTTTTTTTTTTTTTAAAGATTTTATTTATTTATTCATTTATCCCCCCCTTGCTGCTTGTGCTCGCCGGGTCAGCTAACCACGCCGTGCGGGCGGGCTTGCCTTCACCAGGAGGCCCCGGGAATCGAACCCGGGGCCTCCCATATGGTAAACGGGAGCCCTACTGATTGAGCCACAGCCGCTTCCTTCTGCTGTACCTTTTACTTTCTGCTTGTGCTGAGCCTCAAAGTCAACCAAATGTGAACGTTTATGGTTTATTTCAGGTCTTTTAAGAGTGTGTGTCTTACCCTGGGCATATGCAGGGAATTTCTTATAGATAGAATTGTGTCCCCCCAAAGATATATTCAGACTCTTACTGCTAGCTCTACAAATGCAACATTCTTTGGAAATAAGGACATTGTTGATGTTATTAGTTAAAATAAACCATATTGGATTAGGGTAGGCTCTGATCTAATATTACTGTTGTCTTTATAAGAAGGGAGAATTTGGCACACAGACAGATGGGAGAATGCCATGTGATGACTAAGGCAGAAAATGCCATAGATTGTCATCAAGTCACCATCAGAAGCCAGGAGAAAGGCATGGAAGAGTCTTCACCACAGAATTCAGAAGAAGCCTGGCCTTACTGATACCTTGATTTTGGACTTCCAGCTTATAGAACTGTGAGACAATAAATTTACATTGTTTTTAAGCTACACAGTTAGTGGCATTTTGTTACTGTAGCCCAAAAATAATGAAGACATCCACTATCATGAGAGCTTTTCAAAACCGTTATTCCCCAAAGTATCTCATTCCCAGCTTTAATTCCCAGACTTTCAATACATCTGTCCTCCCCACCAGCCCCACTATTATCTTTTGCACTAGATGGAAGGGATTTGTTCACTTGCCTTTCAGTGTTTACAAGGAACATCTCCCTATAGCTGTTTCTCTGCCCTGAGAGAGTTCTGCATCAGGCAAAGTAAAGACAAGTCCCTGTGTCAGTCCTGCATGGAGTCTCCAGGCAGATCAAAACAGATAAGCATAATTCTTGGGAACAAGATCCACTCTGTTCCCTCTGGAACAAGGAACTCACACTGGAATGCAGGCTGGTGTTAAGGACAGAGCCAGTGCTAGGGATGGATGTGTGCAGGGGTAAGTTAAAAACTGATAAAGTGTTTGATTTGTTTTCTATAAACTTTTACTATCTTCCAGAGTTATGATAAAGTTAATTCTGATAGTTTTTGCCAATTTTTCAATGTTTCTGCTGAAAGAAGTACCCTGAAAATTCCTTACTCCACCATTTGTGCTGCTGTCCTTTAAACTTCTTTTATCACCAGGGATACCACCACTGTAAACTCGGTCAATCTCACATCTTCCTGAACCACAGCCATATTTTTTCGTGGGCTATCTCTTCCTACATTTGGCTCCAGCCAATATATTCTTCATCAGATGTATATAAAAACTACAAACTACGATTCCAGTCAGTTAACTTTCCTGCTTAAACATCTTCAACGTTTCTAATGGGCCTTGGTAACAGAATCAGTTCAAAGGATTACAAGACTGCAAGTTCTCTCCTGAGGAACCACATCGCTCCTTTAGGTGTCTACATTCCGGGCTCACTGCAGTCCTTACACATTTTTAAACAATCTTTCTTACTCTTCCTCCCTGCTCCCTCCCTACTTAGAGGCTTCCTCACTTTCTCCATGCTTTCTGTTTCCCTTTTCTCTTTTACCTCAGAGTTTTCATATATATTAATATCTCTGCTATTCATTTTCTCACCATCCAACTAGATATCATATTAAATTCAATCCAAACCATTGCTTACTTTGGTAGAAAGGTCTACTGTTACACTCTATACCCTTTATTTTTTTGTTTGTTTGTTTAATTAATTTCTTTTTATTTTTAAAGAGGCTTTAGATCACATAAATATTACATGAAAAATAAAAGGGATTCCCATATTCCCCATTCCCTCCCTTCCCAGTCTTTCACACATTAACAACATCCTTCATTAGTGTGGTACATTTGTTATAATTGATGAACAGATTTTGCAGCATTGCCACTAACCATGGATTATAGTTTACACTATAGTTGACACTCTGAACTGCACAATTTGGTAAGTTAGGGCAAAATATATAATGTCCCATATCTGTCATTGCAACGTCATTCAGGACAATTCCAATGTCTCGAAAGTGCCACAATATAACACCTATTTTTCCCTGTCCCTCTCCTCAGAACCTCTAGTGACCACTGCCTCTACATCAATGATAAAAGTTCTCCCATTGCTAAAATAACAATTAATCTATAGCAGAATAACAGTAAGTCTATTCTAGTCCATCATTCATTCCCCAATCCTGAGGATTCTGGGGTAGTGATGCCCACTCCACCTCTAATTGAGAGGGAGCTTAGATCCGATGGGGCAGATAGATAGGACTATCTTGCATGCAGTTGCACTCTCTCTCTTCCTTGTGATCAGCGTTGTCCATCCTAATCACCTTGTTTGTTGTCCTGGATGAGTCCAGTGAACTGGAGAGTAGATGTTGCAACTGTGCTGAGATGCAGGGCCCAACTGGCACATGGACAGTCCAAAGATTTAAGTCTTTGGACATACACCTATCAAGTGTAGTACTAACATAGGTTCAAATAGAAGGAGCAGGAGAGCCATGTGTAGGGAAACCACAAATGAGTCCAACTCTGTCACACTGGGGAGCATAAATTCCAAGGTAAGGCCCACTGGCAGGGCTCCAAACTCTTGAGCTGTCTACCCTGCATATAGTGTCTGGATGTCTCTAAAGCCCTCAGAAGTCCCACTATTTGTGGCACTATTTACTGTGGCAGTCAATGAGATCGTGCTGAGACATGCATAAGCGTAACCTCTGGAATGACATCCCAACTCACTTTGAAAGTTCTTAGCCATAAAATCTTATTTGTATTTGCCATTTTTGCTGTATGGTCAAGGTCTTTTTCCAGGTGCATTGCTAATTGGTGCTTGGTAGTAATCCCTCTGTGCTGGGGAGGCTCATCCCCGGGAGTCATGCTACACACCTAGGGGAAGGTAGTGCATTTATATGCTGAGTTTGGCTTAAAGATAGGCCACGTTTGAGCAACAAAGAGGCCCTCAGGAGGTAACTCTTTGGCAACATATAATACTAAGCTGAGTTTCAATTTGAAAAGAAAAGGTTCATAAGTACAATCATCAATGTCAAGGGTCTGGCACAATAGTACATCCGCATTCACTAGGCCCCACACCTGTACTTAGGGGACTCTTGCTGTCCCAATAGAGAATGTAGCAGAACTCACCAGGTTGGCAATTCTATATTCTTTCAGTTATTGTGTGGCTCTCCATCCACCATGACAATGCCCCATGAACATTTGAACACATTCATATGCCTTAGAGGCTTGCCCCAGGTGAATACCTTCCCATGCATCTCCCCATCACTGACACCCTGCACCAATGATCCTCCCTTGTCACAGTTGTGGCCCTTCTGTGATCCAAAACCTCTCCAAAGATGAAGCCAAGAAAATAACCAAATAAAAATAAGAAAAAATGAAATAATAATGATATTTTTAAAAATAACATATAAAATACAAAAAAAAAAATTCTTTTTAAAATTTTAAATAAAAAAAATATTTTTTGGCATTATGTCTTTCATCACTGTAAGATCTGTTGTCTTCTATGTATAGTAATGTTTTCTTCCATATATTCCCCCAGTGTCTTATTTTTTTTTTCATTTTATCTTCAAAGAAGGTTTAGGTTACAGAAAAGTCATGTGGAGAACATAGGTGATTCCCATATACCCAGTGCCCTCCCGCTTTTCACTTTCCCTTATTAATAACATTTTACATGTGGATGGTACATTTGTTACAATTGATGTACAAATATTGAAGCATTGCTACTAACCATGGTCAATGGTTTACATTATGATTTACATTTTGGACCATACACTTTTATATATTTTTACAAAATTTAAAATGGCTTGTACCTGCTATTGCAAGATCATGCAGAACAATTCTAATGCCCTAAAAATGCCCTATGTTCCATCTAGTCTATTCTTCCCTCCCACCTCCCCTTAGGACCTATGGTAACCACTAACTTTCACTTTTTTTTTTTTTTTAATTTTCTTTCTTTCTTTATTTATTTATTTTTATTATGGGTAAAAATCAAAATTCTCACAATACATACAAACATTTGCAAAATGATATATAAATATATATGCATATATGTGTATTTGCTTACAAAAATGTTATTTATATATATATATATATATATATACATATATTTTAAGAGGTGCTTAGATTACCCACAACATTACATGGAACCCACTGGGACTCCCATGTTGCCCACCTCCCACACATCCCACCACATCCCATATAAACATCTCCCACAGTGTGACCCACCACCCTCAATGAACCCACACATTCTGAAGCCTTGCCACCAACCATAGAGCACAGTTCACACTGTAGACCACACTCTCTCCCACTCAGTTCTGAGTGGCGTGTGCTGATTTAAAATGCCCTACATCCATTGCCACAACAGTACTCAGGATAACCTCCAACTCCCAAAGAAGCCCCTGTATTTCAACTGCTCATCCCCTCCCTACCCCAAAAGTGTCAAGTGGCCACTGGCTCCACCTCATTGTTATAATTTCTTGCATTGCTAGAATCACCATATGTGAACAAGAGAATACCATCAAGTCCACTCTAGTCCATAGTTCTTCCCCCAATCCAGAGGGGACTGGGATGGTGATGTCCACTCCAACTCCAAGTGAGAGAGGGCTTATATCCCATGGATATGGTGGGTGGGATGATCCTGACTGCAGGTGCAGGCCCTCTCCATTCCCTGGGATGGCCATTGCCCATCGTTGTCTCCTCGCCAGGTGACTTGGATGAGTCTATTGAGCTGTAGGGTAGGAGTTGCAGCTCCACCTAGATTTCATGCACACCTGGCACATAGGTAGGCGGGAGGCTCCAGTCTCTGGAAGTATACCTAAAAACTCCAGCATCACATATAGGTTTGAATAGAAGGGACTGGTGAACCATGTGAAGGGAGGACTTATTTGAGTCTAATTCTGTCACTCTCAGGAGCACAGATTCCAAAATAGAACCCACTGATAAGGCATCAGTCTCTGTGGCTATCCCCCCTTATATAGGACCAGGGTGTCTCCGGAGCCCTCAGGAAACCCACTGAGTGGGGTGATAGGCACTTAGATGTTCTATGAGCTCCTACTGAGGTGTGCATAAGAGTTACTCTGGGATGACCTCCCGACTCTCTTTGAAGTCTCTTAGCCACTTGAACTCATTTGTCTTTACCATTTCCCCCTTTTATTCAAGGTCTTTTTCCAGTTGTGTTCCCAGTTGGCACTTGGTATTAATCCCTCGTTGCCAGGGAGGCACAGTTTTGAAGAATAAGATTCATAGTTACTTGCAGCAATATTGAGAGCTTGATATATTGGTCTGTTTTCTTTTATTAGGCACTGCCTATGTTCTCAAGAGACTCTTGCCCCTCTATTTGAGAACATAGCAGGACTCCCCAGGATGGGAGTTTAATATTTTCTTCTTTATTGCAGGGGTCTCCACCACTTACATATTCCATAGATGCCTACCCCAGGTGCACCCTGTCCTGTATCTTCCCTGATACATCCAACACCCTACACCCTGCTATATTTGCCAAAAGAAAATTCCCAATGTCGTAGTTTTAGCCACAGACCTGCAAATCCCCAGAGTTCAGCTGCTCCTTCCCTCAACCCTCTCCCCAGTTCCATGGATAGTCCAAACCAACCCCCACCCTACTCCCCTCACAGACCAGCACCACTGAAACCAATAGCATCACTTTATACTCAAAGAGTCACCATCGGAGTGGCAGCATAACTGGCAAACATGTTAGGAATGCACATTCTTGGACATTAGCCCAGAAACACTGAATCACAATCTCAAGGTGGGATTGGGAGGCAGGGAGGGCTGAGGTCCAGGAAGTTTTGCCCTAAAATCCTCTCTAGGTAACTATCAAATAGTCTCAAATTTCATATATCACTGTTACAGCCTAGTTTATTTTCACATTTTTCATAGCCTGCCATATTTCCCCTTTTAAAATATTCATTGTTTTTTTTTTCCTTCAAAATCTGTTTCCCCCATTAATTTGAAAGTACAATAAGACCAGTGACCATGAGCATTTTTATCACAACATAAATAGGAACTGAAAATATATTTGTTGAAGGGATGAATAAATCAAATAATTCATTGAATAATAGATTTTTAGAACTCTGTATTGCAAAGAATGGGCTGACTAGCTGTTGATAATCTCTAAAGATTCTTTCCTGTGATCTAGAATCTAGATAATTGTTGCTCAAACATTAGTGTGCATAGAAATTGCATGAGTGTTCTTTTGAAAATATAGATTCTAATTCAATCTCACCAACACCCCACCCCTTCCCAATACATACATTTCTTCTTTCTAAATTCGATTAATTCAATTGCATTCTTCCTCAGGTACAATACAGAACATATCAGAAAGCCAAGTCAAGTATTGCCTTCTAATAGTTTCAGAAAATGAATTAGTATATTAGGGACAGACTTTGTGCCCTGGATGGAAAAATCCTGGCATGAATAGTTTGGTGTGGAAGAAAACTTATTTATATAAGAAATTGAGAATCTCCTTATTTAAAAAACAAACAAAAACAAAGAAAGAACAATTAAAATTAAAGGAGGGAATGTGAACACTGGAAAAGGCAGGTAATTCTGAGAATGGCATAATTTCCCTAGTTTCAGCATCATTGAACTTACAATTGATTCCTAGGGTAAGGAAGTAATAATGAAAAGGCAAAAGAAATCTGAGTGAATTGCTACTCTACAACACCCCAGGGGCACTGAGAGCAAGGCACATCCGGAATCAACTGGGGTAATTTGAAAAGGCTCTGGCAAACCTGGTGTCAGAATTAGCAATGAGAGATGCAGCAATTGTGATGGCAGTTGGCAATGGCAAGAGTACCAGCTGTGATGCCTTCATTGCCTTCAACATTAGGCACTGCAACCCAAGAGTGACACTCTTGATCATTGCTGCTGTAGCACAAGTGGTGTTCTAGGTAGATAGCAGCTCTTGGTCAAACAGCTCTGTCTCTTGGAGGTTGTGCTGGTTAGAGACCAGCAGGGAAGGGAAACTGACACCATCTGGTATCCAAGGTAATTAGTTAGTCCTTACAGCTCTAATAAAATATTCCTTTGTGATTTCCAGAAAAATTTAGGATAAACATGTAGCAGATTAGATTTGGGGCAGAGAGGATGAGAAAGTATCAGTAAAATGCTATTTTATGGCTATCTTATTCCCCAAATGGTATGACCTGAGAACCAATGATCACATTGGTTTTATTATGATTTGAATAAGCAAAAATAGTAATGTTTCATTTTACCACCTACAAAATGCATTTGAAGCTTATTACATGAATATTTACTCTTTCTGATAACCTAAGACCTACCATTTATTGAGCATTTGATATATTCTAGGCAATGCATTTATAACTAAAGAACCTCATTCTTTGATTACTTCAACTCTCTGGCATCAACAATCTTAACTTTGCTTACATCATTGCAAATAGTATTTTCCAGTATCTCCCAGCTAACAAGGACATTAGCAAAATCTTCACCCCCCTCATCCTCTGTCAGTCTGATGCAGTTGTTCACCTCAAGGCTATTGATGGTCTCAGGTTGTCAATTCCAGAGGGACCTTTTTGTCTTACCTGAAGTTTTAATTTTGTTTTTCCCACAAGGTTTTCTCCTTGTCTTCCAATTTGCTTGTGAAGACATCCTTTATTTCTCTCTGTCTTTCTCCTATCATCCTCCTAAATGCAAGCCATAAATTGTGGACTTTCAATCCTCACTCTATCACTAACTTTTAGCACACCATTTTAGCATTGCAAATTGAAGATAATGTTTCTCTCATATATCTCATCCATTCAACCAAAACATAAAGGCTACATATCTAAAATCAATACTAGACTATACTAGGCATTGGTTAAATTAAGATGACTGAGAAAATAAAATTGTCTGCCTTTATAAAGTTTATAAGGGTCACAATCATGAACTGTCAACTCTAAAAGACTGTTACAGGTATTGCAAGAGAAAATAGGTGTGATAGGAAGGCAAAAAAATGGTTTTATGTAGAGGAATGGGATGACAGAATTAAAGCTTGTGTTTGTAACTCTGGCAGCTTTGCAGCAAATGGCTCTGAGAATATGGGGAGACTGGATGGACATGGAAGGAGGAGCCTGCAAAAGATGAATAGAGAAACAAATTATTAAGCTATTATAGGAGACAGCTGTTGGTACTTTAGTCCAGAGTAGAGGCAGAAGAAATGGAGAGAAGTAGACAGATTTGAAATGCATTTTGTAGATAAAATGTATATCACTTGATGAGGAAAATCTTGCATTTCTGTGTAATATCTGCTTGAATAATTTAATCACTTCTGCCTGTGGGGTTTTGATGCATTTCTGCAGAAACTGAAATTAATTGGCATTTAATATATGTTGAGTGATTGAATGGATGAATGGCTAGACGGATGGATGAATGGATGGCTGGGTGAATACATGCGTGCATAAATCAGTGAACTAGATGCATTAAAGTAATGAGAACCTATTCAGGTTTATGATTATACCATCTTTTGCTTTTATAACATATATAGCACTGTATACACATATTCATTTGTTTGTTGTATATTTTGTCAGATAATCTTTTTTTAAATCTTTGTGAAAGAATTTTAAAGGGATTTTTCTGTTCTCAAATAAAGTCCCCTGGGAAAGTTCGTAAATTAAGAAAGAAGCAGTCGCCAGAAAAAAAAGTATCTATGTTTACTCACTAAACAACTGCAGCTGAATTCTATTCAGAGAAATAAGCAAACTATTCAGCTCCTTCAAATTGATTTTTACCTTTATATGTATTACACCTATTACCACCCATTTCCTCAAAAGCCATAGAATATCAAGTGCTCTATAAAATCATCTGTACCTAAATATAATTAAACTAAGAAAGAGTTTCCTTCCAGAGAGAATGTACTTTCTTCAATCTGACTTTTGCTTTAATATTTGTGAAAATTAAGATTAGGATGAATTTAAAGATACAGCTCTGATTTGCATAAAATACAAGTTTGCCCAAGCTCCTGTAAGCACTTTGGAGAGTACTACTTAAAGGCTGAGTATGTTCCCCTGCTCATTATACATGCAGTAGTAAACTGCATCAAGTGATATACATTTTATTAAGTGTTTCTCACTCCCCACACAAATCTGCTGATTTTATTTATGGTTTCTGTTTACTTCCACTATGACTCCATTGCTCCCTCACATTTCCTTTCCCTGTTCTCATTTGTCTGAACACCATTGTGTGTGGTGGGTGAGGATGAAAGAAGAGAATAAGAGGATTTTTGAGTCAATTTTCAGCATCTGCTCCAAGATGACAGTGTCAGTTAAAACAAAGGATGGAGAGCAGGTTAGGCTGAGCAGATGGTGGTTAGCTGCTCTTCAAACAAGCTTTATTCGATAATAGTAACTTTTCAAAATCATGCAGCCATTACTTATTATTTATGAATCTTTCTGTATTTACATCTAAGCAAAATGTATTAAAATGTTGTTACAGCTGAACAACTTCCCACATTTTATTCAGTCTTGAAATGTACTGAAGCCAGGCCCAATTAGTAAAGTCTAGAGATCATTTTCCTTTGTTCCTGGCATAATTTATAAATTTAATTTTCAATAAAATCACTTTGTAAGAAAACAAATAGGGAGCAGATGCTTATGAAGGGTCTGACTTACTTGCCATGTATACATACATATATAGACATGTATATACACATACATGCATTTATATAGACATATATATTCATAGAGAGATGATAGATAGTAGACACCTAGGTAGAGAGAGAGATAGGAACTACCACTTGTCAAGAGTTGGCATGGATATTTAGACCATGCTTTGATGCTTAAGTACCAACACCTAAGGTCCTACCTTGTGAAGAAGCACCCATATTTTTCGTGGTTATATCTTAACTCAACTTGATTTCCTATTATATTGCATTTATTTATTTATTAACTTATTACTTACTTATTTGCTTTAAATCACATTTTTCTTGCCCTTAATCTAGGCAATGTCTTTAGATTTTACAGTTCAGAAAATCATGAAGAAATATGCTTCATTTATTACATGTTATATGCTTGCATTTTTATTGTACCCAAATGTTATCTCATTTATATCAAAGTTCAACATTTCTCACAGAAATCATGATGTGGCAAATGCCTTGGACTCAATACAGGTTCTCATCATTGCTCACCTGGACTACTGTGAAAATCTCTTATTTGAGCTTTCAAGCCCAAATTTTCTTTATCAAATCTTTTTGTTTGTTTCTGGATTCACATGACACTGATTTTTAAAAAAATATGAACAGGACTATAGAGTCCTTTTCCTAGAAAACTTTAATAGTTTCATGATACTTGTGCATAAAATAAACCCCAACAGATATTATTCAAATGCAGATATTATTCAAATTCCAAGACCTATCTCCACATTTCTGATTTATTAGTTCTTGACTGCTGTCCAGAAATCTGCATTTCAAGTATAAACTAAGTGGTTCTGATGTCTGACAGTCTAATCACATCAAACTTCTCACCATTCCTATGAAGAGCACCTCCTTTCCCTCTCCCTGGCCTTTGTGGAGCCATTCCTTAGGATATTCTGAAACAGTCTCCTACAAAAGCTCAGGTCCAAAAAGTCTTCGACTCCACTGATTGGAATGAATTCTCCTCCCTTGTCGGTCCTCTCCCTCATGTTATTCATGCCCCTGGTATTGATTTTATGAATTTCTTTTACAGTGAACTTATCTTGTTCTTCATGGAGATTGCGAGCTACCTTTTGTGAGCTCTTACTAATGTTTTATTCTTTGGACCTAGCATAGTGACTGACACATAGCAGTGACACAGAAAATGACTTTGTAAAGAATAAGCATAAGAATTTCCTTTTATTTTAGAATATTTGATCCATAAATATATAAACAGGAACAAGGAAATATTTTTATGTATATATAGTATCCACATCCTAAAAATTTAAATTATAACATATTTAAATTATAATAGTAATATTTTTACAATGTAAAAATATCAGAAAATACAAACAATTATAAATAAATAAATATTAAAGGTACCCAAAGCCTACAACCCAGAGAAAACTTTTTTGCTAACATTTCTTATAGATTTTTCCTTAACTTCTTACATGTAAGAATATACTTTTTCCTCAATAAAACAAGATGTTTGTACTCTGTAACATGCTATTTTTCACTTAGTTGGAAATTTAAAAATTATAAGTTTTTAATGGTTCCATCATATGAATGTGAATTTTCTTTTACAAATATTTAGTTTTCACTGCATATATAAAAATGCAATGGTAGAACTCTTTATTGATGTTTTCCACTTTTTCCCCTAAAATATTCTTACATCAATATTTACATTTAAATTAAGGAGATCACTGTAAATTAGTCAGTGTGCCAATCTAAGCTTGGTATGTAGATGATTAAAAGTAGTAAGTCTGCTTCAAGGTGAATACAGAAAGGCTTTTATAGGATTTGCCTTCTAATGTGCAACCACAGAGGATGGCACTCAAGCTGGTTCCTCAGATGTAAGTTGTATAGAAAGGAGCTATTAAATAGAAAGACCTAAGCATGAAAACTTGATAGCAACTTTGACATACATAACTAGCTATGGAAAAGAGATATGCCATTATCTGATATAAGCAGCATGATAGGTAGTTGATTAGATAAAAAATACTTCAGTAAGGAGAAAATTATAATTTTATTACCAAGTGTGATAAAATAATGTTTCAAATAAACACCCAAGTGGATTTTTAAAAAAAGAATTATTACCACTTTTTCCTCAAGAATTTAAGATTTTGGACCAAGAACCATTGTAATTTTATATAAATATAACATGTTTGATAGAGTTTCAAATACATTAATGAGACAAAAATTCTAATGAGAAAAATTATTAGAGAGGTATTTTGATGTACATGTAAAGATTCATATTTTTAAAAGTTGGTATTTATTCCACACTACAACTTTAACTTTGATTCCTTGTTTGAAAATTGTATGGAGAGTCTATTTTCATATTCAGGATTGCAATGTCCTCCCTATAAGCTCTGAGAGAAACAAGGTACTCAGGTTATTTAAATAATATTATGTTTAGTCTACTTTTTGTAGCCTCAAATGAATGTACTTCTATATTTTCTATAGAGTTCTCAGAAATTCAAGAGAAAAACTTCTGTGGTTGGTTACAGAGTTATATTTAGAACAGCAAAGAATGGAGAAGAAACTTTACTAACCAAAAGTCTCCAGAAGATGTGAGTTTCAGCACTGTTGGATGGTTTACCATCCAATCCATCAGATGGTTTACCTTGACTCATAAAACAAAGCTTGCATAACCGTGGAAAACAGGTTCACTCACAAAAACCTCCTGATGCATATTTTATTGTGTATTTTATACTTCAAGGCTATTATGTTTTTGTTTTTTCTTAACAATGCACCTTAGAAGTATTAACAAAGATCTTTGTAACTTAAAATGACATAGTCATTGGTTAGAATAGTCTAGAGATACATTGAATAATTATGATGAGATGTGCTGGATATGGGGAATTTCAATTCAATTCAGTTTCATAGCCTATAATATATTCTGCTGTTTGCTAGGTGCCATGGAAAAATCATAATAAACATGTCCTGGTCTCTATCTATAAGCATCATGTAATGTACTGTTTAAGTGCTTCAGTGGATAATCAATCAAAATGCTATGGATTATCTGACATTAACATTCAGAATTCTAACAGAATCTTAAAATTAACATCTCTAAATTGGAATTCTTATCTCCACTGCCCTCCTAACCCCAGCATGTCCATCTACAGCCTTTCACATTTCAGTTAACAGCAACCTATTTTCCAGTTGTCCAGTCATAATCCATGGATTCATCCTTGATTCCTTTCCTTCTCTCATACTCCTCATTGAATCCTTCAGGTAACCTCACTTAAAAAAATATGTATAACCTGAATTTTCAATACCTCTACTACTTCCAGGAGATTGGAGCTATCTTCATCTTCCTTCAAAATTACTGCAATTGCCTGCTAGATGATTTTCTTGCTTCTAAAGCTGGACTCCTATTTACTTTGAAATTTTATTGCCTATTATTTATGAAGCTGCCAGAATAAATGTTGTAAAGGCTAAGTCATAACACACCATTCAAATCTGATCAAAACACCATACCGAATGGCTCACCATTTCATTCAGAGTAAAGCCAAAGTCCTTACAACAGTCTAATAGAAACTACATGGACTGCACCCGTGACTCAGGACTGCTTCTCCTTCTAATCTATACCTTTTTCATTTAGCTCCCAATGTTCCTCTAACACTCCAAACACACTCTTGCCCTAGGAACATGACTCTCATTGTCTGCCTGAAGCTATGGGCTTTGTTAAATCTCTAAACATCTTCAAGGTTTTCTCAATTCTCACCTTCTAAGAGAGGCTTTTCTTAATCACTTGAATAAATATTGCAACCTGTCCCCTTACTCCCATCTTACCTCATCATGTCCAGGATTCCTAATTGCACTTACTGTACTCTACTCTTTTTTATATTTGCTCTAATTTAACTTCAAGAGGGAAAATTTTCTCCTTTAATTCATCTCTCTTGTTTCATTTTATCATAGGCAACGAGAACCTCTAAATCATTAACAGCAAATCTCTCTAGCGAGAGCAGCAAGTTCATTACTTGCCACTTTTTATTTCCTATATTACTGTAGATTACAATGTTGCCAAACTTTCTACCACTACATAAGGAGATTCCTACTGGACTTCAAAATAATTTCCTCACTGTTATCTGAGCTTTCACTAGCTGTCTTCTTCAGCCCCTTTCAGCTTTTACTTCCTGCCCATCACAAAATAATGTCTTATGTTTTAGTATTTTTCATTTTCTTCATGACAGAATCCCACATGAAAGAACCAAATTCTATTCCAAAATGGCAATTCCAAAAGTTAGTGGCTCAAAACAACTACCATTTTATATCTCATGGTCAGAAATTTGGTCACATGGGTTATGTGAGTCTTCTCATGTAGAATTTTATGGATACCCTTTGTGTTATTTAGCTGGCAATTGTGATGGAATAGAGGGTACAAGATGGCTTAACTCATAATCTTGTTTCTTGAGCAGAAAGAGCTGCAAAGTGGCACTCAGTTGGATCCTTTCTCTCTCTAAACAGCCTCAAAACCTTTTCATGTGGTCTCTCTAGCAGAGTAGCTGGACATCTACTCCAAGAGACCAAGGTGTGCTCTGCAAGACCTCTCAGAGGCTTGACCTGGAACTAATTAAAAAAAGGAATAAAAACTTTACATAAAATATAAAATAAAAATAACTCCCACACTTTATTGGTCAAAGCAGTCACATCGTCTCCATATTCAAGAGGTGAGGAAAGAGAATCCACCTGTGATCATAAGTCTCACCCAAACTTTCTGTGTGGTTCAAGAAGAGCAATCCAAACAAAGTACAGTGGTCTCATGGAAATAAGAAGACAGACAATGGCTAAGGTGGCTTGAATTTGTGGCTCAGAGGAGGTAGCTACACAAAGGAAGAGTTCCGGAAATCTTCATAAAGGTCCCTTTGATTTTGTTGATGAATACTCAGCCACACAGATGCAGTGTGAAACTTCACAAGGCTAAGACTGGGGAACTGAAATCTGAACAATTACAATAGTTCACCATGGGTCAAAGAAGAAATGACAAGGGGAATTAGAAAGTATTTAAAGCTGAACTAAAATGAAAATACAATATATCAACATTTGTAAGATGCAACTAAAAGACATCAACTATGAGATTATACCAAATACTATTATTGTACACATTGAATGAATTGTATGCTTTGTTAATATGTACCAATAAAATAGATTTGTTTAAAAAAAAAAAAAAGACATCTACAAGGAAATTTATACATATATTTCATTAGAAGAGTAAAAAGTTCTAAAATTAATGATATAAGCTTCCACTTCAAGAAGCTAGAGAAAAAAGATAAATTAAAATTAGAAGGAAGGAAATAATAACAATAAAGCAGGAAAAATAAAATAGCAAATGAAAAACAATGGAGAAAACCAAGAAAGCAAAAGATGATTCTTTGAAAAGATTCAAAAGTTGATAAAACTTTTGCTAAACTAAATTCTTAAAAAGAGAGAGAAGATGGAATCAGATTAGGCAGGCAGTGCTCAACTCTCTCACAAAAACAATGGAGAAGGGGCCAAAAGCTGTCCAAGAGACCTGGTTTTGGGGATCAGCAGACCAGGACAGTGATTCACAACTCTCAGGAGGGTGAAGGACAGACAGATGAAGAACCCAAAACAACAAACATAAGTTATAAGCCCCAGTGGTGGCCAGGAAGGGCTTTCTTCTCCCATCCCTAAGATATTAAGCTGGGGTAAAACTCCTGGCTGACTGAGAGTGGACAGGCATCTTCCTCTTGGTCACCTGTTAAAGGAAAAAAAGGGAGGGAGAGTTGGGATGCTTTTCTTCAGAGAATTCAACCAGCAGAGGTTGCTTTGAATCTTGGCTCTGGCCAGACCAAACGCAGAAAAACACAGAGAGATACACAACTGTGTAAAGGTGTGCCAATGAACGCCTTCTTCTGGCCTGTCTGGAAATTTTATGGACAAAAACTGATTTTGGGTCTTTGTACTCTAACCCCTGGGAGAAAATCAGCACCCCATTAGTGAGTCCCTGGCATGATTGTGGTAACTTAAGCTGGGCAACTTGAAAGATTTAAAATAAGTTGAGTTAAATATCAAAGAAGAGCTGTGAAAAAAAAAAAAAAAAGGCAAGAGAGAGAAATTGGCCTTCAGAATAAATTCACCAACATATTTAGATGTTTAGAAATCAGCAAAAAAATTAAAAGCCATACTAGGAAAAAGGAAGAAATGGCCCAGCCAAAGGTATAAACCAAATATACTGAAGAGATACAGGATTTAAGACAATTAATCAAGTATAATCACACAACTCTCCTAAATCAAGTCAAAGAGTTGAAAGAAAATATGACTAAAGAAAAAAAGATATTAAGAAGAAAACATTGTGAGAGCATAAAGAACAATCAAAGCCTGCAAAGGAAAGTATTAGACCTTATAGGAATGAAAGACACGATGGATGAGATAAAAATACATGAAAGGCACATAAGAGTAGATTTGAATGGCTTGAGCACAGAATTAGTAATTTTAAGACAGAACATCTGAACTGGAGAAGACAGGAGAACAGAAAGAGAAAAGAATGGAAAAAATTGATCAGGGTCTCAGGGAATTGAAAGACAACACAAAATGCAAAAACATTTGCTTACCCGTATCCCAGAAGGAGAAGAAAATGGAAAGGGAATAGAAAGAATATTTGAGGAAATAATGACTGAAAACTTCCCAACCCTTATGAAAGACATAAATATCAATATCCAAGAAGGATAACGCACCCCAAACAGAATAAATCCAAATAGACCTACCCCAAGGCACCTACTATTCAGAAAGACAAATATCAGAGATAAAGAGAGGATTCTAAAAGCAGCAACATAAAAGCAAAGCCTCACATACAAGGGAACCTCAATAAGATTAAGAGCTGACCTCTCATCAGAAATCATGAAGGAGAGAAGAAAGTGGTATGATGTATATAAAGTACTGAAAGAGAAAAACTGCCAGCCAAGAATTCTGTATCCAGTAAAGCTGTCCTTCAAAAATGAGGGTGAGTTCCAAGTCTTCACAGACAAGCAAAAACCAATAGAATATGTTACCAAAAGACCAGAATTGCAAGAAATACTAAAGGGAGTGCTGCAACTTGAAAGGAAAAAACAAGGGCAAGAGACTCGGAGAAGAGTATAGAAAAGAAAATTATTAATAAGGGTAAATTAAAGGGTAAAAAGACAGAAAATAGTATAAGACAACAAAAAGCCAAAGTCAATATGGATGAAGTAAGTAATGCCTTTACAGTAATAACATTGAATGTTAATGGCTTGAACTCCCCAATCAAAAGACATAGACTGATAGAATGGATAAAAAAATATGAGCCATCTCTATGTTGTCTAAAAGACTCTCACCTCAGACATAAGGACACAACCAGGTTAAAAGTGAAAGAATGGAAAAACATTCCATGTAAATAGTTCCCAAAAAAGAACTAAGTAGTCATACTAATATCAGAAAAAACAGATTCTAAATGAAAAACTGTTATAAGGGATGAAGAAGGTCATTATATATTAATAAAAGGGGTATTTCACCGAGAGGAAATAACTATACTAAATATTTATGCACCTAACCTGAGTGCCCCAATATGTGAGGCACATATTAGCAAAACTGAAGGAACAAATGGGTGTCTCTACAAAATACTTGGAGATTCAATATATCACTCTCAGGACTGGATAGAATCTGGACAGAGAATAAATAAAGTAACAGAAAACTTGAATAATATAATAAATGAACTAGACCTAGTAGACATCTATAGAGCATTGCACCCCAAAACAGCAGGATATACATTATTTTCAAGTACTCCTGAATCCTTCTCCAAGATAGGCCATATGCTGGGTCACAAGACAATTCTCAATAAATTTTAAAAGATTGAAGTTATACAAAACACTTTCTCTGATCAATAGACAGAAAAAGGGAAAGCTCATAAATATATGGAGATTAAACACACTATTAATCAGTGAGTCAAAGAAGAAACTGCAAGAGAATTGAGTGACTAACTTGAAATGAATGAAAATGAGAACACAACATATCTAAACCTATGGGACACTTCAAAGGCAGCGCTGAGAAGAATATTTGTAGCCCTCAGTGCTTACATTAAAAAAGAAGAAAGAGCTAGAATTGAAGATCTAACTGCACACCTCGAGGAATTCGAAAAAGAACAGCAACCTAATCTCAAATCAAGCCTAAGGAAAGAAATAGTAAAGATCAGAGCAGAAATAAATGAAATTGAGAACAACAACAACAACAACAACAAAACAGAGAGAATCAACAAAACCAAAAGTTGGTTCTTTGAGAAGATCAACAAAATCCACAAACCTTTAGCTCAACTGACAAAGAAAAAAGACAGAAGACACAAAATCAGAAATGAGAGGGTGGACATTACCACTGACCACATAGAAATAAGAGAGATAATAAGAGTATAGTATGGCCCACCAACCTCAGTGGGAGGTGTGGGAGGTGGGCAACATGGGAATCCGAGTGGGTTCCGTATAATATTTTAGGTAATCTAAGCACCTCTTAAAAT
>JAKSZT010054324.1:1466693-1505361 GCA_026826555.1 Tolypeutes matacus | reverse complement strand
AAAAAAAAAAAAAAAAAAAAGAATATAGATGAGGTGGACAAATTCTTAGACACACAAATCACCTACACTGACTCTAGAGGAATAGAAGACCTCAACAAACCAATCACAAGTGAAGAGATTGAAACAGTCATCAAACACTTCCCAAAGATGAAAAACCTGGGACTGATGGCTTCAGAGGTCACCTGTGAGTCATTCAAAGAAGACCTAATGCCAATTTTGCATAAACCCTTGCAAAAAAATTGAACAGGAAAGAATGCTACCAAACTCATTCTATGAAGCCAACATCACTCAAATACCAAAACTGGATGAAGATATTGTGAAAAAAGAAAATTACAGAACAGTATCTCTAGTGAATATAGATGCAAAAATCCTCAACAAAATACTTGCAAACTAAATCCAGAGGCACATTAGAAGAATTATCCACCACGATCAAGTAGGTTTTATCCCAGGTATGCAAGGGTGGTAGAGCAATTTGATATTGTTTATGAATTCCAAAAATAGATATTGGTTTGTGTTTGTAAACCGGTCTGTTCCTCTTGGCGTAGTAGATTGTATTAGATTATTCAGGGGGTTCACTTTTACATTATTATATCAAGATTATGGCTTTTATTTGACCACATCATTAGGGCATGCAGGGTTGAGTCCCCACCCCCTTGGTGGGGATAAAACAGATTCTCACATGGAAGTAAACACACAGAGTAGGAGAACACAGAAGAAGAGAGACAGTTCATTAGACAGGATCCTGTGACCCCAGGAGAAATATGAGGCTGCTAGTCTACAGCTAACTTTGTGAAGAGAACAGGGCAGCTGAGCCCAGAAAGAAATGAGCCCCAGGAAGACAGGTGAGCCTTATGTCAGCCTACAGCTGAGATCAGAAGAAGCTGGGACCACAGAGCCTTAAGAGGAAAGAGGAAGGCTCTACCCTTGCAGACATTTCCTGCCATCTAGCATCAACACATTGGAACAGACTTTGGGCGAGAAAGTAGCTCTTAAGTAACCTTGAATTGGATTCTTTAGGGCCTTGTGACTGTAAGCTTCTACCCCAAATAAATACCCTTTATAAAAGCCAACAGAGTTCTGGTACTTTGGTGGGTGGGGACTCATGGAGAAAACGACAAGGCAGAGCAGAGAGAGTTTTGATATTGGAGCCCTGGAAAGTAAACCCACAGAGAAGCAGTTGTGTGAGGAAGGAATGAAGGCTCCATTAAACACAGCAGAGGCCCCGGGAAGAGAGACGAGCCATTGGCCTCATAGTCTACAGCTGACCTTGTGGAGAGAGCAGAGCTGCTGAGCCCAGAGAGGAATGAGCCCAGGGAGGGAGACGAGACTTATCTCAGCCTACAGTTGATATTGGAAGAAGCTGGGACCATGGATCCTTAAGAGGAAGAGGGAGTTTGAACCCTTGCAGATGTCAGTAGCCATCTTGTCCCAACATGTGACAATAGACTTTGGTGAGGAATGTAACTTACACTTCATGGCCTGGTAACTGTAAGCTTCTACCCCAAATAAATACCCTTTATAAAACCCAATGGATTTCTGGTACTTTGCATCAGTACCACTTTGGCTGACTAATACAATCATCATAATATCACTGCTATCTATAGTCTATAGCTTATATTTGGTGTATTATTCCTACAAACCATCTATTATTAACACCAAGTATTACTAGTGTATATTTGTTCATGAGAAAACGTTCTCATATTTGTACTGTTAACCACAGTCCATCATTTAACACATATAACATATAACACAGTGGGGTTCACTGTGTTATACGGTCCCTCCCTTGTACAATTCATCCAAAGTGTACCCTCAGTGACTCTCAGTTTCATCACAGATAAATACTGTCATCATTTCAGTCCATTTCAGAATGTTTTTGTTACTCCAAAAGGAAAAATCCTATACTGTCTTATATATTCCCATTATTGACCCTTATCATTAATATACTACTTTCTTTGCAATCGCTGTAAAAATATTACATTACTAACCATATTCTACATGTAACAGTTGATTTTTCCATTATCTCCATATTTTTACCTTGTAATAGAGGAAGATTCTTGTGTTTGTACTATTAACCACAATCATCACCTACCACTAAAATCACTGTTATCCAGTGCCTAGATTATGCTCTAACTTTCTTTCAATTGGCATTAACCTTCCTAGACTAACCAGTGATACTCACTTTAATGTGTTACCATCAATTCTATCCATTTCTCCACAATTAAAACCCACTTTACTAAACATTCTACATACATTCAGAATCAGCTCCCCCTTCTCAACTTACATTCTATCTCCTAGTAACCTATATCCTAGAGTTTAAGTTCATGAGCTTATTCATCATATTTAGTACATGTATTAGTCACGAGGGTTGGAAAATTTTCAGTCATTATTTCCTCAAATATTCTTTCTGCCCCATTTCCAGTCTCTTCTCCTTCTGGGACACCTATAATGCTTATTTTTGCATGTTTCATGTTGTTGTCCAATTCCCTGAGACTCTGTTTAATTTTTTCATTCTCTTCTCTTTCTGTTCTCCTGTCTTTTCAAGTTCAGATATTCTGTCCTTGATTTCACTTATTTGTTCTTCTGCCATTTCATATCTACTTTTATGTGCCTCTAGTGTATTTAAAATCTCATCCATTGTCTCTTTCATTCCCATAAGCTCTGTTACTTTATTGGCTAGCTTTCACCCAGTGTCTTCTTAATATCCTTTATATTTTTAGTCATATTTTCCTTCATCTCCTTGGATTGATTTAGAATATTTGTGTGATTATCATTGATTAGTTGTATTAAATCCTGTGTCTCATCATGATTTTTGGTTTGTTCCTTTGGTTGGGTTATTTCTTCCTGTTTCTTAGTATGGCTTGTAAATTTTTTGCTGTCTAGACATTTGATTATTTTGTTGAATTTACTCTGATTGCCAATCTCTCTCTCTTGCCTAGTCTTTTTATTTCATGACTTTTCTCTGTTTTCTTGGTTCAATTTATTCTAAGGCTTTAACATTGTTCAGCTTAAATTATCACAATACGAACAGGGACCCACTAATGAGCTGGGTCAAGAGACTCTAAAATGTTTTTTTTCCTTCTTCTTGCTTTCCACACTGCCAGGAGATGGTGTTTTTCCATGAATCCTTCCACTGAGGTTTCTCTTTCAAGCTCCACCTGCCCATGATTCTTGTCTGGCCAGAATTTTCTGGCAAAACTCACTGAAGAGAAACTACTCTCCTCCCTCTACAGCACTCCCCATCTTCCCAGGGAGGAAACCATCTGTTCCCCTCTCATTTGACTGCAGTGAGCCATGGGTTTTATCTAGATTGTTTGACTTGAGGGTGGGGTTGGGTGCCATTCCCAGCCATGGGGGTTAGTAACTGATGGCTTTCATTTTGGCTTCTTCGTCTCTCTGTCTCCTGGATGATGTGCAGCACTCTCCTGGTTTGCAGATCCCCAAAGCAGCTCCCTCAGACAACTTTTTGCCCTCCCTCTGTTTTTTTTGTTGTTGTTGTTGTTGTTAGAGAGTTGAGCCCTGACTACCTACTCCAATGCCATCTTCCCAGAAGTCCCCAGGAAATTTTTTGAAGGAATTTTTTTCAAGCTTAACAGAAAAAAAAGTGTTTTTGTTCTACTCCCCTCTTACTTACTCTTACGTGTGCTTGCTATGCTGAAAATATATTTCTTGCTACCCAACTTCTCAGCAATGGGACAAGTGCAGTCTGGAAATCATAATTAGGGAATAATTTAGGAAGCCCTGCAAGTAGACTGCTTGAAGATCATTTGAAGAGGTTTAGGAGAAATGGTCACCTAAAGGGAGTGACTGTGCATCAGAAACAGTATCTGGCACTATTGGGTTAATGATTAAGGATGCATGGCCCCATCAAAGCATTAATCATAATTTAATCACACCCAGAGGAACAGACCAGCTTACAAACATAATCCAATACCTATTTTTGGAATTCATCAATAATATCAAACTGTCACAATGATGTTCTTTCATCAATTGTAAGAAAAGTGTCACAACAAAGTAATTTGGTGGTGGTAGTGGGGGGTGATGTATGGGAATCCTGTATGGTATGCATGATTATTTTGTACACTCACAACATCTCAAAATAAATTTTCCTTGTGATGCTAGTCATGTTACATTGTCACTGATCTGACAAAACAGGAGGTTAATAAAAATATTAACCTGTAACAGAACTTTGATAAACTACAATGGGTTTCCATTTGGAAAGTTAAGTCAAAATATAAAGAAATTAACATGCTTGAAAAACTGTACTTTTTTTGACTACCTTGGTGATTCAACTGCTAAAGAAAGTTCTGAATTCCTCTAAAAAACAGGCCAGGGCAATTTCAAAATCCTCTTTGAAATCTTTGGGTTCTTTCATATTAAGGAATAAATGAATAGATCATAATGCAACATTTTTTTTTAAATGAATTCATCTTTTGACTTTTGAAATTTTGTACTAGCATCAGGGAGATTTTAAAAAGACTATAGTAAGCAATTCTAAAGAATGGGTCAATCCAGCTACCTCAGAGACATAAGTTGGTAATTAAACTTATTTACTATATAAATAAAGGCCTGCTCTATGAAGAAAATAAAGTTAACGCTTACACACAACTCAGTAGGAGCTCATAGAACATCAAAGTGCCTATCACCCCACACAGAGGGGCTCCTGAGAGCTCTGGAGACACCTAGGTCCTATATAGGGGGTGGATAGCCCCAGGGACTGACGCCTTATCAGTGGGCTCTATTTTGGAATCTGTGCTCCTGAGAGTGACAGAATTGGACTCAAATAAGTCCTCCCTGCACATGGTTCATCAGTCCCTTCTATTCAAATCTATATGTGATCCTGGAGTTTTTAGGTATACTTCCAGAAACTGGAGCCTCTGGCCTACCTATGTGCCAGGTGTGCGTGGAATCTTGGTGGAGCTGCAACTCTACCCTACAACTCAATGGACTCATCCAAGTCACCTGGCGAGGAGACAATGATGGGCAATGGCCATCCCAGGGAATGGAGAGGGCCTGCACCTGCAGTCAGGATCATCCCACCCACCATATCCATGGGATATAAGCCCTCTCTCACTTGAAGGTGGAATGGACATCACCATCCCAGTCTCCTCAGGATTGGGGGAAGAACTACGGATTAGAGTAGACTTGATGGTATTCTGTTGTACACATATGGTGATGCTAGCAATGGAAGAAATTATAACAGTGAGGTTGAGCCAGTGGCCACTGGACACTTTTGGGGCAGGGAGGGGATGTGCAGTTGAAATACAGGGGCTTCTTTAGGATTTGGAGGTTGTCCTGAGTGCCGTTTTGGCAACGGATGTAGGCCATTTTAAATCAGCACACACCATTCAGAACTGTGTGGGAGAGAGTATGGTCTACGATGTGAACTGTGGTCTATGGTTGATGGCAAGGCCCCAGCATGTGTAAGTCCATTGAGGGTGATGCGCCACACTTGTGGGAGATGTTTGTGTGGGAAGTGGTGGGAGGTGTGGGAGGTGGGCAACATGGGAATCCCGGTAGGTTCCGTGTAATATTTTAGGTAATCTAAGCACCTCTTAAAATATATTTATATATATATATATAAATAACATTTTTGTAAGCAAATGCACATATATGCATATATATTTATATATCATTTTACAAATATTGGTATGTATTGTGAAATTTTTTATTTTTACCCACAATAAAAAAATAAATTAATTAAAAAAAAAATCTAACATCTTGCTGTATGTCCAATAGAATTAAATCTTTGGGCAGTCCATGTGCCAGCTGGTCCCTGAATCTCAACAGAGTAGCAAAACCTACTCTCCAGTTCATTGGACTCACCTAGGAAAACTAACGAGGTGATGATGGACAGACCATCCCAATGAACAGAGAGTCTACACCTGCAAGCAAGATAGTGCAATCCACCTGCCCCATGGCATCTAAGCCCCCTCTCAATTACAGGTGGGATGGGCATCACCATCTCAGAATCCTCAGGATTGCGGAAAGTACAGTGGATTAGAGTAGACTTACTGATATTCTAGTATAGACTTATTGTGATTCTAGCAATGGAAGAACTTTTATCATTGATGTGGAGGCTGCAGCCACTGGAGGTTCTGAGGGGTGGGGGAGGGAAAAACAGGTGTAATATGGGGACTTTTTGGGACTTGGGCATTGTCCCAAATGACATTGCAATGACAGATACAAGCCATTATATAACTTGTCATAACTTACAAATTATCAGGAGAGAGTGTAAACTACAATGTAAACTATAATCCACATTTAGTGGCAATGCTCTAAAATGTGTTCACCAATTATAACAAATGTACCACACTAATGAAGGATGTTGTTCATGTGGGAAAGTGTGGAATGGGTTGGGAGCAGGGCATATGGGAATCCCCTATTTTTTTTAATGTAATATTTATGTAATCTATGTATCCTTTCCAAGAAATAAAAACTATATTAAAAATCAAAAACAAATAAAAAATATTTAACATCTTGAAAAAAAAAATTGTATTACTCTTTTTGCTGATGACTATTCCCAAAATTATATTGTATATAAAATGTTTTTGAAAATTTCAAATTTCCAAGTAGTGTTTATAATGGTTGAAATATGTCTGGCTCTAATTGTTTTTAATGAATAAATATCTATTGGAAAAATAATTTAATCATTTGATAAAAATATAGTCACTGTATTTTTAATAAAAATTACATTAAATATGTATATTAAATTATGTTATTTTTGCTTTAACTGGCATGGTCTTTTTACCTTTTTAATTTTCTTCACAGGAAAGAAAAAGAAAATAATTCCATTGAAACTTCAGGGAGGAAAGTAGGCAGGCCAAAGTAATTACAGGGCTGGAACTTCTCCAGAACACTGGGGATAACATCCTGATTATTAGAGCAGCATCTTTTATAGCCACAAGTGATTTGCAGATGAGACTAATCCATCAGTTCCTACTTCTCCAAAAGGCCTCTTCTAATTCCTGCTGGAGCAATGGCGACCTGATAAGATAGGTGATAATTTTTCCTTTCAGCCCACAGTAACTTCCAAAATCCATTTGAAGCCATACCTCAGTACTTAGGCACTCTAAAACTCTTACCATATGGAAGTATCCTATTCTGTTGTCCAAGGACTGCTAAGGCTGGAGTCCTCAAACAGATGGGGGTAGGAGGCCCTGCAAAAGTTGAATTCCTCTGAAACCACATTTCCCTTCTAGCGCATTAGGGATAATGAAGGTAAAGGCATTGCCCTTAAAATGAGGTGGTGAATCCTATGATCCAACCAAATTTTAGCCCTGGGAAAGATATTTTCGTTTATATAAATTTTATTTCTTAATTTATACCTTCACCAAGTTTAAGAAGCCATAGCATAGAAGTTAAAAACCTGTTGTAAATTAGAGAAACAACACTAAGGAAAAAAAAATCATTTTACCTCAGTTTGTGGAAAATGGCATTGAAGCCACAGCACTGCATATAAAATGAAAAATAAATTTTTATTAAGTAAATGAATCATATGAATCATGACATGGGAATTTAACTTCTCAGGATATTAAACCACCTGAGATATTAGATTACCCAGAGAGATAAAATAAAGAAGTTAAAGGCATTAAAATTGTTGGTATATTAAATTTCAAAGAAATAATATGTCATCGGAATATTTTCCCAATTTGTAAACATTCACATCTGAGTGATCCATCTGAACTACTACATCTAACAATTAGGAAGACTTGGTAAAATTGGCATATCACCTTCCCACTGAATTAGTGAAGAAATGAATGAATTAGTGAATCTTATATATGTGTATATATACCCATATAAATATAAGTACATATACACATATATACATACACATATACTCACATAAACACATACATTTATACACACTTATATATAATGTAATTACAAAGAAATAATATCCCCAAATTACCTACTGCTCTCAAACTCCTGTCTGGTAGATTCCAGGGTTAATAGAGTTTTCAAAAACTACTTGATCCTAAGAAAACATAAAGAAACTGTACAAATTTATACCTCTCTTACTAAATTGGTATTTATGGATTAATTTCAAATACATCAAAAGCATTTTGGAAAAGTCACTTTTGTCCAACTTACCATTGTGTTAATGAAACCATAAACTAGCTGCCATAAAATTATAATGAATATTTCGATCCTGGGACTCAAGCAATCATTCAGTCACAAATTATTATAGAAATTCACTGGGAAATGTTGATTGGCTATATTTCAGAATCTTTAATTTAATTTTCAAATAAGCATCAGCATTTATCTCATGTAACTAAAAATTTGTTAGTGGCACACAGTATACCAAGAAGATTTTGACATCAAACAGAACTCTGGTTCTATTACAGGTTTGTCACGTGTTAAAAGAATACCTTCTTACCATAGAAATATTTTGATTAACTTAATCTGGCCCCTTACTACTATTTCAACCAAAGTAATGAAGTCTTAATTTTGTCGTCTGAGGAACAGGGGAAATCTCAAAACTTGGAAATATTATGAGCATTACATGATAAAATAAGGATTAGATAGTAGGAGATGATAAAATAATACAATACTATTAAACAATACAATATAATTAGCTCCAACTCCCTTCCTCCTCCTCATCTTTCCATTGCCATGACCTGCAACAAAAACTAAGAATCCAAATAATATGTATTCCTAGAAATTAACATGTGAATATGAAATAGAAAATTGACCATGGGGTTCCTAGGACCAAGCAATTTGATTCAGGAAGCTACTCTATGGAGCACCAGGTTTAAAAAGAGAGTGTAAATCCCACATTTCTATTGAAGAGTGACAGTGAAATTAACCTTAGTTTAAATTCATCACATATCTCTCTTTGTACTTTAATTCCATTTTAACCAAAGATCAGAAAAGCATCTATCAAAAGAGATTTTTAGGCATTCTCACTTTCCCCATTTTTTTTTTCAATATCAGAATTTCACAAGGGACCATTTGAATTATCACTGAGCTGTCGTTAAGTGAACTCCCATACTGATATGCTATTTTTTTTTTTTATAAACTATGAATGTTGGATCCAATATTGGCATAAGACTAAAGAAAAATCAGGAAAAGAGCAAGAGGTCCCCTCCTTTTATAACATTCACCGTACTGTATTATATTTACTTGTGTAGGGTTAGGGTTTCTTCCTGTGAAATTCCTTTTAGTATTTCTTACTGGCTAATTTATACATACCTTGATCTTAGGAACCTCCCATTTCCTTTTTACTCTTCATTCCTGTTCCTAGTACAGTGTCTGGCATGTGGTGAGTGCACAGGAAATAGAATTTAAATTGATTCAAATTGAAATTAAATTGAAAGATTGAAAGTGACCCTTAAGAGGACATACCGGAAAATGGCTTCCTCTTTTCACACAAGTAGTTGAATTCAGGTCTACTTGACTTATGGTTGTAGGATTTGTGGTACTTAAATATTCCAACTAATAAAATAAACTTAAGGGAGCTATCTGTATTAGTCAGCCAAAGGGGTGCTGATGCCAAATACCAGACATCTGTTGGCTTTTATAAAGGGTATTTATTTGGGGTAGAAGCCCACAGTTTCCAGGCCATAACACATAAGTTACTTCCCTTACCAAAGTCTGTTGTCACGTGTTAGAGCAAGATGGCTGCCAACATCTGCAAGCGTTAAGGATTCCTGGGTTCCTCTCTTCTTGGGGCTCGTTTCTCTCTCCTCTGGGAGCTCCCTGCTCTCTCCACAAGTCCAGCTGCACATCGTCAGGCAAACGGCTCGTCCCTCTTCCTGGGGTCTCTGCTGTGTCAAATTGAGCCTTCTCTCCTTCCTCATGTATCTGCTTCTTTATGTATTTACTCCCCAGGCTCCAGGATCAAAAACGCCAAACTCTCTTCTCTGCAGTGCAGTTTCTCTGTGTGTCCCCTCCACCAAGGTGTTGGGGACTCAACGTCCTACTGACATGCCCCAATCAAAGCCTCAATCATTATTTAATGAAGTAAAAGTGAAACCTCTGAATCCAATATAATCTAATATGCTCAGAGGAACAAACATAACCCAATATCTATTTTTGGAATTCATAACCAATATCAAACTGCTACACAATTTCAGCACTAACTAATATATGTTACCCAATTAATGACGTGTAGCCTCATGGTTTTGTCTACTAAAGAAGCCTCTGGAGTCCTTACTGCTTGAAAAGACTTGGCAACAGAAAAATATTTCTCAATCTTACATGCTTTGGAAAAAAACCGAAATGCCAAAATATTGTAATAACTGTGCTCCTGAGTTGCCAGCTTGGATAGAAGCACAGAGTGTAGATCCTTTGCAGTCATGGCCATATATATTTGAAATGAAAGAAATTTAAGCATTTTTGTTAGAAAGGCAAATTTTTGTTTGACAACTTTAATATATCAGAATCTTTTGCAGACCATCCGCCCATCACTATAAAGAAGAAAGAGCGATCAGAAAACCACATAATTAATTATGGGTAAACTCTCATGCTCTGAACTGACTGCCTTAAAAGGACATTTCATGCAGGTGAAAACTGGCAAAACTTTAAGAACTTAAATGAAACTTTAATTTTCAAGCATTCCAATTTGAGTACTAAAGAATGAAGATCTCAGGCACTCATAGGATTATTGTTGTTTTGAAATACTATGATTTAATGGAACACCTGTAGCATTTTCTGCAAGTGGGATTGAGTTTTTAAAGAAATATTCGTTTTCTTCATTAGGAAGAGAAGAATTTCTCTTCAGATAAAATGAATTCTATACAACAATGCTTTTAACAATCAAGTCCACAGTGGTAGAAATGTACAACATTAGATGTGTGCCCATGAACCAAAGGAAAGATATATCTTTCCAGAAATTGATTTCGTAATACTAAGGAAAAGGAAAAGAATGCAGATTTCTTGTTTACATTTTCTTATTATCCATAAATACTGTGAAATATTTATTTTGTGTTTCTATTTCTTTTTTTTTTTTCATTTTTTAACTTTTTATTTTGAGATGAGATAAATATAGTTTCATATGCAGTTGTAAAAAATAAGAGAGAGAGATCCTATCTATTGTCACCATTAATTGTGTATATGTGTCTTGTTCTATGCAATTATAACACATATTTATATTCCGGTGACCTCTATGTGAGGCAAGATAGAGAACAGTTCCATCACAAAGATCCCAGGGGTTGCTTTTACATAGCCCTAGCCACCTCCATCTGTGCTATCCCTACCAACCACTTGAAATTACTAATCTGTTCTCCATCCCTTTAATTTTTGTCATTTCATGAATTCTTAATACATTGAATAATATATTATTCAGTTTTTGGCTGTTAAATATAGAGCTGCTATAAACATTTGTGTTCAGGTTTTGTGTGAACATAAGATTTATTTATTAAGAATGAATTTCCAAGCAGGTAAATTGTGGATCATATTGTAAATACGTGTCAGTTTTTTGTTTGTTTGTTTGAAGAAACTGCCAACCTGTATTCTAGGGTGGCTGTACCATTTTACATACCCTGAAGCAAAGCATGAGTTATCCAGTTTCTCCACATTTCCTCCAGCATTTGATGTTATCACTATTTTTCATTTTAGCCATTCCAATATGTATATAGTGATATTTCATTGTGGTCTTAATCTTATGGCTAATTAAGTTGGATATCTTTTCATGTACCTATTTACCATCTGTATACCTTCTTCAGTGAAATATCTGTATTTTCCCCATTTTCTCAGTGTATTTTTCTTTGTCTTTATCTTTTGTTTTGCTTTGTTTTTACTAATTTTTGAGAGTTCTTTATAAATTTTAACTTCAAGTCCTTTGACAGATATGTGGTTTAAAAATACTTTTTGCCAATGTATATCTTGTCTTTTGATCCTGTTCAAGGATGCATAGCAAAGCAAACTATTTTTTTTTTTCATTTTGATGTGGTTCATTTGATCAGTATTTCCTTTTATAATTGTGATTTTGTTGTCAATTCCAAGGATTTTTCACTTAGACTTAGATCTCAAATTTTTTTCTCCTGGTTTTCTCTAAAACTTTATAGTTTTATCTTTTATATTAAGTCTGTGGTCCATTTTTAGTTAATTTTTTTAGATCGAGAAATATTTGGACATCCAATTTCTCCAGCATCATTTGTTAAAATGGCAAACATTCCTCCATTGAATTGCTTTTGTACCCCTGTCAAAAATCAGGTGGGCATATTTGAGTGGGTCAGTTTCTGGATTCCCTATTCTGTTCCATTGTCATATGTGTTTATTCCTCTACTAATACCACAGTGCCTTTATTACTATAGCTACCCAGCAAGTCTTAATGTCATGTAGAATAATATCTTCCACATGATTATTTTCCAAAATTATTTTAGCAATTTTAGGGTCAATGTGTTTCCATATACGTTTTATAATAAGCTTGTCAGTGTGGAAAAAAAAAAAACTCACTGAGATTTTTGTAGAAATCCCATTAAACATATAAATCAATTTGGGAAGAATTGACACCATTACTATGTTGAGTCTTCCAATCCATGTCCATGCTATGTCTCTATTGATTTAGGACTTCTTTTATTTCTTTAACCTACACTTTGGAATGTTCATGATACAAAAAGTTTGATTTTTAAAAAATTATAGCTAAGAATTTCATTTTATTTGGAATAATTGTACATATTATTGTCTTCTTAATTTTGGTTTCCATGTAATCGATGTCAACATATAGGAAGGCTGTTGATTCTTGTGTGCTGATATAGTCTCCTGCAGCCTTAGAGGACACATTTATTCTAAGGGTTGTTGTTCCTCTTTTGTAAGTTCCTTGGAATTTTCTATATAGACAACCATGCCATGAGCAAATGTGTAAATCTGAAATCTACTTTATCTGATATCAATATAGCAACTCCTAGTTTCTTTTAATTTTTGCATGGTTCAGTATATCTTTTTCCACCTATTTTCAACCTTCCTAAATCATTATATTTTTAATGAGTCTCTTATATACAATATATAGTTACTTCATGTGCTCTTTTCCCAGTCTGTTGATATTTGTCTTTAGTTAGTGTATTTAGTTTTTTCACATTCAATGTAATTTGTTTTCACATCTGCATTTTCTTTTTCCTGTCTTTCTGTGAGGTACTTGAACATTTTTTAGATTTCCATTTTTTATTTATCTCTATTATTTTCAGTGTATGTATTTATATAGCTTTTTAGTACTTGCTTTAGAATTATATTATGTGTATATAATTTATCATCACCTACTCATGTCAAGTATAGAGTGAAGTGTAGTAAACTTAAGTCTCTTTGAATTCCTTTACTCTCCTCCATTCATAATATAATTGTCTTAAATATTTTTCTACATTCATTGAGAATCACATTGTATGGTGATATAATTTTTGCTTCAACAATAAGACATAATTTTGAAATATTAAGACAGGAAATCTATTGTATTTATACATATTTTTGCCATTTTGATTGTTTTTTCTTCGTACCTGATTTTACAAATTTCCTTATTTTATCATTTTCATTTTGTTTGGAGAACTTCCTTTAGCCATTATTTTAAGGTAGTTCTGTTTATGACAATTTCTTTCTTTTATTCTTTCATCTGAATATCTTTTACTTTCCCCTTTATTCCTGAAGGATATTTTCACTGGTTATAGGATTCTGAGTTGACAGTATTTTCTTTCAGGTTGAAAAATGTTGTCTTACTTTCTTCTGACTTCCATGATTTCTGATGAGACACCCAGTGGCTCATGAATTGTTCCTCCCCTAGAGATAATAAATCATTTCTCTCTGGCTGCTTTCAAGAGATTTGCTTTGTCTTAACAATTTAAAAGTTTGGCTATGATGTTTCTTGGCATGAATTCTTTGAGTTTATTCTGTTTGGGTTTTTCTAGTTTTGTGAATCTGTAGGTTTCTGTTTTTTTGCCAAATTAGGGTATTTTTCAGCCATTATTTTTTCAAATACTTTTTCAGCCCACCTTCATTTATCTTGGGACTCTGATGATGATTGTTAAATCGTGCTCCATTTATATTTTGTCTATCTACTGTCTCTCTTTGTTCAGTTGTGTAACTTTATTGCTCTATCTCTATGCTCACTGACTCTTTCTTCTGTCCTCTACATTCTGCTCTTGACCACTTCCATTATGTTTTTTAAATTTATTATTTTGTTGTTATTTAATTTTGCAGTAAAATCCATTTCTTTTTTCTATTTTCAAACCTTGTTGAGTTAAAATCACATCACATAAAATTCACAATTTTAACCACTTTAAAGTACAATTCAGTGAGCTTTAGTTTATTCACAATATCATGCAAACATTACAACTATATAATTTCAGAACATTACTATAACCCCTAAAGGAGACCTTTAATCCTCCCTCCCCCATTTCCTGTCAACCACTAATGTATTTTTAGTCTCTATGAATTTGCCTATTCTGGACACTTATTATAAGTGTAATTATGCAATAAGTGGCCTTTTTCTGTTCGTCTTCTTTCTCTTAGCATGTGGTTTGGTTTTCAAGTCCATCCATGTCATAGCATCATAAAAATTCTTCAGTCAACAGTTATGCACACTTGAAAAAAAAGAAAAAGTAGAAAGTCTCAGACATGAAAAAGAAAATCATGGCAAAGAAATAGAAGATATAAAAAAGAACAAGAAATATCAATGAAAATGGAGAAAAAGGGAATGCTAAGTCTGCCATTTTATAAAAGCAGTGAAAAATCTGTGCCCAAATCAACTTTTTTCAGAACTCTGGAAACTAACAAAAATGCTTGCAGCAATGCTGCGAGTGCTTATTCAAGAAAAATGGCTGACTCTTGACAATTGGTGTGCTTTGTCGCACCTGATCTTTCTCCATTTCCATCCCTACTCAACATCTCAGTGGTGACCTAGAAAATAACAGTCCTGTGGAAAATGATTTGGTGGTTCCCCAGGAAACTAAATATAAAGCTGCCATATGATCTGGCAATCCTGTTCCTAGGAATACATTCAGAAGAACAGAAAACAAGGACACAAACAGATATTTGGGGAGTCATATGACAACACTGAAGAACCTTAAGGACATTAGTGAAATAAGTCAGACACAAAAGGACAAATATATGGTCTCACTGATGTGAACTAAATAAAATGAGTAGACATATGGAGTTAGACCATGGATTTTGATGGAATGTAGGTTGAGAAAGGGGAGCTGATGCTGGATATATGTAAAATGTTTAATAAGGTCAATTGTAAATATGTGGTAATGGATGGAGTTGATGGTAGTACATTATAGTGAGTGTAACAAATACTGTTGTCTTATAGATGTGATTGTGGCTGAAATGAGTAGTCTAGGGAGGTTAATGTTAGTTGGAAGACAGCTGGAGGATACATAGGGAATGTTTAACAGTTATTTTGGCAGTCAATGACAATTGTGATTAATAATATAAATACAGAAATATACTGCAAGGTGTTAAGAATGTGGTAATACATAGGGAAAGTATAACTAATATAGTTTATAGACTCTTGCTAATAATATTGTAATATTTTTGTACCAAAAGTAAAGAAAGCACTATATTGATGCTGAAGGTAAAGAAAAGAATATGGGGTTTGTTTTGTGGGATATGAAAATGATTAAGCATTTTTTTCCTCTTCTTCATTTTTTTCATTTACAGAGACCTTGACTATGTCATTTAACTAATCTGTGTTCATGTGGGTATTTTCTGAACACTGCAGGAACAATTAAGTTAGTTGTTGGGATTAGATGAGACAAAAGTGCCTGGTCAGAATTTTCTTGGAGTAATGCTTCCATAACTTGTTGAGCTGTCTTTTGTCTGTTATTTTATTTTTTGAATTTGAAATAAAGTTTGAATAAAAAATTATCTTTCCAGAGAGTGGAGGTTGCTCAAGCATTTGAGTGCCTGCTTCCCACATGGGAGTTCCAGGGTTTGGTCCCCAGTGCCTACTAAAACAAAAACAAAAACAAACAACAAGCAAACAAACGAAAAAAAACAACTTAGGGGAGCCGATGTGGCTCAGGGGTTGAGCAAGCGCAGGCTTCCCACATACAAGGTCCCGGGTTCAATCCCTGGCTCTGGTACCTAAAAAAAAAAAAAAAAAATTATCTTTCCAACTTGTTTTCACCATTCAAACATTCTTCTACACCAAGATCATAAATCAATGGGTTTTATAACTTTGGATGCACAGGCAATCTCTATAATAAAATATCAGGAAATTTATTGGTATGCTTTGTTATGGGGACTAATGAGATATCTGGATAATCCTTTACTTTGTCTTACTCCTGTAATTTGCTAAATTCCTTCCAGTTAATCTGTAAACCTCCTTAAAGTTTTTTTAAATACTTAAGGGAAGGATGTGAAGGATTACTGGAGTTGAAGAACAATTTTTATATAATTTACCCATTGTTGCACATCATCAGTTAGAAAACAGTTCCAAGAACTCAGTCAAATGATTTTTCTGTCTGAAGTTTCAAACCTTAACATGGGGAGTGTCTTTGCAATCATGTTACTGAAACTAATTATATGGTATGTGTGTGCACCCAGAGAAGAAGCTGACTTTTGCTCCAAAGTCACACATAGTGATTTAACAATGTACAGTTAATGTGATAGAATCATTTAGAATGGCCAAGAATATTGCATAGAATGTAAATTTTCAGCAGGATGAATATTATAAAATTATTCTAGTAACCAATTGGCAAAATTTCACTAAGAGAACAACTACCTATTTGGAAACATTTAAGCAACTGTCTATGGCATGCCACTATTTTCCTACAGCGGCACCATGAAGTAATGGGATAGAGGTCATCTTCCAATCCAGATTTTACGTTGACTTGTTGGATAATTGCACATTTCCTGATGCAATTTTCTCCCTCATATTTCTTCTTCCTAATTAAAGATGGAAATGAGATAATAAGATATTAAAATTCAAATTAAGCGTCTCTTCAGACATTTTTGTTTAAAGATAAAAGCACAGTACTGTATATTTAATTTAGAGTCATTAAGCACATTTTTAAGAAATGTGGGTTCATGTTAAAATGATTTCACTGCCATCACCTACATATCTGTGGTAGGAAGCACTATTTCCCTAATTATTCACTAAACTTCTTCGTGATAGGAACTTATATCTCTACCCTTTGTCCCCTTGTGACATTTGCCCCATAGTAGGATTTTTAATTCCTGTTCCACTACCAGGACTGTTCATGTGATTTGATTTGGCCAATGTAATGTGGGTAGAATTAACAAGTGCCTCTCCTGAGCAGAAGTTTTATGAGACATCAAATGATTCCACTGCCACACTTTGTATGTTGTTACAAAATTGGTATGTTTTAGATAGGAGATGCTCCTTCACCCTTCAACTCCAAGCCCACCCAGCTGGGCCAGAACAGTCTATTCAAAAAATGGTGCTGGGAGAACTGGATAGCCATATCTAAAAGAAAGAAAGAGGACCCCTATCTCACACCTTATACAAAAATTAACTCAAAGTGGAACAAGGACCTAAATATATAAACAACAACCATAAAACTCCTAGAAGAATATTTAGGAAAATATCTTCAAGGTCTTGTGGTAAGCAGTAGTTTCTTAAGCCTTATACCCAAAGCACGGGCAACAAAAGAAAAAATAGATAAATGGGGCCTCCTCAAAAGTCAACATTTTTGCACCTCAAAGGACTTCAGCAAAAGAGAATGGGAGAAAATATTTGGCTATCACATATCTGATATGTGCTAATATCCATGATATATAAGAAGATCATACAACTTAACAATAAAAAGAGAAACTATCCAATTAAAAAAATGGGCAAAAGACTTGAAAAGACTCTGTTCAAAGAAGAAATACAAAAGGCAAAGCAACACATGAAAAAATGTTCAACATTATTAGCGATTAGGGAAATGTAAATCAAAACTACAATGAGATATCATTTCACACCTATTAGACTGGCTGTTATTAAAAAGTCAGAAAACTGCAAATGTTGGAGAGGATGTGGAGAGATAGGAAAGTTTATTCACTTTCGGTGGGTATGTAGAATGGTTCAGCCACTGTGGAAGACTGTTTGGCCATTTAATATAGACTTGCCATGGGACCCAGCAATACCATTGATAGGTATACACTCACAAGAACTGAGAGCAGTGACACAAATAGATATCTGTACACCGATGTTTATAGCAGCGTTATCCACAATACTCAAAAGTTGGAAATAACCCAGGTGTTCATCAACTGATTAATGGATAAACAAATTGTGGAGTATATACACAATGGAATATAGTATGCAGCATTAAGAAGAAAGGAAGTCGTGAGACATGACAACATGGATGAACCTGGAGGATGTTATGCTGAGTGAAGCAAGCCAACCACAAAAAGACAAGTACTGTATAATTGCCCTATTATGAACAAAATATATTATGTGAAATATAAATATATTATGCAAAATATGAATATGGGTAAAACTGCATATATAAGACTGGTTTTTTTGAAGCTGAACAAATGTAAGCTAACACTACAAAATATTAATATCAGATTGAAAAAACCAACAGCATACTAAGTGAAGGAGACCAGACACAGAGTACTACATATTGTATGATTCCATTTATAAAAAATGTAAACATAAATCAATTTATAAAGATGAAATTAGATTAGTGGTTATGTAGGACTGAGGAAGGCATGTTAAGAGGTGTGGAGTCTTTCTTTTTGGAGTAATGGAATTCTTCTAAAATTTTTGAGATAATGAATGTACAACATTGTGATTATACTAAAAGCCATTGATTATACACTTTGCATAGATCATCCGGCATGTGAACATATCTCAATAAAACTGCTTGATAAACAAATAAATAATTATGCAATAGCCAGAAATAGCGGCTATGTATAGCAGGGGAAACATAGATTGAGAGGTGAGTAATTTTCTTGTTTGTTTGTTTGTTTATTATTATTATTATTGAAATAATGAAAATGCTTTAATTGATATTGAAGTGATGAATGTACAAGCATGTGATTATACCAAATACCAATAACTGTACACTTTGGGTGGATTGTGTGCTTTATTAATATGTACCAACAAAATTGATTTGTTTTTAAAAAATGAAGATATGTTGTTGAGCAGGAGCAAACATGCAGCCAACATTTACATAAGCAAGAAATAAACATTTAGTGTTTTAAGCCACTGAGATTTTGAAGGTCATTTTTTATTTCACAGGGACCTGGTTTTTCCAGTCCAATTAAACTTTATATAGGCATCTGGCATGTTCTGAGGAATACAGTGGGAAAAAACCCATATGAGTTTCAGTCAATCTTCTCAAATTGGTCTGCTGTGCTTTCCAAAAATAACTGTTGGCTTTTTCATATTCTTCTGTTCTCTGGGTTTTCAAGTGGCCTGTTGCTTCCTTTTGATGTATTCCACACAACCATAAATAACACACAGGTCACATAGATTTGATACTTTGTCTCAAACCTATTTGTATTTTAAGATTTGTGTGGATAATTTGTCACTTATCTTTATTTATTTGGTAAATACTACCCATGGATTGTTGGTTTTGCTATCTAACTGTCCTGTCTGTTGTTATGTGGTGATTCATAAAAATGTAAAAAGATATTTACACTGCATCATCTTCTTTCCTTGAATTTTAACAAAACTATTCATGAAATTCTTTGATTTATTTATTGAAGTTGAATCACAATTTAGCTTAAATATGCAGTTTTACGTCTTGGAAGATATGTATTGTGACCCTCAGTTTGAATGAATATTTTCCACAATGCTGCTCCAAGCAACTATTCATTTTACCAGTGCCATAAATTTCAGAATCTGATGCTGTATGCCTATGCATCTAGAACTAGAATTTTGGGTTCTGTATAACTACCTCTTCAGAAAAGCAGAAGACAATCTTCAAGAATGCATGAGGTCATTGATCCTGCCATTTTTAAAAAATGTGAAATATATATATATATTTTACATATTTTGATAAAGCTATTCTCCTGAGACCACCCAAGATACAACACAGTAATTAAAATCATAAGCTGATGAGTTTACCTAAATATCTATAGAACAGTCAGAAATAAAGTTAGATTTTGATATGCTTTGGAAGTAGAAAGCATTTTGGAACTTTACATTTGCTTTAATCAGTAGTCTATCTGATGGCACTGATTCTTTTATGTATGAATTCCTGAGAACCCAGCAAAGCTCCAAGTCCCCATCTTAATCCTGAAGTGGTGTATAAATTGTTGTTTAATATTTGAACACCTACAAAGTACTAACATCAGTTCATCTTCTCTGAAGTAGATTCATCTCTAGGAGGGTGCACAATAGCAGCTTAGCTGCACAAAGTGAAAATGAAATTGTCATGTTTAATCACTTCCCTTCCTGAGAAGAAAGATTGAAGCATGTGAAAATGGAATCACTCAAGTTTGAATTAGGCCAACTGCTGTGACTAATATCTCCATGATGAAACAAGCTTGTTCATTTTGTATTCCCAGCATCTAAGTAAGGAAGCACAGTATATAAAACCTAATAGGCACCCAAAAGTTCCTTTTTGAAAGAAAAAATGAATCAATGATTGGAGCAACTTTAGTTTTTTTTTTTTTTCCCTTGAAATAATGAGTCAATGAGGGAAGAAATTATCTAATATCTCCACTAAGAGGTAAAACTCCATAAAAATGTTCAATAACAGGAAAGCAGGACATAAGGAAGGAAAGAGAATGCATTTTGAGTCAGTAAAATCCGGAGGGTGAATTTTGTCTTTGTCATGCCATTATTGTGTGACCCTGAGAAAACTGAGGAAAACACTACCTACCTCACTACCTGTAACAAGAAATATTTGCATCCAGGGCCTGATCACTTTCAGGCATCCAGTAAGTGTCTGTGCACTTTCTTTTCCTTAGTGCTAAACAAACTCTTTAAAAATATGAGAATGAAACATTTTTCTAAAGAAAACTATAACATTATCTATTTTGTGATATTTAAATCACTTTGATGTTGCTGGGGAAGAGAGTACTCTAACCAGTCACTACCTTGTATTCTTCCTAGTTCTGTGATTATTCACCATATGTCCTATTGATCATTCTGAGACGGAGCCACTGATAATAACCCATCTATATGATCATCCTTACCGAGGTTTCCATGCCAATCTTAATTAAGTAGAAATTATGTTGGGTCTTGAATACCTATTCCAAATTAAGTTTTTATAATTAGTTTGTAAATCAGGTACAAGACATAAAACGAAGTAACTACTATTCAAAGGAACAATAGCCTGGACTAGAGTCCAATTCTTAAAAAACGCCTTTACCAAAGAAGAATGTCAATATAGAAGCAAAGAAGTATTTCCAAAATAAATTTTGAGCAATAGGTCAGAGGTAAGTAACAATAGCCAGAAAGTGAAATCGACCTAATACCAGATATGTTCTTTCCTTTTTCCCTTCCTCCCTTAAATCTTTCCTTTTTACCATCCTTCATTTCAGATAAAATTTGAGAAAACATGCTTACTGATTTAAGCTTCAAATTTGTTACTTCCTACAGGAACAAATACAGGGAAAGAGAGTCATATTATTCTAAGTATTGAAAAGAAAGAAATTCACCTGATTCTCAGTGAAAGTAAGGATTTTTAAAATGTGAATTCTTTTTTTATTTTTTTTTTAAACAAGGTTTAGATTACATAAATGTTACATCAAAAATATATACCATATACCACACTCCCTCTCCCGCCCAAATTTTCCCCCATTAACCTCTTTCATTAGCGTGGCACATTTGTTAATTGATGAAAACATATTGAAGCATTGCTACTAACTATAGTCTATAGTTTACATTATAGTTTACACTTTGCACCACACAATTTTATAGGTTTTGACAAAATGTATATTGGCCTGTATCCATCATTGCAATGTCATGCAGGACAATTCCAATGTCCCAAAAATGCCCCGGGTTATACCTATTCTTCCCTCCCCCTCCCCTTAGGACCTCTGGTGGTCACTGCCTTTAGATATATGATACAAGTTCTTCCATTGCTAGAATAATAACAAGTCTACTTTAGTCCACATTTGCATTCCTCCTTATGCACATGTCAGCAGGATCTCATTGACTGCCAAGTAAACAGTGCCTAAAACAGCTGGGCTCCTGACGGCTCTAGAGACATGTAGACACTATGGGCCTATGGGCAGGGCAGACAGTCTCAGGAATTCGGGCACCCTGTCAGTGGGAGTGGGGCTTACTTTGGAATTTATGCTCCCCAATATAATAGAGTTAGACTCGTTTATAATTTCCCTACATATGGCTTTTCTGCCTCTTTTATTTGAACCTGTAATTATTACTATACTCATTAAATACAAGTCCCAGAGACTTAAATCTTTGATCTGTTCATATGCCAGTTGAGCCCTGAATCTCAGCAGAGTTGCAACACCTAATCTCCAATTCATTGGACTGGCCCAGGACAACTAACAAAAGGATGGTGATGGACAACGCCCATCCCCCAAAACAGAGATTATCCACAACTGCAAGCAAGACATTTCCATCCATCTGCCCCATAAGTTCTAAGCCCCCTCTCAATCAGAAACAGAGTGGGCTTCACCATCCCCAAATCCTCAATATTGAAGAATGAGTAGGCATTTTTCTGGCACTAGTCTCTAAAATACTTTTCATTTGTGGCACTCCTTAAAGAGGGAACAAAGGAATATCATGAACAGATTCCTGAATAACATCCTACAGCTGATACAATAGTGAGATTGGCATGGCTGCTTCTTAAAGTGCTCTCGAATAAAGACTAAGTCTTAACAGTAAACAGTAAACTCTCACTCTAGGAACATGGTTCTTTGAGCACACCAAGTAAAGTCTAGTGGGCTGTCCTGAAAATATGTAGACCATAGGAATAGCTAACAGAAATGGATGGAATATATATTTCAACATTCACTTTAAATACAATTTCTCTAAGCTAAACTGATGATAAGAATAAACAACTAGATTCTATGACAAGACCTGTAGTTCTTATACTTGGATTACTAGGGGCAAAATCATGACAGGGAGTGCACTGAGAGGTTGGTGTACTTTTGTAGCAATTAAGAAGCCTAACCAGCATTTTGCCTTAATTGGAGGCTTAATCACATACTGCCTTGTGACATCTGGCATATAATTGCCTTACTCTATTATTTAATTTTTCATATGTGGATATCAAATGCACAATCAGATTAAAAATTCCTGGAAGCTTCATACAAAAGTGTTATATGTTTAACACCCACAATTTCTACACATTTGATAAATGTTTGTTGCATGAGTAAACCAAGAAAAGAAGCTCTATCTTAGTCAACTAGTCAAGATCACTAGACAAAAAAAGGAAAATTAGCAATGAGGGTCATCATAGATTCTGTCCTCATAGTTTTAAAGTCGTTGGTACATATACATTGCAGCAATTGAGAAGTCTCCTGTAAGTGACTTTGCAAATTGCAAAGGTAGCAGTTACAGTTGGCAAGGCATCTTAAAAATGGATCAGGGAAGGTCTCCTTATCACTCTGCCGTAGTTTTTATAGTTTTGGAAAACTGGAGCTGGGCCTATTCTTTCCACACATTCCTGAAATCAAACCTATAGCTGCCTCTGATGTTCATTTTGTTTAGGAGAACAGAGAAACAAAAAAAAAAACCGTGAGCTTCTCTAGTTTTTCAACCCCGAGGAGGGAACTAAGGTTTGGTTGTCACAAAAGTCAATCTCCATCTTAATCTATTTATTAGTTCTAGTCTGGTGTTCTTTGCACAACTCATGCATGTGCACAAACACACACACATACCACATTAAGAATTCAGGAAATGGGACTAAATTGCTGGCCCAGAGGAGGGCAACAGTCCAAGATCAGTTGCAAATAGAGACTTAGTTGAAATCCATGTATAGATTTCTGAGTCTAAAAGGCTGTCTACTTCAAAGGCACAAGGCAGAATCTCAGCACTGGAAGAACAGAGAATAGAAGGTAGAAATAACAATTATCCAACTAGTTTCAGGAGGAAGTATCAGAACAGGATGTGTGAAAGCAAGGGTAAAATCTGAGTACATGAGGATAGCTGATAGAGAAAACAAGGGGCAAAGATGCCCGAGGCGTTTCAGTAGGAATTTGGGGAAGATGCTTTCTTTCAGTTCTGGACATCCAATAAAGGATGGATAATGAAGACTCCATGGGAATTGATGAAAGCATTGCTGGACAGTGCTATCAGACATAAAGAAAATTTTTCTATGTGCAAACTGCTAAAATTTTTAGGAAATGGATGCATACAACATATCAATATAAGATGATATCTGGGGAAGCGGCTGTGGCTCAATCAGTAGGGCTCCCGTTTACCATATGGGAGGTCCCGGGTTCGGTTCCCGGGGCCTTCTGGTGAAGGCAAGCCCGCCCGCACGGCGTGGTTAGCTGACCCAGCGAGCACAAGCAGCAAGGGGGGGATAAATGAATAAATAAATAAAATCTTTAAAAAAAAATAAAATAAAGAGCAAAGTCAACAACAAGGTTTGGAATTTTCGAGGATTGATGCCAGTGAGTGGATAAAAAGAAGTGTGTGTATGTACTTGAGTGCATTTTAAGTAAAACAAGGATGTTAAAATGTGTCCCATTTATGAGTTTAACTGAGATTGATGCACAGGGTTTATGAAGAAACTTACTTTGCTCAATGTTGAACAGTAAGAGCTATTGAAAAACTGAATGATGCTGCTTGGTGATTTTCTCAGTCCTTTATCGCTGGATAAGATTTTCAGAGTCTGAAAGACCTTTGTGGTCTCCCATAGAAGATTTCTGCTGTATAAACAGATAAAATCAACTAAGGATTTCAATGATATATAGTCACAAGGAATTTTTTTACATATTATTTAGTTTTCTTCTTTTAATAGATATAGTAAAAAGTCATAACCCTAACCACAATCTCATCTGATTTAAAGTACTACATAAGAATTAAAGTTGTATAACATCACTCATAAATGTCTTCATGGAAAACTCTAGAATATTTTTACATTCATTTCTAGTCATTTCTCCTTGGTGAAATTCAGTTATAACTAGTGCATTGATTCAGCATGTTCTGACACAATGGAATATGTGTTATTGACACATGAAAGAGTTATTGAGAACAGAAGCTCCCAAATATCCTACTTTAGACAGTGGTTTCACCAATAAAAATGACCACATACTATAAAGTAAAGCGGATGAATTTAGAATCACGTGGACTAGATTCAAGTCCTGGCTCTGACACTAACTGACTCAGTGACATGGGTCAAGTCACTCAAACCATTTTGTTCTTCTTTTCCTTACCTAGTAAAATGGTAGGGTTAAATTAAAAAACAATTTGGTATTTTTCCATCCCCAAATTTTTGAATACTATGGCTTTTGTGAAAAGTGAACACTAAAAAACAGAATTTTGACAGAGAGTAATAACTGAGTTGTACTTTCAGAGGACTCTAATCAAAAGGTACTAGTTTATAAATTTAAATATGTGAAGGAATTTTTCATATATCATGTGACTCTTTAAGAGAATACAGATTTAATAAGTGTGTAATATATACCAAGAATCATATATGATCTTTATTTTTTGTTATAAATTCAATATAAAAATTAAATAAAACAAATATAAGTATCTTCTTATTAACTATAAGGAAACTGAAAAACAGCACATTTAGATAATTTTCTCAAAGACTTATCAGCATTTAGGAATAGTGTGGGAATAATATAAACTAATCTTGCATGAATATTTCAAAAGTATAAGCCAGTACTGTGTTTCCACAATCGACTTCAAGGCTTCAGTGTAGCCCTGGTAAGAAAGTTGTTCAAAGTTGAAGGAAGAAATCTTTAGTCTCACTCTATTTTAAGATACATGTTGTATAGTTTCCGAGCCTTTAATTACAGATATGAGCTTTTTCCGTTTTTCCTCTGTTTGGTCAATTTTGTGTTTCTGTACTTCTATGGGATTTTTTTATCTCCTTGTCCAATAACTCAATATCTATTGTGACCTCAAGATTTTCCTGAGGAGACCAATGGGATTCAACTTACATCCACCAAAATAACAATACACAGCAAGTTCAGGATTAAACATTAGCCTATTAAGCTGATGTTATTTTTTACTTCAACTGCATAAATCATGTTTCTCAACCTCTTGCATATAATGAGTATTTAATAAAAATGTATTGCATAATTGAAGGAATAACTATATTAGGAAGCAGATATAGAGCATCAATGGCACTCTTCATTATCCTTTGACTACCCTGAAACTAGAATTCAACCTTAGGATTCATTTTTTAAATCTGTGTCTGTAATAATTAAGAGTGCTAGAAGACAGAACACTTATATAGTTCATGCAGGTTACACAAGGTATTGATTGAAAATAAACCCAGTTCAAAAATAAAGCAGTCTAAATCTCCATTTTTATGACCAGAAGATTCTTCTTCTTATTTTTTTTAACGAATTGTCTGCATAATTACCTCAAAATTATTCTTTTCTTTTTTGTAAAGATACAATATAAATGCAAGCCTGACTCATCAGTCCTATTTTGGTCTATCCTGCACGATATTTCTAGACATTTTCCTTCCTAAGTAATTTTCACCTTGGAAGATGTCCTGTTTGTTACTATTATATAGGAAGCTGTGTTATGTAATTCATAGCATTGCTTCGGACAAGAAGTCCACATACCTGGTTTCACATAAATAATCTTTGCATTGAAATAAAATTATTTCTTTCTGGAATTTTTCATGAGTTTTCAGTTTTTCACTATTTTTTATAGTTTTCAAAGGAGTGTTTTAGTTTTTCCTTAGAAGACTTCAGTCATTTTGCTATAATGCCAACCCCAGTGTCCAAGTATGGGATTATGTTATAAATTAGAGTAGCTTGAAAAGAATGTATTGATACTTGTTTTGAGTCAAAGCAGAATTACTCAAAACATATTCTGTGATAATGTACATGTAAGTGTACTCACATTATTCCAAGTTTTTAAGAATTATGATTTGAAGATGTATTTAAAATTTGCCTCTGCAAACTAAAATATGTCTGATCAGTTCAGTACTAAAATTTTTGGTCCGCAGTAACATGCCGTTTGTGGTAAGCACTGAGGTTAGATCAATCAAACATCTTCTCTTCCTTCAAGGTGCCAACATTTTATTGAAGCCAAGAGTAGTAACTAGACTTTTAAAATAATTAAAAACTGCCCTGATTTAAGCATAGGAAGGATACTATGACAGCTTGTATGGGGACCTTGGACCCCATTGTCAGTTTGCACATTACTTGTATGAGATTTGGGCACAAACAAGTAGAGGATGATTCCAGTCAGGTCTTCATATGCCTGTTAACTTTGTAATTATCTTAAATGGACTTAGAGTTAAATAATCAAAACATCTCTTTTTTTTTTTTTTTTTTTTTTGACTCCAAATAGCTAATGCAAAAGCCTGGAAACAAGACTTTTTCCTCCTCTTGCAGAACCATCCTAATGTGTTCCTCTCTCCAGTGTCTGCATGAATGTAGCAATGATAATTATGGTTTTAGTCAGCAGGTTGTCATTGCTGTGAAATAGAAAATGTCAGAGGGAGATTAATAAAGCAAGCCAGTTAAGAAATCTTCATCATGAAAGGTATATTTTACACAGATTTAAAGTCACTTAAAGTAAATTGTGTGCTTAGCCACTTAGCAACCTGTTCAAATCTTTGGACTCTGGTATGTCTGACCTATTTCACCAAGAAGGCTTACAAGAAAGGAGAAACAACCTCGGAAAGGTTTCCAGGGTTGGTATATATTTGCAAGGTCTTGTGCTTATTCAAGTTTAAGAATATCTTAGCTGAAATGTTCTGGGAAATTGAATGTTCAAATTAATATGATTTTCTGGAAAATAACTTGCATTGGTTACACAGAAAACTTAAAGAGAAGCAAGAATTTTACATAAAACTTTTCTAGAATATAATAGTCACTAATACACAAAATGTTTTTTAATATTACATCAATAACTCAAGATGCTGACTTGCTTGAGAAGTGTCATTCATACCATTAAGTCTCATTGTAAAGAATGGTATCATGTTGTTAAATTTTTTTTTTCCCAACTTCCAACCACTTACAGCTTCTTGGGAGTATTTCTTTCCATTGTGTTCCTATGAATGTATATGTATTTGCCTTCATAATGGAGATCAGATTACATGTAAAATTGATTTTATTCAATATTATTTTCACTCATCATTTATTTCACTCAATATTCTATCTTGTTTATTAACTATGATATTAATAGTTCTTCAAAACTACTGTTTTAATGGATATATAATATTCTTTATATGTTACATATGGACATGTCATAATTTATTTCAATAGTTTTCTGATGATGAATATTGACATTTCACATTTCCCTATTAGAATTAATGCCACAATGAATATCTTAGAATATAAATATTTTGTTGTATTTCTGATTGATTTTTTTAGGATACATTCATAGTGCTATATTTTTACTAAAGATTTGAAATAAAATTGATTTCAGAAGTATTAAATGATTCCAATAGGCCTTGAATGTTAGGAAGTATCATTAAATAGGTGTTATAATTAATGTTTTTATATATAAAATTAAATATATTTCTGGTATGAGAAACTAAGTTATTATGTTATGATTTATCTTTCTGGTTATTCAGAGAAAATGAAAGAAAAATGAATGAGTGCAGATATAATTGATTAGCATATGACAGTTAATTTAGCTGTTTGGCTTTGTAAAATTACTTAACCTGTCAGTACTTCGGTTTACTCTTCATGTAAAGGGAATAATGATATGGAACTGTGCATAGTAAAGGTAAGAAGTATATAAATAAAGATTAGCTACTGCTATTATGCTTGTATTTTTGGCAATTGATAATTTTCATTATTATATTTTTGAACAGGAGAAAAAATACTATGCCAAACATTGATTTCATCAATCCTGAAAATCACAGAGAACAAGTTAAATGAGAATGGTACTTTTTAAAACATGGACAACAGCTCAACATAAGAATTTTGGCATGGTCTGATGCCTTTGAGCCCCATATTTGTAAGAGAAATGAATAATTCCATTTTTAGCAAACACATAGCATTTAAGATTTCTACTCAAGGAGTTTACCAACTGCCTTCCTTCTGCCAATGGTTAAAAAATAAGGGTGCAAATATTATCCATTTAAAAGTGACTCTGAGATAAATACTCTATATCTCTTAGTATGAGATGGCAGATAGTTTACTTCATCTGGTGTTTTGTTTATTAGCACATTAAGTTTTAAAGGCTTTTTGCATCATGTTCCTTTGTTGAAGGAACAAGAGAAATAGCTGAGGAAATGGAATTTTCCTTTCTGACACATGTGTTTTATAATTATAATAAAACTGACTGCACAAAGCACACATTGTTTCTAAGAGATGCTAAGTATCACCTCAATACCCCCAAAAGCCTGATTCTTACAGTAATAAAATGTTGCAGTAGCCAGTGACTTCACTTCCCTAATCATCTGCTTAGAAAATGCATCCTTCTCTGTTCATCGTCAAGATACACTACTATACTACACTTCCTTTGATTATCTCCCAAAGAAGAAAAAAAAATTAAAAATAAAACAGAAGAAAAGAGTAAATGAGAATGAGACTTGGTGAAATAGAGAGCCCTAGATAAGTGGTCAAACTATGGGATTCTGTCACTGTTCTGCCAGCTAGGGAATTGGGACAAGATTTAATTTTTGTCTTCTTATCTGTGGAAAAGTTATCGAACTACATGATTTTTAAGTTCCTTTCCATCTCTAAAATTCTTCAAATTTTTGTAATCGCATAGTAAAAGAGGCCAGCATGGTATGAATGGTAGAGAAAGAAGAAGTGAAAATACATCTACATGCTAACCATAACCATGACTCTCACTGCAATATTTGAAACTAATAACCACCTCAGCTTATCTCCCTTTGGTAAATCTGTTTTTACCCCATATCCCCAATATTCTTCAGCTAGTTCCTTTACTTTACACCCCAAGCTTTTACTAAGGAAACATACAAATTCTTTCATTCAACATCTTCATTTGCATAGTTCTCCATATGCAAATGTACTGCTGACATAAATTAACATAATGACTTTGAAGGGGAGAGTTAGATGGCTAATTTAATATGTGAGAGCATGTATCTAAAAAACTAGTGAGAAAAAAATCTGAAATGTACGTTTGAGTTCTAGACCATGTTTAGAAATAATTATTGTCAGCCCATTTGACAACCCCCAGAGGCTCCAGCCTCCCCTGCCCTGAAGACAGATGGCCAAATGTTAGCCCCATCCATCATAAAGATCCACCTATAACCTCTAGCTGGCTCCAGCAGGTCTACCCTGCCCCAATGACAAATGGTCAAAATCTGCACCCTCTGCCCCTGAAAAAAAAACAAAAAACATGGACCCAACAGAGTAAAAGTCAGTATTTTTTTTTCTTTTTCTCACTGTTCTCCCTAGTAACCCATCCCCAGGCTATATAAATGCAAACCAGAGTCAGTCAGGCTGTCAGAAGCTTTCACTTCAGACCCCTGCTGTGTAGGTGATCCAATAAACCTTATTCCTTTTGATCTGTCTCCGAAGCCTCATTGAACTGGGATCTAACATTAGATCTAACATTAAGCCTCATTAACCTGGGATCTAATATTAGCCCTAACATTTGGTGCTAAAACCCCGGGAGGTGTCGTTGACAGAGATCAACCCCATGAGGCCCTCCGCCCTGCCATCGCCACTCCATCAGTCAATAACAGACACATTCATTTTTGGGTGAGTTTCCGGAGCTTTCCAAAGGATCCTGTGCCTTTTTTTTCTGCCTCCATCCAGAAATCCTAGTGCTACGTCAGAGATCCTCCCCGGTACTGGGGAACTGTCCCGTTTACCTGACCTTCTAGGCTCCATGGACGCCCAGTCCTGAGTTTGGTCACCGGTCCTTAGTGGCCCTTACCTGACGTTCCCAGATCTGGGGACACCTAGTTCTGGGTCTGGTCTCTGGCCATCTGGCCCCTAACATCTGGAAATGAAAGAATCAAGGACGCTTGTCTCTTTCCTTCCACACCTCCTTTCCTAAGCCTTTCCTAGCAAGTCCCCAAACTCACCCTTACCTCACTAACCATGGGAAATTACCAATCATTACCTCCAAAAGAAACCCCTTTAAGGTGCCTCCTCTGCAACCTTAAAATCCTTTATCCCAGAGGAAAAATCAAGTCAAAACAGCTCATTTTTTATTCTACCTCTATTTGGTCTCAATATAAATTAACAACAAAAGCCAGTGACCTGAACATGGCACCTTTGACATCCAAGTTCTCCAAGATCTCAAGAACTATATCCAATGCAATGGCAAATGGTCTGAGATTCCCTACATTCAGGCTTTCCTTTTCATCTGTAACCGTCCTTCCCTCTGCCAATCCTGTCCTACCTACCAAATCCTCCTCCACAATAAACTCACTCTTCCTCACACAAAAAACCCTTCACCTGACTTCCATCCCTCTGATCACACCCATCCTCCACCACCATATGTCTCATCAGCATCCTCTGAACCTACTCCATCCTCCTCCTGTTCCCCCACACCTTCCCCTGAACTCGCTCCCTTCTCCTCATCCACCACCCACTCTCAGGTCCAACTTCCCACTCTCAATCCTCCTGCCCTAGATCCTATCCTCCCTTTCTGGGAGGTGGCTGGGACAGAAGGCATCATGCATGTACATGTCCCCTTTTTACTCTCCAATCTAGCACATATTGAAAAACACCTAGGCTCCTTTTCTACTGACCCCACACAATATATTAAGGAATTCTAATACATCACCCAATCCTATGATCTTACCTTTCAGGATGTCTGTGTCATAATCTCTTCCACTGCTCCCAAAGAAAAAACCCATATCTGAGCCACAGCCACAGGCTTTGCAGACACTTTCCACACCCAAGACCACAAACCCCTCAAAAAGACCTAATTAAAACTGCATTCCGGGTCTTTAACAATAGAGATGAGGAAATTAAACAACAAAAACTCAAGGGACATCAGGCTAAATACCATTTAATTGCAGCCCACATCCAAGATGGCTAAAAAAACCCTCAGGCTCTATGCAAACCCCACCAGGACCCTGTTTCAAGTGTGGCAAGGAAGGACATTGGGCAAAAGTGTGCCCTAATCTCAGAGCTCCACTGGGCCCCTGTCCAGTGTGCCAGGTTAAAGGACATTGGAAATCAGCTAGTCAACGGCCCGGCTGTCCCAGAGCCAGGATTGTCCCTCTCAGAACTACTGGGCCTAGCCACTGAAGACTGATGCCGCCCGGGCTCGGAAGCCCCCTTCATCTCCATTACCAGAGCCAAAGACAGGGTAATCATAATGGTGGCAGATAAGCCAATCTCCTTTTTATTAAACACAGGGCCACTTCTTTGGTCTTACAAGAACATGCCAGACCTTTAGTCTGTTCCTCAATCTCTATTGTGGGGGTTAATGGCCAAATAACAAATCCCCTCCAGACACAGCCCTTGGCTTGTCTGCTTTATAACAACCTCCTTCACACATTCTTTTCTAACCATACCCACCTGTCCCACCCTCCTAAGAGGGCGAGACCTATTAGCTAAACTGCATTCTACTATTAATCCCCATCCTAGATACACCTGCCACAGAAGCCCTTTTTCTTCTATACACACTCCCATTCCCGCCCTTAAACATCCCCCCAATCCTAGAAAAACATGTTAACCCTGTAGTGTGGGACACCAAGCACCCCTCCGTAGCTAAACATCATAACCCCAATCAAAGTCACTCTTAAAAATCCTAATAAATTCCCAAACAAGCCCCTATACCCTCTCTCCTCAATCAATACTCAGATTACAACCCATTATTAACAAACTTCCCTTTGCAGAACTTCTGAGGCCAGCCAATTCTCCCACTCACACTCGCATTCTGGCGGTGAAAAAGCCAAACAACACCTACCAGTTAGTCCAAGATCTGTGGGCAGTTATTGATGCAATGAAACCCCTCACCCTGTCATTCCAAACTCATACACATTACTTTCCCAAATACCCCCAACATCTCTCACTTCACCATCTTAGACCTCAAAGACGCCTTCTTCACTATCCCCCCTCAATAGCTCCTCCCAAACCCATTCGCCTTTACCTGGAATAACCCAACTGCTAAAGTTGCTCAACAACTCACCTGGACTGTCCTCCCCCAGGGGTTCTGCAACAGCCCCCACATATTTGGCCAAGCCCTAGCCTGTGATCTCTCTACACTGCCCCTAAACCCCAGTGTTCTTTTACAGTATGTCGATGACCTCCTTTTGTGTAGCCCCTCTCTAGAGAGCTCCACTGAACACATCACCTCCCTCTTCAACCTCCTTGCAAGCAAGGGATACTGAGTGTCCCCTAACTAAGGCCAGTTCTTCACCCCCGAAGTTAGATACCTTGGGTTACACCTAACCCCTACTCACAAAGGCTTAACACAAGAACGAAAAAAACTTCTCTGAAACCCCTCTATCAACTACTAAGTCAGAACTACTGTCCTTCTTAAGACTTGCCAACTTTTTCTGCCTCTGGGTCCCCAATTTCAGCCCCATAGCCAAACCCCTCTATCATGCAACCACAGGCAATCTCTACGAACAAATACCCCAACACATATCAATCACAGCTTCATTCAAGCAACTACAGAAGGCCCTGTGCACTGTACCAGCCTTAGCTCTGCCAAATCCAAACAAGCCTTTCCAATTATACATAGATACAAGGGGAGGGTATGCTCTAGGACTGCTAATTCAAAAGTATGAACCTGATCCCCATGCAGTCACATACTTTTCAAAACAGCTTGACGGGACTATCACAGGGTGGCCTCACTGTCTTCGAATCTTAGCAGCTGCTACTGTACTCTTCCAGGAAACTGTAAATTGGTGCCCTTCCAAACCATCCAGGTATATCCTCACACTCTCTATCTTCCCCACTGTCCCACCAAGCCCTTTCAATCATTTCTAACACTTGCTTACAAGCCATACATGCCACCCTACTCCAAAACCCAAATATTACCCTTCACCGGTGCCCCTCCCTTAACCCTGCTACTCTACTCCCCATACCTAATAAAAACATGAATGAAAAAGTCCCAAAACATGATTGCTCAGACATGCTTGATCACTTCTTTAACCCATTTCCCAACATCTTGGACCTTCCTCTGCCAGAACCCATTCCAAATTGGCTCATCGATGGCAGCGTCACCAAAATCGGCGACTCCTCACAGGCAGGGTATGCAATAGTAACCCTAAGCAGACAGTCTTAGAATAGGGCCCATTACCACCAGGCACAAACTCACAGCAAGCAGAACTCATAGCCCTTACCAGAGCTCTAACTATAGCCCAGAATCTCACAGCCAACATGTGCACCAACTCTAAATATGCATATCATTCACATGCTCCTCTGTGGAGAGAGAGAGGGGGTACCGTACCACTAATGGCTCCTCCATTGTCAATCACCACCTGATTCTAAAATTCCTTCAGTCTGCCAGCCTGTCACAGCATGTACCAATCCTTCACTGCAAGGGGCACCAAAAACAGAACAACCCAACAGTGCAGGGAAATCATATAGCAGACAATGAAGCAAAATCACAAGCCACCAAAACCAGAAACCATCTTATACACTCTTATCAATGGTACTAGTATTGCCACTCAGCCCCCCAAACTGCTCTCTGGAAGAAACAGGCTCTTTACTGCAGGTCAGGGCAAAAATCAATAACAGATGGATTTTTAAGGACAATAAGATAGTACTGCCAAAACAAGAAAAAGTAAATATCCTTACTTCCTTACACAACCACTTCCACGTCAGCCCTAAACCACTAACCCAGCTGCTCTCCTACTTCATTACTCTCCCCAACCTTAACAAAATCCTGTCAGGAATCTCAGCATCCTGTCACATTTGCCAAACAATCTCACCCCAAAAACAGCCTCCAAAACCTCATGCCCCTAATCATTTAATGTGCGGACAGATACCTGGGCAAGATTGGCAAGTAGATTTCATTCACATGCCCCCAGTAAAATGAGTAAAATATTTGTTAGTCTTTGTTGATACCTTTTCAGGCTGGGTGGAAGCCTTTCCTAGCACCTCCAAAAAGGTGGATGCCATAACCAAAGCCTTAGTACATGAAATCATTCCCCAGTTTGGCCTTCGCACATCACTACAATCAAATAACGGTGCTGCCTTTATTCCCCAAATCACACAAGGGGTAATGTGTTGCTGGCAACATTGCTTGGAAGTTACACATTCCATATTGACTCCAATCGTTGGGCAAGGTAGAATGCAGGAAAAGCCTAATCAAAATCTACCTCACTAAACTCATGATCCAAACGCAAACCACCTGGATAGAACTTTTACCTGTTGCACTCAAACTCCGCTGTGTCCCCCTCAAACCCCTCCTCCTAAGTCCCTTTGAAATCATGTAGTTCGACCCTGTGTCCTAGGAAAATCCACCCCCCTCACTCTTAAGTGACTACTTCCCCATTTTAAGCCAAACACGACAGGTACTTAGCACATCCATGAAAGCTTGCCCCAACCACCAAGAGAACCCACATCCCCAAGCTTTACCCCGGGAGAGTGGATCTACCTAAGGGCCCTACATCCTAAGCCTCGCCAATCCCTACAGACTGGACCTTATCTAATACTGCTAAGTATCCCCACAGTAGCTAATTTGGCCAGCATCTCATCTTGGATCCATTTTACTCGATTCAAACCCACGCCACAACCTACAGAAACCCACCCGACCCCACCTACCTCACTTCTCCAGACTGCAAACTGTGAGGAAATATCTGTTCCCGACCTCTATGCCTGTGAACAACAAGAAGGCTTGAAACTGCTATTTCACAGGCTTCTGGGTGAGACCAATCCTACATGGGACCTGTAATATGTTCACAGCCTGCCAAGTAACTATAGTTGTTACTTTGTGCCTTCCTCCTCTAATTCTTTTGGCATAAAAGAGAGCACCCGCCCCCTATTGTGCCCAACCTGCAACCACTCCTTTATCTGGTAGCACCAGAAAACCATGAAACTCATGTTTACAGCACTCTTCAAAGACTTCCTGTCAATTTTACTCCGAGAATTACAAACCTCCTACCAGTCAGTAAGGGCACCTTAGGTTAGTGTATTGATCATCACTACATTATGTTTATTAATGAAGGAAACTGACCCAGCCCCACCCCAATTACTCATTAGCACAAACCTGCCTGTCTTTGGATTCTATAAAACTATCATAATTACTGCAATTAAGGGAAACAGATTTTAGGCCCTTAGGCCATCTGATCTCCTTGCTATGTGATGGCAATAAACTCTTTTTCTCTTTGAGACCCTGATGTCTCTGGAATTAGTCATTATGAAATACATCAGGCAAATAACCCCACTTTTGCTCAGTATCACTTTGATAGAAGCAGATTATCAGCAAATGCTTATATCAAAGCTCAGTTTGTGTCTTACCAATGCAGAGTCATTCATCAGAAGAGCAATGGAACTGAAACAAAATATCAAAATATCAGATAATTGCAATAACTGAGTCTATTAGTAAACACTAAAATACCAGAATCACTCACTATGGGAATGACTAAAGTCATCCAAAAACTGTCTGTTATAAAAAATATGAATCATTATTTGGTAGAAATATGGCCACTTTTATCTCCATTTCTGTTGTGGTTACAAGATCAATAAATAATTCTCAATCTCAGCAAAAGATGTTGGGCTTCTGGGTGAAAACATGACAAAGAACAACTAAATAAGGGATTTAACATAGAATTTACTATAAGTGTAGGTGAAGAGTCCCTGAAAATTCAACAAAGAGATGAATTAGAGAATTTGTGACCAATAATATTTTTTTTTCATTAACTGATTTATCATAAAGAATCCTAGCTTTGAGATTTAAGTAATAGTATTCAGATATCCTCCTTGCAGCACAGTTACCAAGATATTATTTGTGTGTTGTTCATTTTTTTTAAAAAAAAGAAGGGTGCATCAATTATGAAAAATATTTTGGGAACAATCAATATTATACATTTTACTTCTTTACTATACTGTCACAATGCATAATAGCATACTGCAGGCTCTGAGTAGTTCTACAGTAGAGAAATCTTCAACTTTGTAATTCTGTATTATCGAGTAACATTAAAAAATTTGACACATATATTTATTTATCTTTAGGGAGAACAATAACATGCCTGAAACTTATATTCTAGTTGGTAGATAGAGACAATAAACTAATAAACAAATCAATGTATATTGTGTCAGATGGGTATAAATGTTATGGTATAAAATTAAAAATATCGCCAATAACTGGGTCTGAGTAAAGGTAGGTTGCTATTGTATTTGAGGAGGTCAGTTAATACTTCTTAAATAGAGTGACTTTTAAGCAGAGGAGTGTTGCAAAAACACGTACTAAGGCAAATTATGCTTGGACTGTTCCAGAAAGAAGTTGGCCAAGATGGGTGGAGATGAGTAAGCTAGGGCAGTTGGGGAAATCAGTAGGGTCCAAGTAGTGCTCTTTTGTTTTTTTTTTCCCAGGGGAGAGCGTGAACTCAGTCTTCCACTACCACAAACTATACAGTTGAGTTCCCCACATTTGGGGAAATCGCAGGGGTCAGCACATCCAGAGTTCAATGGATAAGCCTTGCCCTGGGAAAACCACCTTCATGATCATAGTATCTCCCCTGCCAGGTAAGTATAGTAGTGCTCCTTTTGAAATTGTGGAGGCTTTGGTGAGCCGTTGTAATGACAAGCCATAACTGTTTAGGAAGTGTAGACAGAAAGAAAGAGCTCCAAGGGAAACCTCTTTATATTCCAAGCAGCAAGAAAGGACAGAAAAAAGGGGAAATCTCCTGTTGTTATTATTGTTGTTGTTTTCCCTCTTGCCCCAACCTCCAAGTAAATCCTACTCCTACACTGAAATGAAATATTGGATGCATGAAGATTGGACAGGAAGAAGTAAAACCATCAATATTGACAGATAAAATGATAGTGTATGTAGCAAGCCATACAGACTCTCTCAAAAAATTAAAGAACTACTAAGTCAGCTAAACAAAATCTCAGGATAAAAATAATATACAAAAATCAATTTAAAAAGATCGATTGTATAATATACACCAGCAATGACCAATGAATAAAATTAAAACAATATCATTCACAATAGTATTAAAATATAAAATACAAAGGAAAAAAATCTATTGGAAGATGTTAAGAACACTAAACTGAAAATAACAAATCATAGCAGAGAGAAATTTAAAATAACCTAAATAAATAACAAATTCATGGTTAGGAAAACTCAATATTCTCCTCCAAATTAATCTATAGATTCAAATAATCTTCATCAATATCCCAGCAGATTTTTATTTGTAGAAATTGAAAGCCCATTCTTAAGTTTATATGAAAATGAAATTATTTAGAAGAGCCAAAACTACCTTGAAAAACTTACAGAGTTAAAGCACTTATGCTCCTGATTTTAAGACTAACATACAAGATGTAGTAATAAACATAATCAAAATAGTAGAGAATTAGGAAAGGATAACAGAACAGTGAGTCATGTCTGTGTGTGTGTGTGAAGCAAAACAATCAGAAATGTTATAGAGTTTTCAAATATAATGTGGTTTATGAAGAAATCATAGTGAGTTTTAAGGTACATCACATTTTACAGACTTGTTAGTATCAGCATTTTACATTTCTAGTCAATACTAAAGGAAGGTAATGGTGAGAGTTAGTCTAAGTGATCCCCATATTTTACACTTAAATGATGAAAGAAATGCTGCTAGAAATTAGCTAAATAGGATAGCTCTTGTTTAAAACTAAAAATTAT
>JAKSZT010054324.1:1221821-1451693 GCA_026826555.1 Tolypeutes matacus | reverse complement strand
AAAAAAAAAAAATTAAAAGCAGGAGAAAAGAGTATGTCTTATTCCAGATTTTCACTTTTTAAAGAAGACACTTAGGGAGAAGAGAAGGAAAAAAGGATCAGAAAGAGTATTTGAGGAAATAATGACTGAAAATTTCTCAACTCTCATGAAAGAAATGAATTTACATGTCCAATAAGTAGAGTGTACCCCAATCAGAATAAATCCAAATACACATACTCCAAAGCATGTACTACTCAGAATGTCAACTGCCAAAGATAAAGAGAAAATCCCGAGAGAAGCAAGGGAGAAGTAAACCATCCCATAAGAGGGACGGCTAGTAAGACTTAGTGTGGATTTCTCATCAGAAACCATGGAGGTGAGAAGACAGTGGTATGATGCAATTAGGATACTGAGAGAGAAAAACTGCCAGCTGAGAATTCTCCATCTAGAAAAATTGTTCTTCATATATGAAGGTGAGTTTAAAGTATTCACAAATAAATAGAAACTAAAATAATTTGTAAGAAAGTATCTGGCATTGAAGGAAGCTTTAAGGGGAGCCTTTGAGTCTAAAAGAAAAAGACAAGAGAGAGAGGCCTGGAAGAGAGTGTAGAAGGGAAGACTATCAGAAAGGATATGCAAAAGAGTAAAAAGACAAATGAAAAGGACATATGAAAGCCAAAGAACAAAATGGTGGAAGTAAATAATGGACTTACAGTAATATCATTGAATGTAATGGCTTAAACTCCCCAAACAAAAGATATAGACTGACAGAATGGATAAAAAATAAACATGACCCATTAATATGCTATCTACAGAAGATTAACTATACATACAGGATACAAGACAGCTGATACTGAAAGGTTGGAAAGATATTCCATGTAAACAGGAACCAAAAAAGAGCAGAGGTAGCTATACTAATATCAGACAAAACAGACTTTAATGCAAAAATGTTAGGAGATGCAGAAGGTCATTATATATTATTAAGGGAACAATGTACCAGGAAGAAGTAACAGTCATAAATATCTATGCACTTAATCAGGGTGTCCCAAAATACATGAGGCAAACTCTGGCAAAACTGAAGGGAGATATAGACATCTCTACAATAACAGTTGGAGACTTCAACACACCACTCACATCATTAGGTAGAACAACTAAACGGAAGATCAACAAAGAAACAGAGAACCTGAACAATATGATAAATGAGCTAGACTTAACAGAAATATAGATAACATTGCATCCCAGGTCATTAGGTTATACATTCTTTTTAAGTGCTCATGGATCTTTCGCCAAGATAGACCACATGTTGGGTGAAAAGACAGGTCTCAATAAATATAAAAAAGACTGAAATTATACAAAGCACCTTCTCAGATCATAATGGAAAGAAACGGGAAATCAATAATATACAGGAAATGGGAAAATTCACAAATATGTGAAGGCAAATCAACATACTCTTAAACAGTCAGTGGGTCAAAGAATAAATTGTAAGATAAATTAATAAATATCTTGAGACGAATGAAAATGAGAACACAACTTATCAGAACTTGTGGGATACAGCAAAGTCAGTGATGAAAGGAAAATTCATAGCCCTAAACATCTATATTAAAAAAGAAGAAAGAGCTAAAATTAAAGACCTAACTGAACACCTGAAGCAACTAGAAAAAGAACATCAAACCAATTCCAAAGCAAGTAGAAGGAAAGAAATAAAGATTACAGCAGGGAAAAAAAAAAAAAAAGACATTGAAAACAAAACAAAACAAAAAAACCTATAGAGAAAATCAACAAAACTAAAAGCTGGTTCTTTGAGATGATCGATAAAATTAACAAACCCTTAGCTAGACTAACAAAGAAGAAAAGAGAGAAGATGCCAAATAAATAAAATCAGAAATGCAAGGAAAGATTTTATGACTGACCACACAGAAGTAAAAAGGGTCATAAAAAGGGATTATGAGAAACTGTATGCCAACAAATTAGACAAGCTAGATGACATGGACAAATTTTTAGAAATGACTCTACAAGAAATACAGAACTCAACAAACCAATCATATTTAAAAAGATTGAATCAGTCACCAAAAATCTCCCAACAAAGAAAAGTGCAGGACCAGATGACTTCACTGGTGAATTCTACCAAGAATTTTGAGAAGAATTAACACCAACTCTTTTAAACTCTTCCAATAATTCAAGAGTAGGGAAAGTTACCCAATACATTTTATGGTGCCATCATCATCCTAATACCAAAGCCAGATAAAGATAATGCAAGAAAAGAAAATGACAGAACAATGTGTTTAAAGAACACAGAGGCAAAAATTCTGAACAATATGCTTGCAAATAGAATCCAGCAGCATATTAAAGGAATCATGCAAGTGTGGTTTATTCCTGGTATGCAAGGGTGGTTCATCACACAAAAATCAATGAACGTAATAACACCACATTAAAAACTTGAAGGAAAAAAAAAACACATGATCATCTCGATTAATATAGAAAAAGCATTAGACAAAATCCAGCACCATTTCTTGATAAAAAACACTTCTATAAAAAAGGAATCAAAGGAAAATTCCTCAACATGATAAAGGGCCTATATGAAAAACCCACAGCCACCATCCTACTCAAAAGGGAAAGTATGATAGCTTTCCCTCTAAGATTGGGAACAAGACAAGGATGTCCACCATCACTACTGTTATTCAACATTGTACTAGAAGTTCTGACTAGATCAATTAGACAAGAAACAAATTAAATAAAAGGCATCCAAATAGGAAAAGAGGAATTAAAACTATTTGCAGATGACATGAACATATATTTAGAAAAATATGAAATGTCTACGACAAAGCTACTTGAGCTAATAACCGAGTTCAACAAAGTGGCAGGACATAATATCAACATGCAAAAATCAGTAATGTTTCTATGCACTAGTGTTGAACAATCTGAGGAGAAAATCAGGAAAAAAAAATCAATTTACAATAGCAACAAAAAGACTATAGTGAAGATGTCAATCCTCCCCAAACTGACTTATACATTCAGTGCAATATGAATCAAAATTCCAACAGCCTACTTTTCAGAAACAGAAAAGGCAATTACCAAATTTATTTGGAAGGGAAAGAGGACCTGAATAATCAAAAACATCCTTAAAAAAAAAAAATAAAGAGCAATGTGGGAGGTCTCACACTGCCTGACCTTGAAACATATTACAAAGCTACAGTGATCATAATAGCATGGTATTGACAGAAATAGATAGATACATTGATCAGTGGAATAGAATTGAGAGTCCAGAAATTGATGCTATAAAAATAGAAATAGTTCTATGACCAATAGGTTTTTGACAAATCTGCCTAATCCATGTTACTGGGACAAAACAGTCTCTTCAACAAATGGTACTGGGAGAACTGGATATCAATAACCAGTAGAATGAAAGAGTATCCCTGTCTCATTTTATATAAGAATTGACTCAAAATGTATCAAAGACCTAAATATAAAAGCCAGGACAATAAAACTACTAGATGAAAATGTAAGATTTTCATGATAGGTGGTAGTTTTTTGGACCTTACACCTAAAGTATGAGCATGAAAAGAAAAAATGGATAAATGGGGCCTCTTCAAAATTAATCAGTTATTTACTTCAAAGGACTTTGTCAAAAGGGTGAAAAAGCAGTTAACTCAATGGGAGAAATATTTAGAAATCACATATCTGATAAGGGTTTAATACACATGATATATAAAGCAATGCTACAACTCAACAATAAAATGACAAACAACCCAATTACAAAATGGGCAAATGACTTAAATAAACATTTGTCCAAAGAAGAAATACAAGTAGCGAAAAAAACACATGAAAAAGTGGTCACATCACTAGTGATTAGGGAAGTGCAAATCAAAGCTACAATAGGATATAATGTCACACATATTAGAATGGCCACTATCAAAACCTTGGAAAACTCTTAAGTGTTGGAGAGGGTGTGGGGAAATAGGAATGCTTATTAACTGTTCGTGGGTACAGTGGTACAGCCACTGTGTAGGACTGTTTGGCAGTTCCTAAGGAGGTTGAATATAGATATGCTATGTAAGCAGGCAATACCACCACTAGGTATATACCCAGAAGAACTGAGAGCAGTGACACGAAAAGATAACTGCACACCGATGTGGTATTCACAATTGTCAAAAGATGGAAACAACCCAGATGCCCATCAAGCAATGGATGGATAAACAAATTGTGGTGAATACATGTGATGGAATATTATGCAGCTGTAAGGAAAATGATGTCAGGAAGCATATGACAATGTGGATTAATTTAGAGGTCATTATGTTGAGTGAAGCAAGCCAGACACAAAAGAACAAATATTGGGAGAGGATGTGGCTCAAGTAGTTGAGCGTCTGCTTTCCACATGGGACATCCTGGGTTCGGTTTCCGGTGCCTCCTAGAAAAGACAAAAACAAACAACAAGCAAAACACACAAAAAAAACCAACTCAGGGAAGCCGATACAGCTCCATGGTTGAGCGCCAGCTTCCCACATATGAGGTCCCGGGTTCAATCCCTGGCCCCCAATACCTAAAAAAAAAAACAACAACAACAACAAAAAAAAACAAATACTGTATGGTTGCACTATTATGAATTAAATATATTGTGTAAACACGTGGTGTTATTAGCTAGAATATAGGTCACCAGAAAATAGAATGAAGGTAGAGAATGGAAAGTTGAGGGTTAACTTGGGCAGAATTGCTAAAAAGACTGTTCATAAATGTTTGGAAATGAATAGAAATGGTGAAAGCACATCATGTTTGTGTTTGTAACTAGCAGTGCTAATATAGGGATATGACAGTGGTTAAAAGTGAAAGTCTGACGTGTATCTCAGCTTTAGTCTCTGCAACTGCCAATATAAGATTGTTAGCATGATTCCTGGTAGATAATAAATGCTAGTCCATGTTACTGGATAATTTACATAATTCCCAATTTATTTAGAAAGAACCAGTCCTTGAACATTCTATGTCCTTTTATACTGATCACTGAATTAGCTGAAAAAAAGAAAAAATATAATTTGAAAACCCAGACATTTGGCACTCAAAAATGAAAGAAGGCTTATATTTTTATTTTCTGACCAGTTGTAGTAGGTGATAATTTTTGTAGTTTGAGACTATTTTTAAACATATTTTTCACCCTGTGCCACCATGCTTGAAAAAGATCTGGTGCAGAATACAGCAACACCATTAAAATTGTTTTAATAACTGATTGGGGAATAACTTACACCCAGTTAAATGAACTCATTTTAAATTTGCAGTCTGATAAGTTTTGGCAAATGGATACCCTAAGTAGTCACATAATCATGATATAGAACATATCAACCACCAATATGTACCTGGAAAGTACTGAGGACAACAGTGTTCATCTCTTTTGGGTAAATACTTGGAATGTACTGGGTCAAATGTTAAAGTGTGTTTAACTTTATAACAAACTGTCAATCTATTACACAAAGTGGTGGTTTTTTAGATTTATCTTATCTGCCCCCCCTCAAGTTGCTTGCACTCACTGTTTGCTCTCTGTATCTGTTGGTTGTGTGCTCTCTGCGTCTGCTCATCTTCTTTTTAGAAGGCACTGGAAACTGAACCCAGGACCTCCCATGTGGGAGGGAGTCGCCCAATCGCTTGCATCACATCCACTCCCTGCTCGTTGTGTCTCTCATTGTGTTTCCTCATTGTGTCTCCTCGTTGCGTCATCTCACTGCATCAGCTAGCTGCCCCAGCCTGTCGTGTCAGCTCATCTTTTTTAGGAGGCAGTGGGAACCAAGCCGGGCACCCCCATGTTGTAGCAGGTGCCCAACTGCTTGGGCCACATGCATTTCCCACAAAGCGGTTTTTTTCTATTTATATTTCTACTAGCAAAATATGAGAGTTCCACTTGCTGTACATCCCTACCAACATTTGCTATTGTCAATTGTAATTGTTTCTATTTTTCTCAGTGTGTAGTGGTAAAACTTTGCAGTTCTCTGATGTCTAGATAGTGGTATTGACCATATTTTCATTAACTTTTTGGTTACTTCTATACCTTTATTCATGAAAGGTCTGCTCAAACTTTTTGCCAATTTTTATTCAGTTGTTTGTCTTCTTCTTACTGAGTTGTAACCTTACTTGATATATTCTGGGTATAAATTTTTTCAGATATGTATATTATGTATATTTTCTCACAGTGTCTTGATTGCCTTTTCATTTTTTAGTGCTTTTGAAGAACACAGACTTTTATATTAGAAGAGATCAATTTATTAAATTTTCTTTCATGGTTTAGACTCTTTGTATCCTATTTAATATATTTTTGTCTAACACAAGGCTACAAAGATTTTCTCTGATATTTTCTTCAACCAGCTTTTTAGTGTTAACTTTTACGCTTAGACCTATGATCCATTTTGAGTAAAGTTTTTATATGTGAGATAAGAATCAAGAGTCATTTTTTCTATATAAAATATACTTCATTCCACATCATTTGTTAAAAGACCATCTTCTGTCATTAAATTACTTTGGCAGATTTTACAAAAATCAAATAACTATGTATCTATGCCTCTGTTTGTACACTCTCTATTAATCCGTTTGTCTATATATATCATACCCCTCAGAATCTAAAATATTTATTACATGGCCCTTTGCAGTAAAATTTTACAGACCCCTGATTTAGGATGTTGAACTATTGGCATTAACTATTGGCATGAACATAATCATGTTTTGCAATTATCATTTTAAGTTCTTTACAATCTGTATTTATGTTCCTTTCATTCCTGATATTGGTGTTATATATCTTCTCTCTCTTTTTTATAACAAATCAATTTTATTGATACATATTAATAAATCATAAATCCATCCAAAGTATACAGTGGTATTTGGTATAATCACATAGTTATGCATTCATCACTCCAGTCATTGTTAGAGCATTTTCATTATTCCAATAATAATAGTAATACTAAAAAACAAAAACAAAACAAACAAAAAACTAAAACTCATCACCTCTCAATCTTTCTATGCTTCCCTCGCCATACATAGCTGTTATTTTGTTTCCTTCTCTCAAATACATTTGTATTTAAATTTTTGTAAAAACAGTCTTATATAGATAATATCACCCATACTCATACTTTACATGAGGTTTCACTATGTTATACAGTCCCATGTTAAATTTTTTAGCTTTCCTTCTAGTAATATAAATGTCCTTTCCTCTTAAACCACTGTCATACCCATTTAATAGCTCTGCTAGTCACAAACACCATGATGTGTTCTCACCATTTCTATTTCCAAAGATTTACAAACAACCTTTTAACCAATTCTGCACAGATTAATAATAAGCTTTCCATTCTCTACTGTCATTGTATTTTCTGGTGACCTATATTCTAATTATTAACCATGAATTCACTTAATATATTTAGTTCATAATAGTACAATCATACAGTGTTTGTCCTTTTGTGTTTGGCTTGCTTCACTCAACATAATGTCCTCCAGGTTGATCCAAGTTGTCATATGTTTCATGATATCATTCTTTTCTTATAGGTGCATAATATTCCATCCTGTGTATACTCCACAATTTGTTTATCCATTCATCAGTTGATGGACACCTGGGTTGTTTCCAACTTTTGGCTTTCATTAATAACACTGCTATGAACATCGGTGTGCAGATATCCATTTGTGCCATTGCTCTCAGTTCTTCTGGATATATGTACTTCGGATAGGTCATATGGTATATGAATATATCTTATTAAAACTGCTTAATAAACAAATAAATAATTGTGCAAGAATAGTCAGAAATAACAGCTATATACAATGAGAAAAAGAGAGATTGAGAGGTAAGGCATTTTCTTGTTATTTGTTTTTTATTATTATTGAAATAATGAAAATGCTTTAAGAATGATTGAAGTGATGAAGGCACAACTATGTGATTATACCAAATACCATTGATTGCACATTTTGGATAAATTGTATGCTTTATTAATAGGTATCAATAAAATTGATTTGTTTTATAAAATGATGTGAGAGAAGGATTATTCAAAACCTGCTTGCAAGAGCCTAGCAATTTTATTTGAGAAAAATACACATTATTGAAAAACTAGAGAAAAAAGAATAATACTCTATAAAAACAAACAGATACATTATATATGAGAGAATAAGTAGTACAAAATGAATGAGAATTATTTGAGTCACACCGTTAAAAAATGTAAAAGTAGGGCAAAATGGAGACAGAAAGGGAGAGAGAAAAAGAAATCAAAATAAATAAATTTACTCAGCAGTATACTTTTTTGATTTAAAAGAAGCAAAGCAATTTCATTAACCTCTTTTTTTTTAACAATTTGGTTGGTGAATATTGTAACTACAGCCCACACAATGTCAAATAATATTGCTTATGGTCTCTAGAGTTTAGGCTGTTTTAATTGCACATTGGAAAACAAATATGTTCATGCTTTGCTGAGTGTGTACTGTTTAAATGGAGGAGCAGGGAACATCTGGGGGTCATAAAACGAGAGACATAGCTACAAAAATTAATCAGCTGCCATATTTTTCTTTATCATAAGGCTGAATGACTTTCAAAAGAAGGAAGGGATCTGTGGTCATTTGGGCATTGACATAAAAATGTTTTAGGTACTTTCCAGCACCATGCCTCATTGAACACAAAATTTCCCTGTGCTGTGAAGAACACTGAGGAATAAAGAAAGAGTTGACCAGGGACCAGTTTGTAAACATTCCTTTCCTTCTGCCAGTGAATATTTTATTCTAGATGTGACAACTAAACGTTAATGAAGGGAAAGATTTTGGGGTTATTTTTATTATATTTTAGTCCCCTACCTAGAACTCTCTTTGAAGCTTTTCATTCTGGGCTTTCCCAGCTACTTTTACTTGTTTAAATCCTATATATCCTTCAAGACTCAGCAGAAGCATTTTCTCTTCTAAGAACAGTCCCAAAGCCCCAGGCTGGCTTTAGTATATCTTCTCCTCCTTAAACATGACGTCTCATGTTTTCCAATTCAATAGCATTTAGTACAATACATTGCAATTTCTTCTGTCTCCTCCACTGGGCCACCTTGGACCAATGACCATGAATCCCTTGTCTGTGTTCAGATACGTGCATAGAAACTACTGAACACTCAACACCTATTTGTTTAGAAACATGGGATTCGATGACCTTCTTAAAAATCTCACTGGGGAGCAGATGCGGCTCAACCACTTGAGTACCTGCTTCCCATGTCCCATGTACAAGGTCCTGGGTTCAATCCCCAGTACCACCCAAAACAACAACAACAACAAACAAGCAAACAAAACAAAGCCTAACTGAAAAGATAGGAGAAGTATAAAACTTAAATAAATATATAACATACCAAATAGTCAGGAAAGGAAAGTCAACCAGTTACATTGAAAACTTCATGGAAAATAAAGGCCCTCTTGTTTAAATCATCAATAAAACTAAATACAGCCATACAAATCTGCAACCAGACATAGAGGGTCTACTGAAAGAATGTGTACTGATTTAACCAACATAGTTAGCAAAACCAGCTATCTAAGCAAAATGAAGGAATTATATATAGCATCCCCTAGTTGGCATGGCAGAAATAAAAAAGAGAAGCAAAATAGTATTTTAGTTTGCAAACTTTAGTTTGCTCCAAATGTCTGAAGCACATGTCTACTCACTTATCAAGACCAGAGATTTGGGAAGCAGCTGTGGCTCAATCAGTAGGGCTCCCGTTTACCATATGGGAGGCCCCGGGCCCGGTTCCCGGGGCCTCCTGGTGAAGGCAAGCCCGCCCGCACGGCGTGGTTAGGTGACCCAGCGAGCACAAGCAGCAAGGGGGGGATAAATGAATAAATAAATAAAATCTTTAAAAAAAAAAAAAAAGACCAGAGATTTGTCATCACTCTTAGAGAAACAATTATTTTTATAAGAAAACCCACTAGTTTCAAATGCTGATCAATATCTGCTCTCTATTATTTATTTGAATGGATAATCAATTATCATTGGACATTTAAGGAAAGTCAAGAGTATGAAAGCAGTGCTAATGCAACAAACAAAAAAACCAGCTTTCAAGAAAATAGAAAAATAAGAAATTATCTAATTTATAATGTCAGAAATTCAAGAAGAGTTCACATTGATAAAACAAAAACAGGGTGCTATGAATAAAACAAAAGCGGAGATTAAATGAAAATCTAAAACATTATTTCAAAAAAAATCAGTGACCAGGTGTATAGCACAAATTACTTGGTTAAAAAGAAAACTGGTATTTGGAAGAATTACTTGCCCATATTTTTCAAGAAAATCAAACCAACAACCACTAATTTGTAAGAACTATCATATCAGTAGTATGGTTTCTTCTAAATACTAACTCTCCTAAATGTTACTAATAATTAATCAGAATAAGTAATATCAAATCTTTTGTTTACATAAACTAGTAAAAATACAAATAAAAAACCCAATCAGATGCAAAGAATGAGCAAAACCTATACAGTAGGGAGGAAATCTCCAAAGATTTCTACATCCTAATCTCCAGATCAGTGACTATGGCAAAAGGAAATGTGCAGATGTGATTAAGTAAGAATCATCGTTGGGGAGATTATCCTATATTATCCTAGTGGGCCCAATGTCATCACTAGGGCCTTTTAAGAGTGAGACAAGAAGGTCAAAGCCAGAGAAAAGGGATATAACTACAGTAGCAGAAATTGGAGTGATGCATGTTAAAGATGGAAGAAGGGACCAAGGAATGCAGATGGCCTCTTGAAGTTGAAAAGAGCAAGGAAATGGTTTATCTTCTGTAGTACCCACAAGAAATGCTGCCAACAACTTGATTTTGGCCCCATAAATTCAGACTCTGGACCTTAAGAACTGCAAAATAAAAAGTCTATGTTGTTTTAAGCCACTAAATTTGTGGCAATTTGTTACAGCAGCAATAGGAAATTAATACAGCCTATAAGCTGATAAATCAAACCTCTAAAATTATCAGGAAAGATGTAAAAGAAGCTGAATAAATATTTGAAAGCATGAATTCTTCCCCTATTAGTCCATAAATACAAAGCAACCAAATTAAATTTTTATAAGGTTTTTAAAGTGATCATAGGCAATTGTTAGTTTAATCATTTAAGAAATAGTTATTAATCACTTAATATGGTAGAGGAATTGATTTTTATGTTGGGTATAAAGTCATGAGCAAAAAAGGAAATGACATTGCTTTTGTTGAGATTATAATCTTGTGAAGGAAATAGAATTAATTTTAAAAAGTATACATGTGTATGTATATGTGTGTATTTCTTTGACAACTGCAAGAACGTAAAGATGCCTTATGTAATGAGAAAATCCATAAGTGTAAGTAATATAATCAGAAACATCAAGAAGTTATATTTAAGCTAGTATTTGATAACGGAGTAGGAATAGCTTATTTAGGAGGAAAGGCAGGGTATCATGTGGAAAAGCTTTTGGGTGGGAAGATGCATGACCTCTTGCCTCTGGTCCAAAGGTTGGCAGTTGTCGAATCTGGCTTTTCTCAGAAGACAGGTCAAGGATTTTTGTCTTTATTCAAATAACACAATTATAGTACAGGTGTACAAAGGTATTTTTATAAGAATGCTTACTGTAATTTTTTATAATAATATAGTAGTGGGAATAACTTAAATATCCATAAATGAATGAATGAGTAAATGAATGAATGAGATGTTTATATAAATTATAGCAATCTAGTAGACAAAAAAATGTAGTAACAAGAACAAAATTCCATTGTACATTATGAAGTGAAAAAAGAAAACTGATTATCAGTATCTATAATTGTATAGCAGTTTCTATTTTTAAAAACATATATAAATGTGAACATTTATATAAATGTACACACACATGCATTTTCTATACACTTAAAATAAAGTCTGAAGAGTACACACCAAATGTTTAAAACTAGTTTCATTTGGGGTGGGGCAAATAGGGAATATTTTTCCGTTACTTATTATATGCCTGTACTACTAGAGCTGGTTGCAAAGAACATTTATACTAAATCTAAAAAAGCATTTATAGAAAGAAATGAATAAACGTTTAGCTTAAGCAAAAAATACTTGGTTTGCTGTGGATAGTAAACTTTGGCAAAGTAATCATTGTGTTTTAATCGCACACTTAATAACCCATAAGCATTTACTTATTGAGTACTTATTACATTGAAGTGATGAAAAGCAGCTATCATTTATTGGCATTATAGAGTTTAGGTTACAGCCTCTTGGTGTCTCAGATGAGATAAGTACCCAAAATTAAACAGCTGTCATGATATTCTTGGAACCCAACTGTGAAATCTGATTGATTGTGCAAGATTCCTTCTTCCATTTTGATGAATTTTCCTTTGGAGACACCACCATTCAATCTTATTTTCACTTCTCCCAGTACTTTCTCATCCAATCTACCAGACATATATCTGCATATATAAGTCCTTCACATTCTTATTTAATTCCAGTTTTCTTGAAAGTCTATAACCATAAATATGCCAAATATCACAAGTATGTGAAACCAAATTCCTATCTCCTTTTTGATCATTGTGTGTATGTGTGTGAAAGTGTTTAATTAAAAGTCTCAACTAGGCAACCTTTACTTAATTTAATGCAAGAAACAGAAATCTAATTAATGAATTTACAAATAGTTTTTGCTATTTGATTACATTAGCCAAAGTTATCTTAACTAATATAAATGATCCAAATATGAATGTCACACTCCCTGACTTATAAAAGGATACAGAGAAAAAAATATATAGTGAGACATCTACATTGAGAACAAAAAAAAAGTGCTATTATCTTTGGAGTTTCTTTCCATCAGTATGAAAACAAATTTTATGAGTAGTCAAAAACATCCTAAAACACTTTAATGCATATATCTAGAATGTACAAAAACAGTTTAAATTTGCTAAATGAACATAAATGTATATAATTTTGACATATACTGAATATTGATAATTGGGTAAATAATATAAAAGCATATGCCTATAACTCTTTGACTCTTTAGCTCCTTTATGGAGTTAAGGTGGGAAAATTTCAATTCAAGTTCATATTTTCTGAAACGATATTCAATAATTTTGGCTCTATTGATTCTCCTCTGATATTTATATACTGTAACAACATATATTTGGGTTATTAAACTGTGTACATTAACTTTCCATCCACAATTAAATTGCCATCTTTTTTTAAAGTCCTATGACTTTTGTTTGTTTTGTGTATTTTCTGGGCAATTCTTTAAACTTTACTTTTAAAGAAGTTTTAGATTACAGAAAAGTTATGTCAAAAATATAGGGGATTCCCATATGACCCACTCCCTTCCCCTCTCATATTTTCCCCTATTAATAACATCTTACATTAGTGTGGTACATTTTTTACAATTGATAAACAAATATTGAAGCATTGTTACTAACCATGGTCTATAGTTTACATTATGGTTTATATTTTGCACTGTACAATTTATAGGTTTTGACAAAATGTATAATGGCCTTTACCCATCATTGCAATATCATTCAGAACAATTCCAATGCCCTAAAAATGCTCAATGTTCTACTTATTCTTCCCTTCCCCACCCCTCAGAAGCTCTGGTAACCACTATCTTTATATCAATGTTATAAGTTCTTCCCTTACTACAATAATAATAAGACTACTTTAGTCCATGTTTGCATTCCCCTCTTATGTTTGTTCATACCTCAATCTTGAGGATGTGGGGATAGTGATGCCTGCTCTGCTTCAGACTGAAAGGGAACTTAGATCTTATGGGGCAGATGGAAGGAACTGTTTGCTGTAAGTTGTAGGTACTCTTTGCTTTTGGGGATGGGTGTTGTCCATCATTATCATTTTGTTAGTTGTCCTGGGTGAGTCCAATGAACTGGAGAGAAGGTGTTGGCTGACACTCTGCTGAGATACAGGGCTAAACTGGCATATGAACAGACCAAAGATTTAAGTCTCTGGACATATGTTTAATGGGTATAGTACTAATTACAGATTCTAATTAAAGGGATAGACGAATCCTGTATAGGGAAATTATAAATGAGTCTTACTCTGTTACATTGGGGAAATAGGTTATCACATATTCCAAGGTAAGGCCCACTGATGGGGTGCTGATTTCAGGGGCTGGAGTGTCTTGCCTATAGTGTTCAGATGTCTCTAAAGCCCTTGGGAGTCCCCCTGTTTGAGGCACTGTTTACTGTGGCAATCAGTGAGATCCTCCTGAGATGTGCATAAGCGTAACCTCTAGAATGACCTCCCTATTCACTTTGAAATCACTTTGCCATAAAAACTCTTTGTATTTAATTTTTCCCCCTTTTGGTCAAGGTCTTTTCCAAATGCATCGCTGATTGGTGCTTAGTAATAATCCCTGGTGACAAGGAATTTCTTTGCCAGGAGACATTCCCCATGCCAGGAGGAAGGTAGTGCATTTTTTTCCTGAGTTTGGCTTAGAGATGCCACAATTGAGTAAAAAGGAGGTTTATAGGAAGTAACTCTTAGGCAATAGATATTATTAGGATATGTTTCAATTTTACAAGAATAAGGTCCATAATTACAATTGATATCAAGGGCTTGGTGTATTGGTCTGTTTTCTTTTTATTAGGTACAGAGATTCTTGGCACTCTATTAGAGAACATAGCAAGACTCCTCAGGATGGGAATTTAATATTTTGTTGGTTATTGGGTGGGTCTCCACACACTGAGATAACACCATATGACCACGTGAACAAATTCATATTCCGTAGAGTCATGTCCCAGGTGCACCCTTCCCCCTCACACACACACTCTACGCCAACACCTTGCACCAGCGACACTTCCCTACAATAGTTGCCAAAAGAACATTCCCACAATTGTATTCAAACCATAGTCCTCAACCTCCCCAGAGTTCACCTGTTGCTTCCTCCTGCCCTCCTCCCATGTCTATGGATAGCCCAACCCATCCCCCCAACCCTGCTCATACCCACATTCCAGCATTGTAGACCCATTCGCGTTGCTGCATCACCATCATCCCCATCCACTGCCAAACCTCTCCCATCCACCTTACCATAGATTCTGCCTAGATTGAGCCTCAGCTCACTACTCTGTACTTGCTTTCTGTCTCCTGGTAACCTATCTTTCAGACTCTACCTCTGTGAGTCTGCTCAATATCCTTAGTTCACATCAGTGAGATCATGCAATATTTGCTCTTTAGTGACTGGCTTACTTCACTCAAAATAAGGTTTTCGAGATTCATCCATGTTGTTGCGTGTGTCAAAATTTCATTCCTTCTTAACAGTGGAGTACTATTCCATTGTGTGTGTGTATATATATTGTGTTTATCCATTCATTGGTTGATGGATACTTGGGTTGCTCCCAACTTTTGGCAATTGTGAATAATGATGTGATGAACATTGGTGTGCATATATCTGTTCACGTCCCTGCTTTTAATTCTTCTGTGTATGTTCCTAGTAGTAGGATTGCCGGATCATATGGTATTTCTATACTTAGTTTCCTGAGGAACTGCCAAACTGTCCTTCCCAGTGGCTACACCATTCTAAATTCCCACCAACAGTGAATAAGCATTTCTATCTTTCCACATCTTCTCCAACACTTGTAGATTTCTGACTTTTTAGTAGTGGCCCCTCTAATAGGTGTGAAATGATATCTCTTTGTAGCTTTGATTTGTATTCCCCTAATCATTAGTGATGTTCAAAATTTTTTCATGTGTTTTTTCACCATTTGTATTTCTTCTTTGGACAAATGTTTATTCAAGTCTTTTGCCCATTTTTTTAATTGGGTCATTTGCCTTTTTATTATTGAGTTGTACCATTTCTTTATATATCATGGATATTAAATGCTTATCAGATATGTGATTTCCAAATATTTTCTCCCATTGAGTTGGTTTCTTTTTCACACTTTTGACAAAGTCCTTTGAGGTACAAAAATATTTAATTTTGAGCAGGTCCCATTTATTTATTTCCTTCTTTTTTTGGACATGCATTGGGTGTAAGAGCCAAGAAATCACCACCTACCACAAGATCTTTAAGATGTTTCCCTATATGTTCTTCTAGTAGTTTTATGGTCTTGGCATTTATATTACTTCTTTGATCCATATTGAGTTGTTTCTTGTATAGGGAGTGAGACAGGGGGCCTCTTTCATTCTTCTGGTTATGGATATCCAGTTCTCCAAGTAACATTTGTTGAAGAGACTATTTGTCCCATTAACATGGACTTGGTATGTTTGTCAAAAACCAGTTGGCCATAAAAATTTTTTTAAAAAAGGATAGGTTAAAAAACAGTTGGCCATAGAAGTGAGGGTCTATTTCTGGACTCTCAATTCTATTCCACTGATCAATGTGTCTAACTTTATGCCAAATACCATGCTATTTTGACCACTGTAGCTTTGTAGTATGTTTCTTTAAAAAAAATTTTTTTTTGTTTTTAAAGAAACTTTAAATTACATAATTGTTACATAAAAAATACAGGAGATTCCCATATACCCCACCCTTCCTCTCTCCTGCTTTTGCCCATTAACAACATTTTTCATTAGTGTGGTACATTTGTTACAATTGATGAACACATATTGAAACATTGCTACTAACCATTACGGTTTACACTTTACACTACACAATTTTATAGGTTGTGACAAAATGTATAATGGCCTGTATCCATCATTGCAATGTCATTCAGGACAATTCCAATGTCCCAAAATGCCTCAAGTTACACCTATTCCTTTCCCTTCCCTCAGAACCTCTGGTGGCCACTGCCTTTATGTCAATGATACAAGTTCTTCCAATATTAAGTCTACTTTGGTCCATAATTGTATTCCTCCGTTATGTTTGTTCATTCCTTAATACTGAGGATTTGGGGTTGATGATGCCCACTCTGTTCCTGATTGAGAGGGCCTGTAGTATGTTTCAGGGTCAGGCAGTTATAGTCCTATATCACTCTTCTTTTTTAGAATACCTTTGCCTATTCGGGCACATTTTCCCTTCCAAATAAATTTGGTAATTGCCTTTTCTATTTCTGTCAGGTAGGCTGCTGGAACTTTGATTGGTATCACATCAGATCTCTAAATCAGTTTGAGTAGGATTGATATCTTCACAATATTTAGTCTTCCAATCCATGAACGCATAATGTCTTTCCATTTGTTTAAGTCTTCTTTGATTTCTGTTAGCATTGTTTTATGGTTTTGTGAATATAGGTCCTGTATTTCTTAGGTTAAATTGATTCTTAGGTATTTAAGTCTTTTTGTTGCTATTGCAAATAGAATTTTTTCCTGACTTCCTCCTCAGATTGTTCAATACTAGTATAGAGACATTATTAATTTTTGCATGTTGATCTTGTTACCTGCCACTTTGCTGAACTCATTTATTAGCTCAAGTAGCTTTGTCATAGACATTTCAGAATTTTCTAAATATAGGATCATGTCGTCCATGAAGAATGATATTGTCACTTCCTCTTTTTCTATTTGGATGCCTTTTCTTTTTCCTTCTTGTCTAATTGCTCTAGCTAAAACTTCTAGCACAATATTAACAGTGGTCACAATGGTCATTCTTGTCTTGTTCCTGATCTTAGAGGGAAAGCTTTCAACCTTTCCCCATTGAGTATGATTTTGGCTGTGGGGTTTTCATATATGCTTTTTATCATATTGAGGAATTTCCTTTCTATTCCTATCTTTCAAAGTGTTTTTATCAAGAAAGGGTGCTGGATTTTGTTGAATGGCTTTTCTGATCCATCACGATTATCATGTGTTCTTTTATTTCAATTTGTTAAAGTGATGTATCACATTAATTGATTTTCTTGTGTTGAGCCACCCTTGCATATGAGGAATAAATCCCATTTGGTTGTGGTGTATAATTCTTTTTATATGCTGTTGGATTCTATTTGCAAGCATTTGTTGAGAAATTTTGCATCTATGTTCATTAGAGATATTTGTCTGTAATTTTCTTTTCTTGTAATGTCTTTATCTGGCAATGGTATCAGAGTGCTATTGGCTTCATAAAATGTGTTGGGTAATTTAACCTCCTCTTCAATTTTTTGGAAGAATTGGTATTAATTCTTCTCAAAGTGCTTGATAGAATTCACCCTGTGAAGCCATCTTGTCCTGGAATTTTTTGTTGGGAGATCTTTGATGACTGATTCAATCTCTTTAAATGTGATTGGTTTGTTAAGTTCTTGTATTTCTTGTGGAGTCAGTGTAGGTTGTTTGTGTGTTACTAGGAATTTGTCCATTTTATTGAGGTTATCTAGTTTATTGGAGTACAGTTTCTCATAATACTCTTTTATGACTCTTTTTATTTCTCTGTGGTCAGTCATAACATCCCTCCTTTCATTTCTGATTTTATTTATTTGCATATTCTCTCTTTTTTTCTTTGTTAGTCTAGCTAAGGGTTTGTCAATTTTATTGATCTTTTCAAAGAACCAGCTTTTGGATTTGTTGATTTCCTCTATTGTTTTGTTGTTCTCAATTTCATTTATTTCTGCTCTAATCTTTATTATTTCTTTCCTTCTGCTTGCTTGGGGAATGGTTTGCTGTTCTTATTCTGTTTTCTCCAATTGTTCTGTTAGATCCTTGATTTTAGCTTTCTTTTTTGTTTCTTTTACAACTTCCTGTGACTATGTTATTTCAAAATGAAAAGTTAAAAAACAATCACACCACAAAACACCATTATTATTCAGATCATATCATATTAACAATTAGTAAATATGCAAATTTATAAGTGTCATGAAAGAACAATAGGAAGAAAAATATCTATAAACAAAAGTCTTCCAAGTATTTCTTCATTAAATGGTTACTATATGGATTGTAACATAAGATGAAGTAGATCCAAAAGAGAAATAAGGCCTAAGTTTTTCTCTAAATGTATCAGTGAAAGTATAAATGAGACACCTATTATCCAAATTATAAAATGAAAGCTTTCCTAACTCATAGTCCAGAAAAATGCCTACCTTTCTGGATGTTATTAGGTCCTTAGAAACAAAGATATAAGACCAGAGCTGCATTCGCCAGCACCTGTCTTTTGGGGATGATGATGTAATAGCATTTCTGCAGAAAGAGTCTTTACAGACACCTACAACCCAATCTCCCTTGCCTCTTACACCTACCTACCAATAATACCTGCTACAAACAAATCCCTGAGAAATCAGAATAGATGGGAACAAAGTAAGGTTCTCAAGATTGTAAGGTGAGTTTGGGTTCATCCTTCCTAGTGTCATGCTTTTTCTGTCTTCTGATATAGTGAGTTTGGGTTGAGCAGTTTCAGTATCTAGTATCAAATTTTGCTTAAATATGTAGATCATTTTCTGTAGGCTAAAATACTCTTCAAGAAGACTGATATATTTTTTCTGTAATTCATATGAAAAGACTGCTGGAGTGTTTAGGTTTTCATACTTGGTGTAAATACTTTCAATACCTGTAAGTCTAGTTCTGACTGCACATATTCTTCTGCTATTTCACTCAGTAAATTTTTAGGGTGTAAATATGCTCTAAGAATTTTAGTTTGTTTTCCCTTAGTTTTTTTTCAGCATCCTTCTCTTCAATCTGTAATTTGTAAGCAATTATATCTTTCTCTTTTCCCAAAAAACTCTGAAGTTGTTTAAAATCATAGTACAATTCCTCTCTCTGATTTGTCACCTTTCTCTTCAAGTGATTTTGTTACTTAGATTGTTAACTGCTTTTCGGCATTTTTAACATGCTTCTTTAGGGGCTCAGTGTAGCTTCTGAGTCTCTTCCTGAGCCTAGCTGCAGCTTGTTCAATGGGTATCAGGTGATGATCCCAGTGGTCAGAGAGGACCCTGCACTGAGGACAATAGCTCAAGGTCTTTATCACAGAAATGGGCTAAGATCTGATTGAGTTTTTCACACAGGTGTTTCCCTCCCTGCAGTTTCTTCGTGCTCCTCCTAGTGGTAAGTTGCTTCACAATATCAGCCATGTGACATAATTGACTGTTCTTCTTGAAGTCCCTGTCAGGACAATGATGGAGGTAGACAGGACAGGGAGGATATCCTGTAGCTCTTCCCCACAGTGGGTGATGCAGGAGCAACAGAAGTTGTGGCCACAATTAAGGGTCACTGAGTCCCTCAGGAAATCCAGGCAGATGGGGCAGCTGGCCTCTGCTTGGAGGTCAGCCAGGGAAGCTGAAAAGGCCATTGTGTGATAAGGATTTCTAAGGATACTGCCTTCAGAAATTCTTGTTTCTCCAGGAAATAAGGCAAGTGAGAATCTGATGACTCTTCAATCCTCACTTTCCTTCCTGAAAGTCAATATCTAGGAAGCTACAAGCCTCAAGTGTGCTTCTGCCTCCTTCCCTTTTTCCCAAAAGTCTCTTCCAAGAGTAACCAGAATACACAGTCAATGTAAGATCTCACTGCAGCATCTCCTTTTGCTTCTGATTCTTGACCAAACTGAAGCACAGGTGGACATCATATTGTTTATTAAGGAGACATATTCCCTGTCACATGTTCCCGTGTCTCAGGCTGCACTCAACTGCAGATGCTCTGCTGGGCTGTCATGGCCTCTACTTTTTTTAATATAGGTGTTTTGGGCTACAAATTTCCCTCTTAGCATTGCATTCACTGTGTTCCATAAGTTTTGATAAATTGTGTTCTCATTTTCATTCATCTCAATGTATTTACTAATTTCACTTACAATTTCTTCTTTGACCTACTGATTATTAAGTAGTTTGTTGTTTAGCCTCTACATATTTGCTAATTTTCCCCTTTCTTATCTGTTATTGATTTCCAGTTTCATTCCATTATGATCTGAGAAGGTGCTTTGTATAATTTCAATTTTTTATATTTATTGTGACCTACCTTGTGAACTAACACGTGATCTATCCTGGAGAAAGATCCATGAGCATTTGAAAAGAATGTATAACCCACTGATTTGGGATTCAACTTTCTGTATATGTCTGTTAGGTCTAGCTTGTTTATCATATTGCTCAGTTTCTCTGTTTACTTGTTGATCTTCTGTCTAGTTGTCTATCTAATGAGGTGAGTGATGTGTTGAAGTCTCTAACTATTATTGTAGAGATGTCTGTTTCTCCCTTTAGTGTTACCAGAGTTTGCCTCATGTATTTTGGGGCAACCTGGTTGGTGTTTAGACATTTATAACAGTTATTTCTTCTGGGTGGATTGGCCCTTTTATTAATATATGATGGCCTTCTGAATCTCTTATAAAGTCTCAGATTACATAAATGTTACATCATTTGTCTGATATTAGTGTAGCTACCTGTGCAGTTTTTTGGTTACTGTTTGCAGGGAGTATCTTTTTCCAGCCTTTCACTTTCAGCTGGATTGTATCATTGGGTCTAAGGTGAGTCTCACATAGGCAGCATATGGATAACTCAAGTTTTTTAAGTCCATTCTGTCAGCCTATATCTTTTGTATCTTTTTTTTTTTTTTTAATTTTACCGGGAGGTCCTGGGGATCGAACCCGGGTCCCTCCATATGGGAGACGGACGCCCAACCATTTGAGCCACATCCGTCCCTAGCCTATATCTTTTGATTGGGAAGTTTAATCCATTCACATTCAATGATATTACTGTAAGTGCATTATTTACTTCCATCATCTATTTCTTTGGTTTTCATATGTCACATCTTATTTTCATCTGTCTTTTTACTCTTTGGTTATCATTTTTGCTATTCTTGCCTTCTACACTCTCCTCCAGGCCTCTCTCTCCTGTATTTTTCTTTCAGGCTGTAAGGCTCCCTTTAATACTTCCTGCAAAGGAGGATTCTTTTTTTATGAACTCTCTTAGTTTCTGTTTATTTGTGAATATTTTAAACTCACCTTTATATTTGAAGGACAATTTTGCCAGATAAGGAATTTTTGACAGCTAATTTTTCTACTTCAGTATCCTAATTTTATCATACCACTGTCTTCTCGCTTCCATGGTTACTAATGAGAAATCTGCACTAAGTGTTACTGGGCATACCTTGTATGTGATGGTTTGCTTCTCCCTTGCTTCCTTTAGAATTTTCTCTTTATCTCTTTAGCGTTTGACATTCTGAGTAGTATGTATTTTGGTGTAGATCTATTCAGATTTGTTCTGATTGTGGTACACTGCACTTGTTAAAGCTACAATTTTGGCTATTACATACATACACGTTTCTCCTACTAACAGAGTAGTAAACACAGCTCTTCCTTCTCCAGATTATGCCTCTGTGATATTATAGTTACCTAGATTTCCAGGTGTTATAGATTTTTGGTGTCTCAGATGGAATAAGTACCCCCAAATAAATAGCTGTCATGATACTTTGGAACACAACTGTGAAATCTGATTCGTTGTGAAAGTTTCCTTCTTTCATTTTGATAAATATTCCTTTGCTAAAAGCATCGTTCATTCTTATTTTCACTTCTTCCAGTATTTTTTCACCAAATCTACCAAACAAATATGTGCATGTCTAAACCCTTAAGGTGGATATTGTTTCTTTTGTTTTCCCATAAGACCATGTACTTAACACTTAAATCAATGGATTCTCTTTTTTTTCCCTATGGTTAAATAAAAATCCTGTAATAAAATATGTTTATCTTTCCAGTACTAAACATTTGAAAATAATTTTAGGATATATTTAGGGAATCAAGAGTTATATCCATATTTCCTTATCATTGAGTCAGGTGAGAAGTAAAAAATTATTGACTGTGGTATTCTCTATGTATTGTGCTAAATTTTCCTTGTTTTTGGAAATTATTTCAGAAACCTGAATGACTACTTGAATTCAGCTCCACATTCTTGTGTAGAAGGGAAGAAATACTTGCTAAAGCTCTTCTAAACCAACAGACACAGTACAATAGGACACTTAGTAGGATTCTTAATATTACAACTTCAGTGGTAGACTTAAAAAAAATCAACCATTCATTTGTGATAACATAAGGAGAGATACAACCATAACTACAGCTTACACACTATGTTTGTTATCAAGTTAAAAATGCTATAAAATTTTATTAATATCTTGTCTTTGGGTTATAATTGGTAATATCACATTTTTGTGACAAGCATTACCTTTTTAAAATTCTTGTTTCATTGCCCTTTTTCCTTCAAAAGCAGACTCGGAAAAGATGACTTTCAGTTTGGGCTTTGTAGCAGCTTGATATTGTTTATGAATTCCAAAAATAGGTATTGGATTATGTTTGTAAACTGGTCTGTTCCTCTGGGCAAATTAAATTATATTGGATTCAGAAGTTTCACTTTTACTTGATTAAGTAATGATTAAGGCTTCGATTGGGCCACATCAGTAGGATGTTGAGTCCCCGTCACATCGGTGAGTGGGAACTCACAGACAATCTGCACTGCAGTGAAGGGAGCTTGGAGTTTTAATGCTGGAGCCCTGGGAAGTAAACACGCAGGAAAAGAACACAAAGGAATAGAGATGGCTCCATAGACACGGCAGAGGTTCCAGGAAGAGAGAGAGCCTGAGAGTCTACAGCTGACCTTGTGTAGAGAACAGAGCAACTGAGCCTGGAAAGAAATAAGCCCTGGAAGAGAGACAAGACTTATCTTAGCCTGCAGCTGATATTGGAAGAAACTGGGACCATAGAGCCTTAAGAGAAAAGCTGGGTCCTTGCAGACACTGGCAGCCTTCTTGCTCCAATAGATGGCAACAGACTTTGGTGAGGGAAGTAACTTATACTTTATGACCTGGTAACTGTAAATTTTTACCCCAAATAATTACCCTTTATAAAAGCCAACATATTTCTCATATTTTGCATCAGCACCCCTTTGGCTGACTAATACAGAATTTGGTACTAGAAAGTGGGGTCATGCTATTGCTGTTACCAATATGCTGGAATGGTTTTATAAATGGGTAAGGGTATTTTTTGGAGGAATTGTGAGATGTTTGATAGAAAAGACCTAGAGTGCTTTGAAGAGACTTTTTATGATGCCTTAGAAGTAAATGGTGAAACTATTATTGCAAACTCGAGGAGAGGCAATCTGTGTTTTAAAGTTGCAGAGAACTTAGCAAGATTAACTCCTGAAGTTATATGTAAAACAGAATTTGAAAATGGTGAGCCTGGATATTTAGCTGAAGAACTTTTCAAGGTAAACTTGGATAATGCAGCTTGGCTTCTCCTTGCAGCTTACAGTAAAATGCCAGATGAGAAATAATGGACTGAACAGTTGGGTACAGAGTAACCAGAAATCAGAAACTAATTTGGGATTTCCAAGCCTCTGGATATTAAGTCCCCAGATGATAGTGTCCCATTTAAATACTTAATTAAACTTGGAACTTGTAAATCAGTAATTGAAGATGAAGTTATCTAGGAAAGACTTCTGGAAAGTCATACTGTCTGATGGTTTGGACCCCTGTTTCTTACATGCTAAACCAACAAGATTTTGAGAGAGCTGTATGAACAAAACCATGGTCAGCTTGGACTGAAGGGGACATGGAAGGGAGAGATTGAAGGGGAAATGGCTTCAAGAGGAAAACCATGGAAAGTGGGCTCTGGAATGAAGACATCTCTTTGGGCCAAGAGAGGAACCCCATCCATGTGTACAGAGAGGGTGAATTTGCCTGAGTAGCTGAAGAGGGTAGATGTTCCCACCCAATGTTCAGGGACAGTTTTGCTGCCCCAGGGTAGAGAGGGTAGAGCACATTCCCCAGGGATTAGGGAGTTTGAGGTTGATGCCCCATAGATCTGAGAGGGGCAGGCTTGTAACCCATGGATTAGGGAAGGCCAGGTAGCTAACTCATTGCTCTGAGAGAGTTGGGCTTGTATGCCAAAGATTAGGGAGGATGTTGTCTTCATTTCACTGTATAGGGAGGTTAAGACTCTAACCAAAAGATTGGGTAAAGTGTGGCCATCTCCCCAACGCTCTTGGAGGATGAGGTCTGGAGCTTGGTCACCACTCAGATGCTTGAGGAGGGTAGAACCAAGAAACTGGCCATTGGGCAAGCCTGTGGAAAGGGTTGGCCCTCATGAAGACTCAGGGAGAAGAAACCATCATCTTGAAAATGACTATCTGACTTGGAAATCTAATGGAGTATGCCCTGCAGGTTTACTGAACTGTAGAGGACCCCTGATTCATGTTTCTCTCCCAGTTTCTCCTTATACTAATGCAAATGTTTGTCCTTTGTCTGTTCATTTGTATACTGAAAGCAGATAAATGGTTTTGTAATTTTCAGAGGTCTACAGCCAGACAGGACTTTGCCCCAAGAAAAAATTGTTTTCCTTTAAACTGAATATAATATGATTTTTTACTTAGTATTGTTACTGAAATAAGGTTTTTTGAATATAGTAATGCCTTTTTGGAATTCAGAGGGTGGAGTGTAGCAGTTTGATAATGTTTATGAGTTCTGAAAATAGATATTGGATTATGATTTTAAACTGGTCTGTTCCTCTGAGCATATTAGATTATATTGGATTCAGAGGTTTTACTTTTACTTGATTAAATAATGATTAAGGCGATTGAGCCACCTCAGTAGGACTTGAGTCCCTGCCACATTGGTGGGCGGGGACTCACAGAGAAACTACACTGCAGAGAAGGGAGGCTGGAATTTTAATGCTGGAGCCCTGGGAAGTAAACATGCAGGATAAGAACACAGAGAATAGACGTGGCTCCATAGACATGGCAGAGGCCCCGGGAAGAGAGACAAGCCATTTGCCTGATAGTCTATAGCTGACCTTGTAGAGAGAACAGAGAAGCTGAGCATGGAGAAAAATGAGCCATAGGAGAGAAACAAGACTTATCCCAGCTTACAGCTGATATTGGAAGAAACTGAGACCATGGAGCCTTAAGAGGAAGAGGAAGGTTGGACACTTGCAGACATTAGCAGCCATCTTGCTCCATCACATGGCCTGGAAGCTTCTACCCCAAATAAATACCCTTTATAAAAGCCAACCGATTTCTAGTATTTTACATCAGCATTCCTTTGGCTGAATAATACAGGCTTTAAGGGCCCTCTTTGGGGTCATAATAACAGCAATGTGGAAAAGGCAATGGTCTAAGTTGTTTTCCTTCACTTCCAGAATCCTTCCATCTGTGTTACATTTTCTGTGCCTATAATAGTGCCTGGTAAGGCAGATAATAAGATTTTCTACCTATGTGTGTTCACTAAATGCAAGACTTGAGAAGTATCACATTAAATTCTTCAACTGATTCAAAGTGATGAAGTCTAAGCATTTCTTATTCAACAAAGTGATCCATTAATGAAATATTTATTAAGCACCATTTGCGTATCAGAAACTTTTTTAGGTTCTGAAATTTTGCCAGTGGAAAAAAGCAATTCATTATTTGTTTCATAACACTTACATTCTGTTGGGAGAAAACTAAAATTATCAGGTGATGATATATTCTAAAAAGGAAAATGAAACAGGTAATAGGAAGAGAGAAAGATGTAGGATGAGCTACTTTGGATTGTGTTCCTGAGGAAGACTTTTCAGATAAAATCATTTAGAAGAGACTTGAAGACAAAGAATTTGTAAACCATGAGGAATGAGGTTTCTTGGCAGAAGGAACAGAAACTGTATAGACCCTGACAAAATAATCTTATTGGTAAGTTCAAAGATCAGGAAGCTCCAGTGGGCAATGGTGGCTCAGGTAAGTAAGAGCTGAGCCAGAGAGGCCACCAGGAAAACTTTGTGTAGGACATTCTGCCTGCTGGCATTGAGAATCCCAAAAGTGGCAAAAGTGGAGGCACAGAAAGCAATTAAACATTCATTGCAATGATCTATGTGAAACCAAACACTCAGATTCCATGTGTGTGTTTGTTTTGTTTGTTTCTTTGTTTTGTGGGCCTTACAGTCAATGTCACAACTAACTAGACCACTGTCACACAAAAGCAGCCATAAACAGCACATAACTGAAAGCTTGTGGCTGTGTGCTAATAAAATTTTATTAATGGACACTGAAATATATACAGAATATAAATTTTACATGACACAAACTACGATTCTCCTTTTGATTTTTTTTCAACCATTTAAAAATGTAAAACTGATTCTTGGTTTGCAGGCCATACAAAAATTGGCAGCAAAACTAGATATGGCCCATGGGTTGCCAACCCCTTATTTAATTTGTTTCCTTTTTAAAAAAATCTTTGATTTGTTAATTAGTTGTTTTTATTTGACAAGTTGTGGGTTTACAGAAAAAATCATGAGTAAAATACAGGGTTCCCTTATACCACCCTATTGTTAATGTCTTGCATTAGTATAGTAACTTTGTTATAATTGATGAAAGCACATTTTTATCGTTGTCTTATTAACTATAGCCCATGGTTTACCTTAGGGTTCACTGTTTGTGTTATGCAGTCTCATGGATTTTTTAAAAATATATTTTATTCTAGTGACATAGATACAGTCTAAAACTTCCATTTTAATTACATTCAAACATACAACTCAGTTTTGTCAATTTTGTTCACAATGTTGTGCCATCACCACTAGCCATTTTCAAAATTCTTCCATCATCCCAAACAGAAACTCTGCACAATTCAGCACCAACTCCCCATTCCCTACCCCATCTCTTCCCCTGATAAACTGTATTCTAAATTCTGACTTTAAAGGTTTGTTTATTCTAAAATACAATTAATACAATATTTGCCCTTTTGTATCTGGCTTATATTACCCAAGATGAAGTCTTGAAGGTTGTATTAGTCTGCCAAAGGGGTGCTGATGCAAAGTGCTAGGAATCTGTTGGCTTTTATAAAGGGGTAAAAGTTGACATTTACAAGGCCCTAAAGAGTGCAACTCAAGGTGGCTTTCTCACAAAAGTCAGTTGCCCCGTGTTGAAGCAAGAAGATCACTGATCTCTGCAAGGGTTCAGCCTTCCCCTTTGGGCCTCCTTTATCTCAGCTACAGGCTGGCATAGGGCTTGTCTCTCAGGGCTTCTTCTCTCTCCTGGCATAGGGTCATTTCTTTCTGGGCCTTCTATATCAGTCTTGGCTCTCTTCCCAAGGTCAGGTGCATACTAACAGATGAATATCTGATCTCTTTTCCTGGGACCCCAGGATCAAAAATGACAGAGCTCTCTCTCTTCTGGAATCTTTTTGAGTATCTGTTTATATTAGTCCACAAGGGGCTGAGGCTTCATCTTGAGTCACGCCTTACTGAGGTGGTCGAATCAAAGCCCTAATCTTAAGAGGTAATCTAATCAAGGGCTCTTCATCTGAATCCAGTATAATCAAATGGTATCACACCCAGAAGAATAGATTAGTTTACAGATATAATCTTTCTCTTTTTGGGATTAACAAAAATAATCTCAAACTGTCACAAAGGTTCATCCATGTTGTCACATATATCAGATCTTCATTCCTTTATACAGCTGACTAATACTCCACTGTGTGTATATACCATATTTTGTTTATCCATTTGTGAGATGATGGACACTTTGGTTGTTTCCATACTTGTCAGTTGTGAATAATGCTGAACTATGAACATTGGTGTGCAAATATCTGTTTGAATAACTGCTTTCACAATTCTTCCAAAAAATACACCTTACCCATTTATAAAACTATAGGAGGATTGCTGGTAATTAAATACTTAACTTTCTGGGGAACTGGTAAGGTATATTCCACAGTGGCCGTACTCTTTAACATTCCCACTAATAATGAATGAGTATTCCTATTTCTCTTCATCCTCTCCAAAATTGTAATTTTCCATTATTAATAGTAGCCATTCTAGTGGGTGTGAAATGGCATATCATAGTTTTGATTTGCATTTCCCTAATGGCTAATGATTTTGACCATATTTTCATGTGCTTTTTGGCCATTTGTGTATCTTCTGTGAAGAAATTTCTATTCAAATATTTTCTTCATTTTTTAAATTGGGCTGTTTGTCTTTTTGTTTTTGAGTTGTAGAATTTCTTTATATATTCTAGATATTAAACCCTTTATTGGATAGGTGGTTTCCAAATATTTTCTCACATTGTGTAGGTTGTTGTGGCAGTTTGATATTATTTATGAATTCCAAAAAGGAGAAATTGATTATGTTTTTAATCTGGTATGTTTCTCTGGGCATGATACCCTTTGAATGATTTAAATTCAAAGGCTTTACATTTACTTGGTTAAATCAAGGTTAGGGCTTTGATTACACCATGGCATTAGGGCATGCAGGGTTGGGTCCCTGCCCCCTTGGTGAGCCAATAAAACAGACTCTCATGAAGGAAACACACAGAGAAGGTACACAGAGGAAAAGAGACAGCTCCATAGGCACAGCAGAGGCCCCAGGAAGAGCACGAGCCATTTGCCTGATAGTTTATAGCTGACCTTGTGAAGAGACCAGAGCAGCTGAGCCTGGAATGAAATGATCTCTGGGAAGAGAGATGAGCCCTATGCCAACTTACAGCTGAGATCAGAAGAAGCTGTACCCATGGAGCCTTAAAAGGGAAGAGGAATGCTGAACCCTCATAGACATCACCCACCATATTACTTCAACACGTGAAAACAGAGTTTAATAAGGATGTAATCTTGAGTTGGACTCTTTAGAGCCTTGAAACTTTAAGATTTTACACCAAATAAATACCCTCTATAAAAGCCAACCGATTTCTGGTATTTTGCATCAGGACCCTTTTGGCTGATTAAGCAGTTGTCATGATAAAGTCCTTTGATAAATGGCTCTCATGATAATGTCCTTTAATGCATAGAAGTTTTTAATATTTTTATTTTTTTTTATTTAGAGGAGGTCTTATTTTTTTTTCCTTAGGTGTAAAATCTAAGAAATCATTATCTAACACAAGGTCCCGAAGATGTTTCCCTGTCTTTTTCCAGGAATATAATTCTCATTCATATATTTTGGTCTTTGATCCATTTTGAGTTGATATTTGTATATGGTATGAAGTAGGGGTCCACCTTCTTTCTTTTGTCATCTTTAAAAAGAAGAATGAAGTTGTAACACTCACATTTCCTGATAGTAAAACTCATTACAAAGCCACAGTAATGAAAGCAGCCTGGTACTGGCACAAGGACAGACATATTGAACAAGGAAATCAAATAGAGCCCTCAGAAATCAACCTCCACATTTATGGCCAGTGATTTTTTTTAAGGCGGTATTGGAGATTGAACCTAGGACTTCTTACGTGGGAGACAGACGCTCAACAATTGAGCTACATCTGCTCCCCTATGGCCAACAATTTTTGACAAAGGGGTGAAGACCATTCAATTGGAGAAGAATAATCTTCAACAAATGATGCTGGGAAAACGATCTCTACATGTAAATTTTTTTGAAAGCTATATTTGCAAACACTCAGCCTTCCTCCCTCCCCACATTTGGATATATTTTGAAAAGGGAGATAAAATTGGACCTAGAATGTGAAGGAAAACAGGTAAAGATTATTGTTACATCTCCATCATTCTTTGAACTGAATAACCATTATTAAAAATGCCTTGGGTGAAAGTAGAGGCAAGGAGGTGGAGGCAAGGAAATAATGACAAGACTAGCTAATATTTATTAAGAACACACTCTGTTCTGTCAAGCTTCTAAGTATTTTGTTTGCATCATACCTTATATCTCCACAATAATTCTCTGAGATATATACTATTAAAAGCCACGGTTTCAAATGAAGAAACTTAATCTTAAGGATGATATATCCGCAAGCCTAAGATAGTTCACCTAGTAACTAGTGGTGATTATGAAACCAAACTACCTGACTTCAGTTTATAAACTCATAACCCAAATAATATCAATGGATCATTCATTTTATTGTGGCAGGCTACATACCAGCACTTTACATAGACAATCTGATTTAATCATAACTGTGAGGTAAATGTATGGAAACCAATATTCGATTTGGCAAAGATCACATAGGTTTCAAACATTAATGATTCCATTGGTTTAAAGCATTATGTAGGATATTGATTGGGGCTATAATTTGTCATAATGAAAATAAGGAGCTTTTATATTCAGAAGTTTTAGGAAACACAGGGTTAATTTGTTCTAATTGTGGTAGTTCTTATAATCTTGAAGTTTTTTGAATATTGTGATTATCCACAAGGAGTTGTAGCAGAGAGTTTCACAGACATTTTTGACAAGGCTTTCACTTTTGGAAATTCTGGTTGAAAGTGTTTTTTATCACTTTTTGTCACTTCTACTGTGAGAATAATGACAGCTTTTAGTAACCAGATAAACCAAATTCCTAGAGTATTTGATATCCTTTGGAACGGACTTAATAGATTTGTGAATGGTTTCAAAGGAAACCTGTAGAGAAATTTCAACTACATAATTATCCTTAGAAAGAAACAGGAGATATTCTAAATTGACAAATTTAAATAATGGTGGGGGTGGCTGGGTGCGAGGGTGGATGGGTGAGCTTGCCACAATTTCCACCACAGGTAGCCAGTATACGACATGATCAAATGTGCCACACTCACTTCCTTTGTGAGATGTGGTCTCTGGGTATGTTCACTGACTCATTGGTCTTGTAACTATGAAATTACAAATATATATCCACATGCTTTGCATGAAATCAACTCTTCCTTGAAAAGTATTTCAAGCCCAGAAAGAGGAATCAATTATGATGGAAATTCAGTCATTAAGCCTTTTAACAAACTTAGCCATTATGATTCTATAAGCTACAATAGACAAAAAGAGTTATTAGTAATTTGTAGTGTGATGGTATCTATGGCTCTGATATAAGAATTCTACAGGCTAATGAATGAGATCTAATGTTATTCAGTCACTAAAACAAGATGGTAGAAGATATCTAAGACTAATTCATGGTGTTAAAAACTACCACAAAATGCATCAGGTTTTGCCACTTATTTGATGTGTGATAGTAGGCAGGTGACTTATAATAATCCTACTTAGCTTATAGTGCTGCTATGAAGATGAATAATAATAATAACAATAAAGAGCTAAGAATAATTCCTGACATGCTATAAGTGCTGAGTCCTTTTTAAAGAAAAAAATCATAATAAATGAATATATTACAGTAATATAAAAGAATCCTCTCTCCAAATATCATTTTTTAAATCAATAAAACTCAAAGAGACAAAGCAAACATAAAATGTTATCAACTACTCACAACTGAGGAAAACATGATTATTAAATAATTTTCCTAAGAACAATATACTTAGAAGAAAGCACAAATGGATGTTGTGAGAGGAGAAATGCATAATATTGGATTATGGTTCTTCTCATAATTTGCCCACATTTACACCCACTAGTTGAGATTTTCAAGCAGTTGTTTCAAAATTTATAAAAAGCTCTGCATTTGGAATATATTATCCCACTGTTGACCTGAATTAAATATTCTTTAATGTAATAATCTTTATGAAGTGTGTATACAAATTTAGAAAAAAAAATAAACTGTTAATTTCTATGTAAAATAGACTTTAATATTACCAAACAGGAATGAACAAATTGCTAAGTATGTAATATGCTGCTTGTACCATTAACTTAACAGAAAGGCAGGAACATGAAAGGTGAGTGATTTTGGCCTAGCCCTGAATCTTATGGCTTGTGACTTGATTTAAAAACCAGCAGTGCCTTATCACTGAACACTGCAAAGACACTTTCAATTGATGCCTAATCTGGGGCTCCTTCCAGTTGTGAGCTAAAAATGCAATCAGCAGATCTGACACACACATGTGCCCTGATACCTGGTAGCAAGATGTGTGCATGGAAATAGGCCCTGACTCTGCTTCTTACATGTTTGTGATTCTTTTTATGTTAAAGCAAGGGGATGAAATTAATGTATTTAGCAATACACCAAATCAAGAAATAAACTGATTGCTGGAAAAAAATTCTTTCAATTCAGACATATTTTCATTTCATTTTAAGTCAAAGAAGATAATTAATCTAAGACATCAAAATAAATATATGGTAACAATAGAATAGCACAGGAATTGAGATGAGACAATGTAATATATTATATTCTTTGAATGTTTTTTATACATTTTCAAAAATGCTTCCTAGATTTGTTCAAAATTGATGGATATTAATTATTTCTCTTAGTAGATAGATACAGATAGATAGACATATAGACAGATGATAAATAGACTTTCATTTAATGATGATGGTTCCCATACTTTACGGGTTGTTCTAGATTTATAAAGTGGCCACAACTAAGAGATGCCTAATACTTTGTGGCATTGCATCTTATAACTGTATTGTAGCTAATCCTTCAAACAATACTTTTTAATATGGAAACCTGAGAGCCCTATGGCAGTACTGTTTTCAAGCTGTAAATTAACCCATTTATAGATAATGATGGATTGGTGGATCATGAGATCAAGTTAATGGACTAGGGAACAAACTTGTTTTTTTCTTTTTTCAAATGACATTGAATAACCAAAATTAGAGTATACTGCATATAATAAATGTTAAGTATGTCTCATAAATATTTTGTTTTATTTATGCATGTGGCTGTGTGTGCATGTAGGCATTTAAACCATATTTATACTGTGCATAGATATTTTATAGTTTGAAACTTTTGTGTGAGAAAGTATATGGTTCTACTTCACAGGTTTCAGGTGCCCCAGATATGGTCTTCAAAATTCTGTGTGTATGTATATTTTCTCAAGAGAGGTCCTATGGCTTGCATGTGATGCTTATTAAAATGTTTTATAGAAAAAGATCAAGAAACATACTTATTCTAAAGAAAATTCAATTATATATTTGTAGTTTTGGAATATATATACATTAAAATATAAAATATAATAATTTACATTAGTATGCTAAATATATTTTATATAGAGGTACTACAAGTAATTGCTTATTTGTTCCCCATTTAAATTTATGTTCTAATCAAGTTGAACACAAAATGTATTTACATCCCTAAAAATCAAAGTACATTTAAACCTTCAAAAGTGAAAATGAAGAATAGCATAGATTTTTAGCTTTTGTAAAAATAGTCTTTATTTTTCCTTCTAAACATTATTTCTTCACTTCATGAGTAAAAGCTTGTCTAAATATTATATTCCTAGGCTTATGATAATGAATGTAACATGTACTAGGTATGGAATGAAGATGGGGCATACTGAGGGATAGAGGCATGGGAAAGAGAAGTGAAAGACTATTAAAGACTTAACAATAATCCAGAGGAAAAGTAAGAAAAGTAATGCATTATGAACATTAATTATGCACCAAGTACATCGATAGAAATCTTATATAACTATGGTTTAGGCATATAAACAACCCTGTGCATTGAGTAATATCTAAGATTTGTAAATGAAGAAACTGAGACTCAAAGTTTTTTTTTTTTTTCCATGTATGTCAATACCAAAGTGGTGTTGCTTAGATTTTAATCCAACTCTGACTCTAAAACCACGCATACCAAAGTATTCAGGATAATTGAACAAGAAGCAAAAATTCTCAGTTTTAGTTCTCATCTGCATTTAATGATGTAAACTATTGGTTGTTCCCTTACATCTTGAAGAGATCTTATTTACAACAGGTTTAGACCCACCAGAATGTGGGCGAAGACCTAGAACATGTCTGTATTCGTCAGCAAAAAAGGTGCTGATGCAAAATACCAGAAATCTGTTGGCTTTTTTAAAGGGTATTTATTTGGGGTAGAAGCTTACAGTTACCAAACCATGAAGTGTAAGTTACTTCCCGCACCAAATCTATTGCCATGTGTTGGAGCAAGATGGTTGCCAACGTCTGCAAGTGTCCAGGCTTCTTCTTCCTCTTAAGGCTTTGTGATCCCAGCTTCTTTCAATATCAGCTATAGGCTGGGATAAGTCTTGTCTCTCTCCTATGGCTCATTTCTCTCCAGGCTCAGCTGCTCTGTTCTCTCCACAAGGTCAGTTATAGACTATTGGGCAAATGGCTCATCTCTCTTCCCAGGGCCACTGCCATGTCTAATGGAGCCTTCTCTTTTTCCTCACATATCTGCTTCTCTATATATTTACTTCCTAGGGCTCCAGCATTAAAACTCCAACTAACTCCTCTGCCTTGTCATTTTGTCTGTGATTTCCTGCCCACCAAGGGGGCAGGGATTCAACAACCTACTGACATGGCTCAATCAAAGGCTTATCATAATTTAATCAAGTAAGAGAGAAACCTCTGAATCCAATACAATCTAATGTATCCAGAGGAACAGACCAATTTACAAACATAATCCAGTATCTATTTTTGGAATTCACCAATTATACCAAACTGCTACAATGTCCAAACTGAGATACACAATTCAATACACCACAGACATCGTGACCTAAGTAACAGAAAATGCCTCTATTATGAGAGTGTATGTTGAAAAGAAGTAGGGCTAAGTTAAGAAATCAAAATCTGTAGGAGTGTGGACCATGTGATGCACCTTCCAAACCCCATTCAACATCAAAGAATTTATATTCCCAGCTGCCATGAGTGCTGCTGCATGATGGCTGCCAGCCCTTTCTAGCTGATGTACTCGGCTGGAGAAGCTGCCTGAATTCCCTGGGGTCAGTCTGTATCCAATGACTGGTAGCTTTCAGAACTTACAGACATGATCCTCTCAATGCAACACAGGATAATTCTAAAGTATCATCCTGGCTTCAGGAACCCCTCTCCCAGTGTATAGTCAGTGAGGCTTTTGCTGAGATTATATTGCAGCCAAACTTCTTCCTGAACCCAAACCTGCTGCTTCCTTCCTTTCTCTTGTACAGTCATGAACCCAAGAATACTCCCTAAGAAACGTCTATGATTGATTCTTCATCTCATAGTCTGCTGTCTGGAGATTCTATCCTTCAAGAAGTTCTACTATATCTGAGTCCACATCCATTGTCAACTACCAGGAGATTGACTATGCTGATTGGTCAAAGGGTGAGATAAAGTGGTCACAGTGAGTCATTCAAAAGATTAAGAAGATGTAGGTGTGGGGGCAAAAAGTACCCAAAGAGGGAAAAAGGAAAAGCTTTTGATAGTAATCAAATCTTTTCAGATAATGCCCCTGTTGTAGACAGAAAATTGATCCCCAAAGGTATCCACATTCTAATCCCCAGAACCTCTGTGTATGTCACCTTACATGATGAAAGTGTCTTTGCATATTTGATTAAGATTAAGGACCTTGAGATAGGGAGATTATCCTGGATTATCCAGGTGAGCCCAGTCTAATCACATAGCTTCTTAAAAACAGAGGATCTTTCCTGGCTGTGGTCAGAGAAAGAGACATGACTATGGAAGAATGATCAGAGAGAGATGTAGTATTTAAGATGGGTGAAGAGGGGCAACAGCCAAGGAATATATGTAGCCATTTAAAACTGAAAAAGGTGAGGAAACAGATCCTCCCCTAGAGCCTCTAGGAAAGAAGACAGCCCTGCTGGTGCATTGACTTTAGCCTACTAAGGCTTGGACTTCTAACCTACACAGCTATAGTTCTATAGATAATAAATTTGTGCTATACAAAGACATTAATTTTGTGGTGAATTCTTACAGCAGCAATAGAAAACCAATACAGATATTGGTACCAGGAGTGGGGTGCTGATGTAACATATATTTAAAAATGTAAAAGTGGCTTTCCAAACACCATTGCCACAAAGGCAATGGTCAGAACCTGGAAGAATTTTGAGGAACATGATAGAAAAAGGTTAATTAGATTGACTTGTAGAAAATATTAGTAGAAATATGAATGTTAACTCTGTCAGTGAGGACTTAGAAGCAGGGTAAAAAAAAAAACCTAATCTTCATGGAGAGTAGCAAAATTGTCATGAACAGGTTTTTAGTAGAAATATGTAAACTAAAGTCACTCTGGTGAGGGTTCAGAAGGAAATGACAGATGTGTTTTTATAAACTGAAGGAAAGGAGATTTTTATATAGTGGCAGAATATTTTGCAGAATTCTGCCCTTCAGTTATGTGGAGAGCAGAACTGGTAATTGATTATATTGGACATTTAACTGAAGAGATTTCTAAGCAAAGTGTTGAGGTTCCAGACTTTTTTTTTTTTTTCCTTGCTACTTATAAAAAATGCAAAAAGAAAGAAATAAATTGAGGAAGAACTGTTAAATGAAAAGAAACCAGGACTTGATGATTTTAGAAATGCTCAGCTCTTCAAATTGCAAAAGACACTAAAATTAAGAGATAAACTGCCAAGAAAGGATGATGTAGAGAAAAAGGCAGGGGTATGGCTATACCACATTTTGCTAAACCTTAGAAAAATCAAAAAGTCAGAATTTTCAGTCATACAAACAGCTCTGTTAGGAGATTAAGAGGTTAATTTACAGATCACCTAATTAAACTGGTGAGTGTCTAGGAGGCTTAGGGCATTGTCCTTCAGCTGCCTCAGCACAAATCACAAATAGAGATGGGATTATCTAGGAAAAATCTGTCTAGGATCCTATTGTTTAATATAGTAAATCTTATGCCATACTCAGGAGACCACGAGTTTGAGAATTTTAACCTGCAGAAACACTGCTGGTTAGAACAGAAAAAGTTAGGGAAAGTACAGAATTAAAGAAGACATTAAGAACCACAGAATTCTATAGGCAGGAAACAGTCTGCTACAACTACTCAGTTGCAAACATGTGCTACCTTTCATGAACAAGTGAGGGTAACTCAGAGTGCAGAGCTGGAAGCCCAGACAGCTGGAGCCACAGAGGAGTAATCCCAGGCCTTGGAACCTAATGAAGTTTGTCTGCCTGGATTCTGAAATTGTTTGGTACCAGTGATTCTTTTTAATTGCATTTTTTTAAACCCTTTTGAACCAGAATGGCTGTAAGTGTTACCTTCTGTCTGTCCCATCATAGTATTTTGGAAGCTGATAACTTTGTTATTTAGTTTCACAGGTTCATAGAGAGAGAAGAACTGTGCCCCGGGATGAATTATACCAAGAGCCTCTCCCATACCTCATTTAGATGATTTAGATGATAAGATTTTGGACTTCTGAGATGAAGCGATTTTGAAAGATTTTGAACTTTGAATTGATGCTGTAATGGATTGAGATTGAGCTGAGACTTTTGGGGAGGTTTGGATGAGATGACTGTATCTTGCCTGTGAGAATAATGGTACTCTTTGGGAGCTAGAGGATGTAATTTGGTGGACAGAATAGTGGTCCCCTAGTCCCCAGGACCTATATATGTTACCTTACATGGCAAAGGGACTTCGCAGATGTGATTAAGGTTAAGAACCCTGTGATGGGAGATTATTCTGAATTACCCCAAACACATGATTCCTGAAAAGAACTTTTTTTCCCAGATGATGTGAAGGGCAAAAGGAGATGTGACTACAGCAGAATGGTGAGAGGGAAGCAATCTTTCTGGTTTTGAAGATGAAGGAAGGGGATCCAGAGCCAGGACTGTGGTTGGCTGTTAGAAGAAGGAAAGGGCAGGAAAACTGTTTCTCCCCTATAGCCTCCAGAAGGCGCATAGCCTGCTGACACATAGACTTAGCTCAAGGAGAAGTGTTAGACTTCTCACTTACAGAATTATAAGATAATATATTTACATCTTTAAGTCACGCATTTTGTGGTAATTTGTTAAGGCAGCAATACAGAAGTAATATACCATCTTTAAACTATCGTCCACTATAGTATATGAGACAATGTGAGTGGAACTAAATGGTTTCCTATAACAATTGAAAGTGTGGCGATAAACAAGAGATAGGAGCCAATTTGATCTCTTTTTTAGAGAAGAAACTTCTTTTCTCCAATATTTTAAATATAAAACACATTTATGAAAAATTGAATTAATGTTTCTGAATAGATAATCCAAAATGCAAAGTAAAAGATTTATATTAAAAACTGTCTCTCTAGCAGGCACTCAACCACTGAGCTACACCCACTCCCTCTTTGCTCATTTTAATTAATTCTCAATGGTATTTGGAATAGTGTCAATTTATTTATTCCTATTTTCACAGATTAAATAAAGAAGCTGTACAAGTTAATAATCCCCCCAAAACAAAAAACAAAACAAAACAAAACAACAACAACAACAAAAAACTGTCCCTCGTACATCAGAGCTAAGATTATACCAAAGAAATTTGGGTTGCTTCATTGTATGGGGAAATAATTTATATCCACTTTTATTACCTTATATTTTTCATTGTACATGGAGCATGAATTGGTCTATCTTTTTTTACTTTTTTGAAAGTATCAGGTACTTCATTGGCTGCAATTACAAAGCATTTCTTCCTCTTGAATGTTTTCCTTTTCACTGAATTCAAAAGAAATTGCTTATTTTATCTCATCTGATTTGACTGAGATACTTATATTGTAATAATGCTGAGAGAACAATTTTCTAGAAGGGATGATGTCACAGTTTTTTTTTTCCTTCTTGGGAAAGTTATAATGGTGAGTGCGACCTTCACTGTTGCAAAATTAGTTGTTCTGATATAATAAAACAGAAAAGAATTAACAGTTTATTTTTGAAGCAATTATTAAATTTATACTTATATCCAGGTTGGTAGAAAAGTTTCATGTAGTCACTAAATTTGTAAGGCGGTTTTAATGTGTTGTGTAAATAGAAATGCAGAATAAGAAATGGGTTTATTTTTATAGAAAAGTGAGTATAAAACCTATGTCACTAGACACATGCTGTTTGAGGGAGAATGTGCCAATCTTTAAGGTCAAGTGAAATTTCTTTAATTCCTTTACTGATTTTTGAAGCGTCATTGGTCATATTCAACCACAATTTTTTTTCTGTGATATTCCAAGTTGCCTTTATTCTTGTTTTCCTTTTCAAATTTTCTGTCATAAGATCTCGAGTAACCTACTTTTTTCAAATTTAGGAAATATGCTGTGGTCAATGTAATGGATTCATATATATATGCATATGTGTATATGTATGTATATACACACACTCAGGTTTTGATTGCTAGTTTGGCTAGAAACAGTATTTGTAGAACAAAATAATTTTAAAGAAAATTTCACATTATCTTCTATCATCAGATGTTTGTTATTGAAAGTCAGGCCAATGACAATCTTTTGTAGGTAACTACTTTCATCTTCCTTGGAGTATTATCACCATCAGTGGAGTTTTGAAATATCTAGGTACATATTACTTTTCATTCTTTGTGTTTAGAATAAGGTGTCCTTTCTTTTTTACTTCTGAAAGTATTACATTGTTAAGATTCTTTTTAGATCAGGGAAATACCCTTCTATCACATGTTGATAACAATCACAGTCTTTGTTTCTGAAACTCCTATTAGGTGGATCGAGGCTCCATATCTTTTAATGTTGCACTTGTATTTCTTATCAATTTTTTTTTGTTTTGGATTCCAAATATTTTTCCCAACTATATTTATGATCACTAATTAGATATAGCCACATTAATTCTAATATTCTGCCCTTCCATTAAAGTTTTATTTTTAATCATATTTTAAAATCCCCAGTAAATCTTTCTTATGCTTCTTTACTCCTTGTTTCATAGAAACATTAACTATTCACCTATTTCTGAGACTATGGAGCAGAATTTTAAAAGCTATTTAAATAATCTTATGTCCCCTGAATCAGTTTTTCTTGCTCTTTCTCCTCCTCCCCTTCTTCTCCTTTTCCTTCTTTTTCTTCTCCCTCCCTCCTGCTCCTCTACTGATGCTTCTGATGCTTCTTTTTGTTGTTTTTTTTAAACTATCAGGTAATCATGGTTGTTTGTTGACATTCTGAATTGGAGTCAGGTTAGTCAGTAAAGGTGGCTTGTATGTGTTTTCTCTCCAAGTGTGTTGGGATCTTTTATCAATAGTTCCCTCCCCTGGACGAGCATATGATGCACATTCTATTAAAGTGGGACTTTATGTAAATTTGCAGGACACATCAACCAGCAGGTTTTGTTCTACTGAGCTGGTAGGAGACAAGCTGGGTACCCAACAATCTCCTAAATAAGGAGGTATGTAGTACTTCAATAAATTTATTTTATAGACATAACTATTTTTCTCTTTTATATCTTTTTGCTTATTGGAAAAGTCCAGTTGTGCTTTCCTTTTTTCAGATCCTATTAACCTGTACAAGAGACTTCACTTTGTATAGAACTTATGCTTGCTTGGCAAAGAAAATTTTCATGGGGGACTATGGTAGGCCCAGTTTTCAAGAATAGGATCCTTTTGATTTGGAACTTGGAAATTTTTGTCCTCCTGCTGAAGTTTTCTCCAGCCTATGTTATATGTTTTGGGCTATGGTGCTTTTGCTTTGCTTTTGGTCTAATCTTATTTGCAGTCTATATTCCAGAAATTCTTTAATTTTCTGGCTCCCTAGTGACACCTTTCCATATTATTAGGATATATTCTATCATTGGGGGGGGGGTTCAATATGCCATCATTTAATCTGCACAGCCACCTTATAAAGTTTTTTAAAAATCATTTTAATCAAGAAACTGAGTACTAGATAAGTGGCTTTCTCACATAAGTTTTGAGTAATTGAGCTATGAGTTGACCTGAGGTCCTCTGACTCCATGTCCAGAACACTCATAACTAACCAGGGATAATCTTGCATTTCATTTCATTCAATACCACTAAGTTCAACAGTACATATTATTAATGTCTACAGTATGTCAGTAACCTATAAGCTACTGAAAATACATAATGACTAAGGCAAATATCCTAGCTCCAATAAAATTATGGTATTATATGTAAAGTTTAGTAAAGAAGGTAAAAAGAGGTAAGCACAGACTAAATTTGCTTACTACACAATTTTGTCTAAGATTATTCTGCTACAGATAGATTAAAAAACAAAAGTGGAAAGAAAATTAACTATGAATATTGTATATATGCTAGAGAAAATAATGACGTTGTCATAATTTACTTCTTTTTTTGTCCTGATATTATTTGTAAAATATTGAATAGTTGAAGTAATATGTAAATGGTAGAACTAAACACATTTTATTTATCTCCTATTCGTCATGGGTAATTTCTAACAAGAAGACAAGTAGAGTAATAAATAGCCTAACTGCCTAATTTGCAGCAAGCCTATAACAATTTGAGGAAATAATATTTTGGAAGCTCCATGAAATGTCAGATCTTAGATATCATTCATCCTGCTTGTCCTTAGTTATAAAGAAACTGAAAAGTACAAAAGTTAAAAAACAAAACAAAACAAAAGAAAAAACTTGCCTCAGGACACACATAATTACAAAGGCATAGTCAAGCCTACCCCGTAAGCTGTTTCTCCAAATTTTTCCCAAGGGAAATTTTTCCTTTGGCTTTAAAAGAATGGAAAATCTCAGTCTATTACTCTGATTCCTTTGAGAAACAACTTAGGAAAGAAGGGCTAGAAAATAGTAAAGAACACAGAACTTGGAGAGATTTATTTTACCTATAATCAAATTTGTTTCATTAAAGGTCCAAAACATTAAGATATCTAATAAAATCAATGAGGTTTTTCTGGTTGTTGGCATCTATCATATTGAAAGTATCACCACTGATGTTTCCTCTTATCACCAGAATTTATGCCAGAAATTGACCCATACGGTTCATTATACAGAGTCTTATATTTTACCCTCTTTACTCTAGTTCCAAAATAAATTAGTAGGGGCTAAGAAAAATAAGACACCATTATTGATGCAAGGTTAGTAGCATTTTTCGTGAAATCCAATGCTCATTAAGAGAAAAACAATATAAAGAAATATATTTATATTTACTACGGGCACTGAGGACCCAAGGAAGGAAAACAAATGTGTCATCTGAAATATAGGAGGACTTTATCTATGGCAGATTCAAATTGAATTTCATTAGAAAATCGCTATTAGGCAAACACCACAGTAATAATTGTTGCAAACAAGATCCCCCTACAGATGCTAAAAGTAGTGGGTGAAAGTTTCAAGAAACAGGATATTACCAAATATCTCAAATATTTGCCCTAACATGCTTATTAGCTACAACTGGAAAGATAGTAACCCAGTAGACACCACCTTAACTTAGTGGTAACATCACCAGTAATAAGGAATACTGACATTATGGACTTCTCGCTACAATACACTGAGAAAGACACATTGTCATTTCTGAGGTATTTATGCCAAACATGCATAACCTCAGACTCATCATGAGAACACATCAGACAAACTCAAATTGAAGGGCCTTTTATAGAATATTTATTCAGTACTCTTCAAAAGTGTCAAGGACATGAAAAATAAGGAAGGACTGAAGAACTGTTGCAGATTGGAGGAGACTTAGGAAACATAACAAATGTAATGTGGGATCCTAGATAAAAATCCCCAAACAGGAAAAGTATATTAGTGGAAAAACTGGTTAAATTTGAATAAGATCTGTAGTTTAGTTAGTATTATACCCATATTAATTTTCTGGTATTGATAGCTTTACCGTGATATGCAAGATATAATATTAGGGAAAGATGGATAACAGATATCAGGAACCCCTGTATTGTTTTTGAAACTTTTCTGTAAGTCAAAAATTGTTTCAAAACTAAAAGTTAAAAAATTCATTTTGGCCTCAGAATTTGATTCTGAGGTGAACGACTTTCTCCATCCAGCACTTAAAATCTCACTGATAGAAAAAGACTAGTTTGAGGGGGCTGATGTTTAGTTCTGTCAGGAAATATTACAACTCACATGAGGAATATAAAGAGGGTGTATGTGGCACATCACCCGTAATGGATATACACATTGTGGGAGGTGGGGAACATGGGAATCCCTATAATATCTGTGTAATATCTAGGTAATCTAAGCACCTTAAAAAAAAATATATATATATATATATATATATATATAACATTTATGTAAGTAAATGCACATATATCCACATATATTTATATATCATTTTATAAATATTGGTATGTATTGTGAAAAATTTGATTTTTACCCACAATAAAAAAATAAAAGAGGGTATATGGGAGGTGGGCAAAAGAGACCTGGCATGGTTTGAAGGCTTTCACATTCAGGAATACATCCACTTGCTATTCTTGGTCAGAAATGAAAAGTGGAGTTCTGGAAGGTATGGAGGCAACATGGGGTAGGGCATGGAGAAAACTGCACGTAAAGGTGGATTTCAGAGGCAGTCAAATCACTTTTCAAATCCTAAATCTTCTACTTGCTATGTGTCCAATTATACCATCCTTAACTTCATTTTTAAAATGGAGATAACAATCCTTATCTTGCAGGTTTGCCTATTACTGAAATAAAATAATCTATAAATAAGAGCTATTAATCTTATGTTTCTTAAAAGCCATCTATTTCTTATTAAACTAACAAAACATCATTATTTTCTATTTAAAAGTAGAGAAAAATATCACATGCATTTTAGTTACCAACAAGTATGTGCTTACTCTTTAAGTGTTATGATTGTATTTTATCATGGTTGTGATTTTCGTATATAATTTTTAGCTTGCATTTTTTCTCACATTACTCTAAATGCCTTTTATCAAGCTACTATAGTATATCTAATATGACAATTGTCCCCCTATTATTGAGCACTTAACTTGATTCTAAAGTTTTACTGGTATAAGCCATACAACATTTGATAGCTTTACTTTACCTGGAATAGTTCCCTTAAAAAGGATAGTACATTAACATTTATAGTTGTTTATAAATTTAATCATTAAAACTGAACCTTTTAATATGTATTTTTTATTATTTTTACCTCCTAGTTTATAAATATTTGAATACATTCTTCTTAACTCATTACATTTTATTAACAGTATTATCAGAAATACTTTTCCATTAGTGTAGTTCAAGGCAAGGTGAATTGGCATGATCTGTGCTCCAATCTAAGATGGGTGCAGACAAATGTTTAGCTACCATTTATTAAATACAAGAATTATAAAAAGTACCAAGCAAGTGATAGATCTTATTGTTAATTATTAATATTGGCATGATATTGTGGGAAAAAAAATAACTTTCCCAATGTTTTTTATTACTGTTCTATTAGCCTTCTTTAGTGCAGGTTGCCACCGATGGAGGTGGGGAGGAATATAGTCATTATTGGGGTAACCAATCACAGCATCCTCCATTTTCTACCATTGGTGCAATGCAAACTATATATTGCCTCTATGGATTTTGACGGATGATTGTTTTGCTTGTCTCTGTGATTCTCCTGGATACTTTGGTTCTGCAGATTTCTGTTTTTGGGACTTTAGACCTCTCACCACACTCTAAGCTCCAATGATATGTTCTCTTGATTTTATATACCTGGATATTTTGCATGTATTGATAAGGAGGATAACATAAATCAGCTGTTATTCTCTAGGGAGTAAGATATTGTAGTTGAAATAACGGGTAACAAAGATTCCACAGCCTATACAGAAATAACAACATCTGGAAACCCCAACCCCCAATCAGAGCAGATGGTGCTAATGCCAAGGGAAATAAAAGTAACTACTTTCCTTGAATAAACCATCTGTCTGAATAATCATTTTCACCAGTTAATAAAAAAGGTATCTGAAGGGCTGAAGAGTTTGTTAACTCTAAACTCAGGAAGCAGAAAAGAACTACGATTTCCCCAAATATAAAATATCACAATTCTGAGACATTTGTGTTGAATATGAAATAGGATCTATATTTGTTGCCCTTTCTCAAACATTCTGTGACACTAACTGAATTAGTAAAAAAAAATCAATACATGAAACCACTCAGCAATGATAAATTTGCCATACTTGATAGCAATATATATTATCATTGATCACCAAGAGCAAATCAGTTAGAACAAAGCAAGTCATATGCTCTTGTGATAAAATAAAGCCCTGGTATTAAATTCAGGGAGCTAGGTAATTTTATTATATTTTATGATGTTTCATTATGCTAATATTGCTTACACCCCTTCCCACTGCTCACAAGCCCTCTTCCTCCAGCCATATGGAATCATTTACAATTTCTTGCCCATTTTTTTTTCACACTAACAAGACTATGTAGACACTGGTGTCAACCTCCAATGACCGCCTCTACTTTGGCAAATTGGCAAATCCTTCTCATGCTTCAAGAACCAGCTCGAGTGCCTTCTTCTTTATGAAGGATTATTCTACCACTTGGGAAAGCTGATCATGCCATCTTTAGTCTCCTCATAGTTCCTAATATATATCAATAGTGCAGCATTTTTCTCATTGTATTAAACTTATTCATTATAAAAGGCTAACTCATACTAGAGTGTGACTATATGAGGGAACAGATTGTATCCTACTTATCTTTGTAGCCCTAGTCTTGGAAATAAAAAACAAAAAGTGTGTTAATACAATGACTACAAAAAATTGGGAAGAGTATTGATAAAATGAGAATTTGCTTTAAAAACAATGCCATTGACTCTTTAATTAAGGCTTTAATTATTTACTCCCTTAAAATGAAAAGCTAGGATTAATTGAATTATTCTCAATGTGGCAAAATAAATTTCATTTTTTAAAATTAAATATCTGAATATGGAGATGCCAAGATTGCAAATATGATTCTTTGATGTTAGGGTTGTTACTTATTTATTAGTTTGCTGTAATCAGCAATCCAACGTTGAACTAGGAAACATATGGGAATCAGAAATGTTAGTTCCTTATTCATTCCCATAGTTTTGTGTCTAATTTTTAAAACATGCTTTCTGGTGATCAGAGGGGCTGATCTAATTTCTTAGCAATATTCATTAACTATTCTCAATCTTCATAAATAGAAAAACATACAATTCATTTTCTCTGGTCTCTTTGCAGTACAGTCAAGGGTTTATAATGCATCTCCTTCTCCCCTTTGCAAATTTCCTGGAGCCAGAGACACAGGATGGAATAATGTGCTGTAGATAAAACTTGCACATCACAGTGAGGTTAACAGGGTTTTACAGCAAAACTCATGCACTTTTCCTTCCATAAACAAAGGAATCAGTTCTTGATTTGAGCTGATCCATCTAAACCCACAAGTCTGGGTAGATTTATAAAAAAGGTTGCTCACCATAACATGGATGTTATTTTGTTACTGTCTATAATATATATTATGTAAATATATATATATATAAATTATTGCACCTTGATACTCTCAAAAGGAGAAAAATCCCCAAATATTTGCCTATCAGTTTTTGGTTGTTTTATTATTATTGTTATTATTATTTTGTATCTCCTCACCACATTTTTTCCTCTATAATTTTCTGTATAGTTAGCTCTTTTTGTTCATGGTATGTTCAATGATGTTACCTAAAGGAGGGAGTACTTGCCATGTATTTTGTCTGCTTGTTTTCTCCAAGTAAAGAAGTATGCTTGCATCCTCTTCCTTTCCTAGTCCACTTAGTGCCGCATTCTCCATCAGCTGATGGATTTTTTCCTGTCTGTTATCACTAACTAGTGTCTTTTAGTCTGGGTTCTTGCATGTTAACACACGCTGCCTCATTGTCACGTCCTCCTAATTTAAATGCTTGTCTTCTTGCCGATAAGTCTAATAGCTTATTCCTTCTCCTCCCCTATTATCCAGCATTGTTTCTCCATCATATCACTTGCAGTTTCTAGGATGACATATTTTACTTCAGATCAGAGCTCATTTAGTCTTTTTCTCCTGCTGCTATGCTAATAGCATCTCAAGCTAATCAGTAATTTCCACCCTGTGGTTTCAATAGTTCCTTCTATGCTAAATCTTGCATAAGAAAATTGTATTAGGTTTGGCACCTTAACTTAGTCTAAGGAAAAAATGAGCCAGAGATGCTGAGTCACTGACACAGAGGCCCCCCCAGTCAATGAGGTCTGATTGCTCACCTAGCCAAAAGCATCTAAAGGGGGGAAGAATAAAGAAACAGAAATGACTTTCAATCTGCAGGTTTATGTGAGTTTATTCAGTGTCTTTTGGAAATTAATAGGAAATGCTTTTCAATGTTTATGTGACCCTGAAAATAAATATATGTTATTTGGATAAATAAAGATTAAAAGAGATGAATGGTCAAAATTTTAGGGTTTGAAGGATCTTTGGAGATCATTAAGTTCAAATTCATCATTGTTACGGTTAAGGAAACTGAGGCCCGTGGGGGTTAAAATATTTGCCATGGGACATACATCCAGTTAGATGAGGCTTTTTAGCAGTAAATACAAGCTTGGGGCTAGCGTGTATTTGCAGTGCCTGAGACAAAAGAGCAAACAACTAGCTCCAGATACTCAGCCAGGCCCTCTTCTCTTTTCCCATCCCTGGCCTATCTATAGCACTGGTCTTCCTGGGAATGTTTCTGACACAGAATAGCAGGTCTAAGCTCTGTATACCACATCCCCCACCCTCACTACCTCCCCAAAAACTCCCCCTGCTGTGGCATGGTCAACCATTTGGAGAAAACCCAGGGTAGAAGAACAGCAGAACTGGGAAGCTGGCTCTAGATCAGGTTATTATGCTGGGGAGTCCCAGAATCCTGGGTCATAGGCCATGGTCTAGAAGTGGGACACAGTCTCTGAGTTGGCTTCTTTGAAAAGGTTTATATATATATATATATTTATAATTTTTCTATATATATTGTTTCTATTTTCTCTTAATTATCTATTTTTTAACCATAATTGTTTTGGGCTCTATCTCTTATTTTATTGGATTCCCTCAACCCCCCTCCTCCCTGCTACCACCTGCCAACATGTGCACACATATTATATTTCATGTTATTTTTCATATTTAAGCTCAGGGCATTAAAATACTGATAGAAGCTCTGTGTTAGTTTGGGAAAGAAGATTCTCAACTGATGATTTCCCATGTAGAAAGATCAAATGGGCAGATAGGGCCTGTCCATTTATTTGGGGGACTTCTTTTCTACAAGGTCATTTAATATTTCCATAGAAGAAACCAGCTATCTCATGACTGGAAGTCCCACATTTCCATGTGCCAAATTTCACCTCATCTGATTTTGGAGTATAGCTTCTCTCTCATTCTGCAGTGACTTCTGTCCCTGTCTCTGATGCTTCTCTGATTTAATTTCTCCAGTTCCCTGATAAACAACCACAGTCCATGAGGACTTGTTACCAGGATGCATGGAGTGAGGAAGCAACCTAGGAGTATATCTGTTCCTTATGAGACCTTTTTATAACCAACCCTTCCGATTTTAGCCCACACATATTACACGGCCCCAACTCCCTCCCTTGTCACCACCCCATAATATCAGTGCCTCTAATTCTTCAGTGTTTTCAGCTTTCTACAGCATGAATTACCTTACTTCCCATTTGCATTGCCCTTTTGCAGGTCCGTAACAATCACCTTTCTGAATCAGTTATAGACTCATCCACCTTCTATCCTTAAAATTTTATTAACGTCATTTATCCATTGTAGTCTCCTCTCCTGTTCTTTTTGTATCTGCAAATTTACAAATAAAAATCCTTTATTTTCATTTCATTGGAGATTCAGAAGGCAGCAGAGAATCTGTCTCATTTCAATTGCTGACCATTGGATACTCTTTAGGCAGGGTAAGGGTGTGAAAATTTGTTTTTTATTATCTATTACTATGTAGCTTAGAAATCATTAAAAGTCTAGATAAGCAGGCTCTGAACTAACTCCCTGTACAATAATACTGAACTGAACCTGAACCACTAAGGTAGATGATTACTTTTTCAATGTTTGGGATGCTAGAGAACTAAGAAGCCACCATCATCATTCCTGACTTCAGGACCACACTGCATGTGCCATGAACTAGGCCAAGAAAATGCTTGCCCCACATCCCTCAAGAGCCGAAAAAAATACATTTCTGACTTTGGGTTTCTAATACAGCTAATTCAGGAAAAGCAAGCATGATTATGGCCAAACTCGAAAGCAGAAGCAACCTCTGCTTCATAATGCTTTCTTTGCCTTCAAAATCTATACAAGTACTCTGGCTTGGTTTAATCCAGATAATGTGCAGACTCTGAACTGTGAGATAGACTTGGAAAGGTGGCTTTTAGCTTACAATCCACTAATGTAAGGAACATTATAAGGGGATGAGAATGGAGTTGCATGAGCTAATTTGAAATATCTTCCATGTCTGTGTTTAACTGAAATTCCCTTACTCTATATTTCTATGGGTTCAAATGTGTATATGCCAGTGATTCTCAGTTTGGGGTGACTTTGCCCCACATTGATTATGATTGTCACATTCAGGCTTTACTACTGGCATCTAGTGAATAAAGGCAAATGATATTGCTAAACATCCTACAATGCTCAGATTAATACTCACAAAAAAGAATTATCCAGTCTAAAATGTTAATGCTGAGGTTGAGAAATATTAACATATGCAACTACATGAAAAATGAATAAATAACTATGTTGCATCCAGGAAAGGGAGGAAAGGACTGGATTTGAGACTCTTGATTAAAAGAACTTTAGGAATTTTTTATTTGAATTTTTTTGTTACCAGGTGAAATGTATATAACATTATAAATAAAGGTTAGTGAGGGAGAGATATAAAGGACTTGTGAAACAAAGATAATAGAGATAATAAAAACAGAATCTCTGCCTCTGTTGTAAAGACATCTTTTTTTCTTATATATTTTTGATGATACAGAGTCAACACTATCACGGTAACAATAAATCTATGGGCCTTTCTTAACTCCTCTTTCTTCCTCACCCTCCACATATAAACAGTCATTATTTCCAAGCCTTCCTAATTGCAATAAAGCTCTCTCATCCATCATCTCCTCTTCATTTCCATGGCTCATTTTAATACATCCTTAATTTTTTTTGTTTGGACCATGGCAACATTTTCATTACTATTCTCCATGCCTTCAAAACTCTCTGTTCACATAATTTTCCAGACAGCTGCAGTCATTACAATTTCCTCTGACAAAGACCTGTATTTTTGTTGTTGTTAGATCAGGTATGATAAGCACAGTACTTAAGCATCAGTGTCAGGTCCTATGTTCAAGGCAGATACCACTGATTAATCATAGTAATTTTTATGGCTGATCTTAACAGTGACCTCAGACACTTTCCTAATCTGCTCCATATGGCCATTAAAAATTGATTAGACTCAGTAGTATGATGAAAACTATTTTGCATTTTTTTCACCAGAAAGTTGCTGCATCCCTAGTTGATATTTTACTCTTTCAGTAGATATTCCCATAGTGAGTGTGGCATTTTGATATTATTTATGAATCCCCAAAAGAGAAAGATTATGTTTGTAAACTAATCTATTCTGGTATGAGACCATTTGATTTCATTAGATTCAGCTGAGATGTCTTTGATTAAAGACAACTTGATTAAATGGATTAGGACTTTGATTTGACCACGTCAGTAAGGCATGACTCTGGTTGAGTCCCGGCCCCTTTGGTGGGCCTATATAAATGGGCACTCACTCAAGAAGACACAAGAAGAGAGAGAGAGAGCTCTGTCATGTTTGATCCTGGGTCCTGGGGGAGAGATGAACCATTCGCCTGATAGTTTGCAGCTGAAGAAACCAGGGCAGCTGAACAGCTGAGAAGGCCCGGAAAGAAATGAGCCCTATGCCAGAGACTGATACAGGAAGCCCTGAGAGACCAGGCAGAGATCAGCAACCATCTTGCTTCAACATGTGGCAACTGACTTTGGTGAGAAAGCAACCTTGAGTTGCTTTAGGGCCTTGTAACTGTCTGCTTCTACCCCAAATAAATACCCTTTATAACAGCCATCAGATTTCTGGTACTTTGCATCAGCACCCTTTTGGCAGCCAAATACAGAGAGAAATAAAACAACTAGAGGTTATTAGGGACTTAAAAGAATGGAGTTACAGATTCAGTAACATCCCCAAATTGACATTTCTTTTAAGATGCTTTATTCTGATTGTAAAAACTTAATAACCTTAGTCACAATATATGACTGATAACTGACTGTATTCTGTTTTTCTGTTTCCTAAGGCAGATTCTGTTGGCAGGGACATTTGATTGTTCCATACAAAGTGATATTGTTATTGAATTGTAAAATATTATCTAACTGTAAGTAGATATCATCTAAATGGAAAAGAGAAAAATAAACAGAGAGAGTCCCAGGACATAGCAGTCAGGAGAACAATTGAGAAAAGTCCAAAAAATTATAAAAGGGCAATAAAACATTTTGATTCTTTACAGATTTAAATGAATGAGTTGGCAAGGCAATACAAAAGTGATTATTTCAGAATAAGCAAAACTACCACAGAAAATAAACCAGGGCTTGTCACAGGATTGGACAAGTAGATTGGGGATTTATCATGAATGTGACAATATAAGTCATGATATCAAACAAGAAGAGCAGAAAGAAAGAATACAAAGATCTTAAGGAAAAGAAGTATAAGATTGAGTCAGAATTCTTATTTGGGACTTAACTGCTAAACCTGTGAGATAGGAAAAATGAATGGGGAATGTGAAGAAATAAGTAGGTCTAGAAGGAGCTTAGTTTGATGAAGTTGGCATCAAAGTAAATAGAAAGAGAACATTTCATATTAAGAAGAAATTATTCAATACTTCTCCAGAAGAAAGATGAATTATCAAAATATGAGATTTTTTTCAAAAATGCATTTTAAATTCATTATATATAGTTCAATTTCGGAATCTTCTGAGATGCTGAAGAAAATCATCTCTTATTTGATCAAAATAGTTTTTAGAAAAAATTTTTCTTCATAGTTTGAAAAAAATTTGCTTTACTCTTGTTTTAGTTTCCTTGGCTGCTCAAGAAAATACCATGCAATGGTTCAGCTTAAACAAAGGGAATTTATTTGCTTGTGATTTTGAGGCTAAGAGAAAGTCCAAATCAAGGTCATCAAGGCCATGCTTTCTCCCTGAAGACCTGGTCTCTCCCTACTCTTCCATGTTTCACTGATGTCCAGATTCTTGCTAATTGTGGCTTTCTCTCTGTCTGAATTTCATTCCGCTGTAAGGAACTCTAGTAGCAGGATTAAGACCCATCCTGACTGAGGTGGGCCACACCTTAACTGAAGTAACCTTATCAAAATGTACTACTTACAATAGATATCACACCCACAGGAATGGATTAAGTTTAGGAACATGTTTTCCTGGGATACATACAGCTTCAAATCACCACAACTCCTTTTCCATCTCACAGGTAGCTTCTTTTCACAAAATGAAGATATGACTCGAACTTAAATTAACTGCCATTCATCAATGTCATAGTCAAATGTGCAATCAGCACCCAACACAGCAGTATTGTCTTTAGGATGAAGAGTTTCCATGGTCACCTTTTACAATGTTAATGGCTCCAGGCTCATGGGGATCTTGAGTCAACCCAGCTTTGTAATTTACTCAACTGGATCCATTGTATTAGTCCTCCATTACTTCATTGCACAGGCAGGAAAGTTCAATGGACTAAGCTTTTTTTCACAGAAACCAACAACTATGTTGTTTATTGGAACAGATATAACTTTAAACTTTAAGTGTTTTTTATACAATCACATAATGATGACAATGTAGGAGGAAATTAGAGTAAGCATAAAACCAATGGGGTTAGCAAGGTTACAGCCGACCAATATTGAGATTGATTTTTTTTACACAGACTGATTAAACCACTATTGCTCCCTTACATACTAAACCTTTGATTTCCAACTGACCTCTTTATTCACAAAGACATCAGGGGGTAAAACAAGAAGAATTTTATGAGGAAAAGTGACCATTTCCACAAAGTACTGCAGCATAATGACTTTGAAAACATTTCCCTCTGAGAAATAACCCAAAAGTTATGGCTCAGTTAACTCAATTAGAGGCTTGTGGTCCTTCCAATGAGTCAAATTTAGCTATGTATATATGCAATTTTGCATCTATGAATCTGTTTTTCATTGCAGTACTTCACAGTATGTGTGTATGTTTCCATTTTCAAATCTTTATTGGAATTTTCTAGCAATATGGGAAAAAATATAGATAAAAGCAAGAGGAATTATTCAGTTTCTTGATTCTGTCAGAAGATGGAATAGTTTTAAAAATCACACTTACTACAAAAATGGCAGTCGGTTTATGACACAAATAATCAAATAAAAATGCTACATTTCAAATATCTTTTAGGTTTAGTTGCTGCCTAATATTAGCATTGGGGTTCCCATATGTTTCTATATATTCTATATATTTCCAATAAGTTCTATAAGAAAAAGTTTTGTATATTGAAAAAAAAATGGAAAAATAATAAATGGTCCAAAATAGAAATAATTATTTTCTATGAAATAATAAGGTCTGATAAAAGAACATGGAATAAATAGACTTAGGACATGAAATAACTGGATTTCTTGCACTCTCTCCTTGATAGTCAATTATGTTTGATGGTTAATAGGTGGCACAGTCAAAGAAATTTACATGAGAAAATTCAAGTTATTCTTCTGTGAGATTTTGCATACTTCATCTAGCAGTTCATTATAGGATAACAAATAATCTAATTAGACTGCATGGGTGCCAAGGTTAATTTTTTTTTGAGGTTGGGGTGTTGGAAGGCAAAAATGGTAATCATATTTTTGAATGGCAGTTAGCAAGTTCAAGAGTCCTATCTGTATTTTATGGAATAAAATCCACTATAGATCAGCCCGATGGAAAGGAAAAATGAAGAAAGAAAATTTTATACACACACCCAAGAATAGTTTCCTAAAAACACTTTGGAGACTCAAGGAGCGAGTCAAGACCTCCACCATGTCTTCCTTCCGCTTCTTGTGCCAGTGCTGCCGCCAGCCGCTGCAGCTTTCCCAGGCCACGGAGACCCTGGGCCTCGACGCCACCCAACCCCTTGCTGTTCCAGGGCCCGCCTCAGATCAGGGGCAGCTTGGAGAAACCCAGGGGGAAGGCCAGGCCTCCAGGGAGGGGACGGACATTGCAAAGCAGCAGGTCGGAGCTTCTTGCCGACCCCTCCCTGACGAAGGCCCGGCTTCCGCGGGGAGCCCCAAAATCTTCACCTTGCTCCGGGAGCTTGCGTCCAGGGGCTCCCTCAGCAGCATGCAGAAGGCCGCTGGGGACATTTTTGACATCCTCACTGGCGTGAGGGAGGTGGACATCCCTTGTGCGAGGACTGCACTGACAGACATTTAGAGCAGCTGGATTCCCAGCTCGCTGTCACCGAGTCTGAGATTCAGAACTATAGACGCTCTTTGGAGACCAGGGAGCTGGCGGGTGAGTCGCAGAAGGAGATGCCACGGGAGGAGCTGGCGGGCCTGCAGCTGGAGGAGGCGAGGCTGGTCCAGGAGCTGCAGTAGCTGGAAAAGAGCTGGCAGAGAGTAACTGAGGACCTCGAAGCAGCGCGGGCGGAGACACGGGCCCTGGACCGAGCAGCAGCACCGCCTGGCCCGCGGGGAACTGGCCCGGGAGCAGCTGGAGGCGCTGGATGAGCTGGGCAGCGTGGACCACAGGCTGCGCCGCGCCCAGGCCCAGTTGCGGCGCCTGCAGGAAGGCAGTGTCTTCAGCGCAGCCTCCGCTATCTGGCAGGAGGGCCCCTTGGGCATCATCAATCATTTCCGACTAGGCCGCCTCCCCGCGGTCCCCGTGAGCTGGGGCGAGATTAACGCGGCCTGGGTATAGGGAGCTTTGCTACTCTTGGCCCTGTCCAATAAGAATCGCCTCGCCCCCGGTGGAGACCACTCCTACCTGAGGGCATTAGCCGACGGCGCCGCGGAGCTGCCCTTATTCTGGCACTGGGGGCAGAGTGTTTTCTTGGATAATGCATTTGACCGGGCGATGGTGGTGGCTTTCCTGACTGCATGCAGCAGTTCCAGGAGGAGGCGGGCCGAGGTGGCTCGGGCCTCTGCCTACCCTGCAGGGTCAGTGTGAAGAAGGGCCTGATGGAAGTCCCCTGGCGTAGCAGGGACTTCTATTCCATCAGGACCCACCTGAACACAGAGGAGCAGTGGACCAAGGCTCTCAGGCTCATGCTTGTCAATTTGAAAGGGAGTTTTGCTTGGGTTTCCTTAAGGTATTGTCAAAAATGACTTTTTTTTCCTTCTGCAAGGGAGAGGGAGAATATTGCATTAAGATGTTTTGTGAAATTCTCAGAAGAATTATAAAACAAAAAAAGCACGTTTCCAATAATAATAGTAATAATAAAGAATGGCGGGAAGCGGCTGTGGCTCAATCAGTAGGGCTCCCGTTTACCATATGGGAGGCCCGGGGTTCGGTTCCCGGGGCCTCCTGGTGAAGGCAAGCCCGCCCGCAGGGCGTGGTTAGCTGACCCAGCGAGCACAAGCAGCAAGGTGAGGATAAATGAATAAATAAATAAAATATTAAAAAAAAAAAAAAAAAGAATGGCCGCAGACAGCATTTATTTAAAAACAAACAAACAAAAAACATTGTAGTATGCAAAATGTTTGTACCATGTTTCTGGATCAGAACATTTAACCATTATTTTATTAATATTCATAAGATTTATTTCTGAAATATATTCTGATAGTACTCCTCAGATTAGCTAGAGCTATCAAATTTATTTCTGAAATAGATCTCAAATCTATCAAATTTTTAAATGTCTAAACCATAATCACATCTGTTGTGGACTATTACACCATCTTAAGATTTCAATGTGCTTCTATATTTCCCCTTTTTTTACTCTTCAAACTATTACCCAAGTAAACATTTTTGAAAATGTAGATCAAAATGGATCACACCTCTGTTTAAGACTCTTAAGTGATTCCCCACCCTTATTAGTATAACATGGCCTAAAATTCCCTATATGACCCACATTGTCCATATTGCCAAACTCATTTCAGTTCCCTCCATATCTCTGTTAATCATTACAAACTGGATTAATGTTAGTTCCTAATACACAATCCCTTCCCCTTATTTAACTTCTGTGTCATTGTACTTGCAGATCCCTAATTCTAGATCATTCTTCTCATTGCGTTTTGATGGCTCACTCTTTATTGTTCTTTGGGACTTTAGTTTAATGCCAACTACTTGGAAAAGCCTTTCCTCATTATTCATATAAAATTCTTCTTCATACTCCTTTTCATATTATCACAGCATTCTATTTTATTGTGTTCACAACAATTTGTACACTTTATTTGTTGTTACTCAGACTTGATCAAGCAAGAAAGTCGGTGGCACAGTACCTGATCCCAAAGGCAAGGAGTTAGGGTACAGCTACAAAGTTAGAAGAAGAGTCCAAGCAAGAACATCCTCACTTCAGACATCAACTTCAATTTCAAGGATATTCCCAAAGCACCCTTGGTTTCAATAATTCTCTAAAAAGCCTCAAAGAGCTCACTGAAAGCTATTATGTTTACTGCTATGGTTTATTACAAAGAAAGGGTACAAGAAAGTCAGTCAATGGAAGAGATGCATAAGTGAGAGTCTGGGAGGGTTCCAAATGTAAGATACCCATTTTTCCTCAATGTATTGCTCTCTCAGCATTGATATGTGGTAATACACATAGAGTACTGCCAACCTGGGAAGCTCAACTGGCTTTGCTGTTCAAAGTTTTATAAAATACTTGATTTATTGTCCACAATGTTTGAACTCCAGTTTCAAAGCTGAATGATACTGCAGAACTCTAAGCCCACACCCTCAGCCATTTGAGTCATATGGTTGACCTTTCCAGCATGGCCAGCCCCCCATTCTAAGACTATCAGGTATGGCTGGCCCCACCCCGAGTCATCTCATTAGCATAAACTATCAACTGTGGTCAGAGGGACCCAGCAGGGAAAGCAAAGAAATTCCAAGTGTTTAGAGGTGACCTCCTGGGAACTAGGAACAAAAGCCAGATTTCTCTTTGGGTAAGGTCAAATTCCTTACTACACTTTTGCCATTTTTATTGTTGTCTGTCCCACTAGAATGTTTTCTTCATTAGAGGATTATCTATCATTGTAGATACCCAGGCAAATCATAGTTAAAATACCGAAAACAGGGTTAAAGAGGAAATATTGAAAGCAACCAGAGAAAAAAGGAAAAGGGAATATTATATACAAAGAACAACAAGTATTATATTGATTCATCAACAGAAATGATGTAGGCAAGAAGACAGAAGAGCAATATCTTTAAAGTACTGAAAGAAAACAAATATTGGCTCAGTATTCCATGTCCAACAAAAATACCATTCATGAAAGAAGGAAAAAATAAGAACATTTTCATATAAAAGAAAACTTACAGAATTTTTCAATAGCAGAGTTCCACTACAAGAAATGCTTAAGGAACTTATTCAGGCCTAAGGGAAATAATATCAGATGGAAACTTGGCTTTTCAGGAAATTATGAAGAATATTGAAAATACTAATATCTGGATAAACATATCTGGATAAATATAATATATAATATAATATTCCTATCTTGATAAATATTATAAATATGCTTAAAATAATGTTTTATCACTATTTTTCTTAACATATTTATAATATTTATGACTGCTTGAAATTAATATATAGGATTATCCTGTGCAGTTTATAACATTTAAAGGTGTAATGCACACAACAAACATAACATAAAGAACCACGGTGGCATTAATGGACTTCATTTCTAAGGAATCTGCATATTATATGAAGTAGTAAAATTTAAACATTAAATAGACTAGGAAATTAAGGATACATGTTGTAACTATGGGAGCGTATAATCACTAAAAAAAATCAAGGAAACAATGAAAACACAATAGATGAATTAAAGCAGAATTATAAAACATATTCAAATAATCCAAAAAAAAAAAAAAACAGGAAATGAAAAGCAGTATAGCAAAAACCAGAGTGGACAAATAGAAAGTAAACAATAAAAAGGCAAAATTAAATCTAATTGTATCAGATTTTACATGAAATAATAATGGACTGAACACTTTAATAAAAAGGCAGAGAGTGTAAGAAAAAATTAAACACAAAGTCCCATCATTTGTTATCTAAAAGATTCATATTTAAATGTAAAAAACTCAGATAAGCTTCAGTTGAAATAAATAAAAAAAATATATCATGCAAACAGGAAAAATCAAAAGCCTAGAGTATATATATTAATACAATATAAAATAAAATATAATCCAAGACAAAGCCTTTATCAAACTGAAGAGGACATTTAATGATAATAAAAGGGTAAGTTTATGAAGAAGAGAAAACAATCATAAGTGTTTGCAGCCAATACAGCAAATAAAAGTGTACAAAGGGGACTTCCAGTTTGGACAAGGTAGCAAGATAGTTTATACTTATTTATCCTTCTCTCTATTTAGTACAGATATAAAGCCTGTAAATAATGCAAGAAGGAGCAAAAGAAGAATTCCAAAAAGAGTAAAGAGGAAGGCAAAGTGACTAGGAACCCCAGGAGTAGAGAAATAATATAGGAGATGAGGATCTAATGAATCTAACCTAAGAGGAAGTGATTCAGACCTGGCATTTCCAACCTCTAATTAGTACCTGACCCTGGAAAGCCTCCTGCCCCTATCGGTCTCTCTCTGCTTTCACTGAGAGACACTAGGATGGATGGACAGCACTGACATGGGGCATCCTGCTACAACAAATGTCTATACCAGAAAGTCTCATCTCCACAGATTTGAGATTTCCCTTCCTCACCTAGATACCCTAAATGGCCAGGCAGAACATGCAATGGGGATCCAAGTACAATGAATAACCTGGCCTGGACAGCCCTTCATCCTTGAGGCCCTGAGACTCTCCTACCCCACTGAAAGAAACCAGGTGGCATTGGCAAGGAGAAGTCCACCAAAACAAGTGGCCTGGCTCAAGAAGCTAATTTGTCCCTGCAAGCCTGAAACTGTCAATACCCACAGAGAAACACAAAGCAGGTAGAAGGCACTCACCTGAGGGATACTAACACAAATATCCAGCTCTGAAAGTACTCTCCATATTCTTTAGGTAGGAGGGTTACTGGCACAACAAGTTTTAGACTAGGAAGTATGCACCTTCCACAATGTGTGTGCAGCTCTACTTCCACACTGAAACACCAGTCAGTGTGAGGTCCTGACAAAGGGATCATGCCACAATGAGCAGTAAGACCCAGATAGCCTCTCTGTTTCTCCAGACCTGAGACTCTCCCACTCCCCTAAAAAACCAGATGGGTGGGAGGGGTAGGTACTGAGGAGGAGAGCATGCTACAAGTGGCATGGCCTGGGAAACTTCTTAATCTCTACATGCTGGAGAGTCTCTTTCTTTGAGATACCCAAGTGTCCTGGTGAGACCTGCAAGTAGGACCCCTCCACATGTGTCTGATCCAGAAGACTTTTCATTCCCCAGAGTTCAAGAAACCTTCAACAACTGAGAAATCCCAGGTGTGAAGATGAAACCAGCAAGGGAGATCATACTGCAGCAATTGACCTGTTCAGGAGAGTGACCACAGACTCCATCAACCACCTAGAGGCACCTGGAAGCCTGGTTTGGGGAATCTTCTTCTGTCAACTCAGGTATCACCAGCAAGGGGTCCCTCTGGCCCCAGATAAACCAGCAAACCAAAATAGCACAGAAAAGTCTCAGGAGATTAAATAGCAATTGGAATCCCCGCCCACAAAAGTATTCAGGACATTTATGGTAAACTTAAACAGGTAAATGTCTAATAAATAAAAGATTTAAATAGGACTCCAAATCTCCTAACACCACAGACAACATATCTTGGACACAAAGAAAATCTTCTGTCACACCAAGACCCAAGAAACTCACAACTTGAATGAGAAAGACAATGAATTTATGCCAATACTGACATGGATCAAATGCTGGAATTATCTGACAAAGATTTTAAAGCAGCCATCATAAAAACACTTAAACAGGAAGTTACAAGTAGTCTTGAAACAAATGGAAAAATAGAACATCTCTGCAAAGAAGCAGAAGTTATGAAAAAGTAGCAAATGGAAATTATAGAATTTAAAGGTACAATAACAGAAACAAATAACTCACTGGTTGGGCTCAGAAGTCGAGTAAAAATAACAAAGAATAGGATCAGTGAAATTGAGAACAGATCAGCAGAATATCCGGAGAAAAAAATAGACTGAAAAGACATGAATACCTTCAGGGGCTGATGATACAACATTTGTATCATCAGAGTCCCAGAAGAGAAAGAAAGTGGGGCTAAAAGATTATGCAACAAAATAATGTCTAGGGATACAACAGCAACAACAGAAATTCAGGAACAGAGTGAAACCCAAACAGGATCCCAAAGAGATACACACCAAGAAACAAAATAACTAAACTTCTGAAGACTTAAAGACAAAGAAAAAAGTGACAAAGAAGTCAGAGAGAAAAGAGGCATTGACAACAGAAGAACAATTCAAATGACAAAATATTTCTCATATGAAACATGGAGGCCAAGGAGAAAGTGGCACAACATTTTTCAAGTCCTAAAAAAAAAAAGAATTGTCAACTGTAAATTCTGTATCTGGCAAAACTATCTTTCAGGATGATGTGGAACTAAAGGCATTTCAATACAAAGAAAATGAAATTATTCCTAGCAGACCTACACATAAATAATGGATAAAGGAAGTTACTCAAACAGAAAGAAAATAATAAAAGAAGGGTTCTGGGAGGATCAGGAAGGAAGAGGGCACAATGAAAAGTGCAGGCCTCTAGGTATATACATTAGACTGTTTTTCACCTCATGAGTTTTATAAACCATATTTGATTATGAAATGAAAATTATAACACCATCTGATATTCAAGCAAAAATATTTAAAAGTGAGAAAGTTAAAGGGACCTAAATAGACATGAGGTTTCTATACTTTACTCAAAATGGTAAATGTTAATAATAGTAGACTGTGATATTGTAATACCTAAAGCAACTATTATAAAAACTATAGAAAGAAATATTTGCAAAAACACAAATCAAGATGAAATCCTAAAAATGAGTGTTCAAGTAACCAAAATAAGACAAGAAAAGAGATACATATGTAGGAGAAAAAAAGGAAACAGAAAACAAATGAAAACTCTAATATAAACGATTGCCTTACATGGTCTAAACATACCAATTAAAGGCAGATATTGACATAGTGGATTAAAAATATGACCCACTACATGCTGTTTACACTGTTGTTTTGTGGTGAATTGCTTATTGGTTAAGGCAAGAAAATAACAGGGACAAACGAATGCAAAGCATACATTAGGCCTTGGCATTGTGGGGAATTTTTTTTTAATTAATTAATTAATTTTAATTATTTTATTCCCCACCCCCCTAACCTTCTGCTTGTGCTTGCTGTCTGCTTTCTGTGTCCATTTGCTGCACGGTTCTTCTGTGTCTGCTGGTCTCCCTTTGTTGGTTCCTCTGTGTCTGCTTGTCACCCTTTGTTGCATCATCCTGTGCCAGCTCTCCATGGGCATGGGCCATCAGCTCTCTGTGGGCATGGGTGCCGGCAAGCTTGCCCTCACCAGGAAGCCCCGGGAACCAAACACAGAACCTCCCAGATGGTAGATGGGAGCCCAACCACTTGAGCCACATCTGTTTCCCAGTAGGGAATTATTTTTGCATTACATTTCAGTTATTGTTATCATATTGTATTTAAAATAAGTTTATCTATCTGCAGGACATTCACTGTATTACTTAATATTCCTCCATAGGAAAAAAGTTGTATAGTGTAAAATGCTAATAAAAAATTTGCCATTCTTCCTGAAATGTGTAATTACCACATATACCATGATGTCATACTAATCTAATCTCTTATGATTAGAGATTCAGTCATTTAGTTATTTTCAAATATTACATAAAAGTGGTATGGCAGTTTGAGATTATTTATGAATTCCAAAAAGAGAGATTATGTTTATAAACTGTTCTGTTCCTCTGGGCCTGATACCTTTTGATTGTATTAGATTCAGCTGAGATGTTTTTTATTAAATTATCCTTTTTCCTAAATATTCCGATTAGGGCTTTGAATCAACTCAGGGTTGATTCCCCACCCCCCTTGGTGGGCTATATAAACAGACATACACAGAAGAAGATATAGAAGAGGAGTGAACTTGGTCATTTCGGTCCTGCCATGTGACAGAAAGGAGAAGGCTCAAACAGCTTACACCTTCAGGAGATCTGAGCCATTCGCTTGATAGTTTGCATCTGAAGAGGCCAGAGCCCTGAGCAGCTGAGAAGGCCCCAAAAAAGAAGCCCTCCAGCCTACAGCTAACATCAGAAGAAGCTGGGCCCACAGAGCCTTAAGAGGAAGAAGAAGGCTGAACCTCACAGAGATTGGCAGCCATCTTGCTTCAATATGTGGCAACAGACTTTGGTGAGAAAATACCTCTTATGGTACCTTGAGTTTGACTCTTTAGAGCCTTGTAACTGTAAGCTTTTACCCCAAATAAATAATTTTATAAAAGCCAACAGATTCCTGGTACTTTGCATCAGCACCCTTTGGTTGACTAATATAAGTGGTATTGGTTATTTGTTTTCATAGTTATAAATTGCTTTTTGCTGCTTTATTCTTATCTTATAATGATATCAATTATCTATTAATGCATACAGCTCCTTTTTGAAAGAAGGGGAAATATTAGATCCATAATAGCTATTACTGTGTTATTTAAGGGTACTTCAGGTCATTTCTTATTGCTATTTTATTTTTTTATTTTATCCTATTTTCACTTTTCTCTTGATTTTAAAACTCTCATTAAATACCATTTTTAATAGCCAAATTAATGGACTTATTATTTTTAAAGTAGTTAAAATTGAAGTTATAATCTACTCATATTCCAGAAAGTTAAGCAAATTAGAAATGTGAAAATGGATATTAGAAGATGACTCTTTTTTTCTCTTTTTTTAATGTAAATTTATACATATATATACATATATATATTTTAAAAGATACTTAGATTACATAAACATTACACAAAAGAAATAGGGCTTCCCATATGACCCACTCCCTACACCTCCCACACCCTCCCACATGAACATACTTCATTAGTGTGGCACATTCATTGCAACTGATAAATGCATCCTGGGGTTTTGCTGTTAAGCATGGACCATAGTTCACATTGTAGTTTGCACGCTCTCCCCCATAGTTCTGCATGTTATGTGATGAAATAAAATGTGTTATATCGGTCATTGCAACATGACTCAGGATGATTCTCAGGTCCTGAAAAGCCACCATATTACAACTGTTTTTCCCTCTCCCTTTCCCCAGAGCCTGCAGTGGCCACTGGCCCCACATCAATGTTGTAATTTCTTCCATTTCTAGAATCACAATATGTCTAAAGTAGAATACCAGTAAGTCCACTCTAGTCCATAGCTCTTCCCCCAATCCCGAGGATTCTGGGATGGTGATGTCTACTCCAAATCCAAATGAAAGGAGGTTATATCCCATGGGGAAGATGGACGGGACTATCCTGCCTGCAGCTGCAGACTCTCTTTGTTCCCTGGGATGGTCATTGTCCATCATCATCTCCCTGCCAGTTGTCCTGGGTGAGTCCAATGAGCTGTAGAGTAGGTGTTGCAACTCCACCAAGGTTCGGTCAGGCTGGCACATGGACAGCCCAAAGATTCGAGTCTCTGGACGTACACCTACAAACTTCAGCACCAAGTGTAGGTTTAAATAGAAGTGACAGATGAGCCATGTTCAGGGAAGCCATAATTGAGTCCAACTGTGTCACTCTCAGGAGCACAAACTCCAAAGTAGGACCCACTGGCAAGGCACCAAACTCTGGAGCTATCTACCCTGACCATAGGACCTGGGTGTCTCCAGAGCCCTCAAGAGCCTCACTATTTGGGCTAGTATCCACTTTGGAAGTCTATGAAATCCTGCTGAGATGTGTGTAAGCGTTACCTCTGGGATGACTTCCCAACTCACTTTGAAGTTTCTTAACCACATAAATTCATTTGTCTTTACCTTTTCCATCTTTTATTCAAGGTCTTTTTCCAGTTGCATTACTAGTTGGTGCTTGTTAGCAATCCCTTGGTGGCAGGGAAGCTGATCCCTGGGAGTCATGTCCCACTCTGGGGGGAAGGTAATGCATTCATATGCTGAGTTTGGCTTAGAGAGAGGCCACATTTGAGCAAGGGAGGCTCTCAGGAGGCAACCCTTAGGCACCCTCTAACAATAGGCTACGTTTCAGTTTCAAGAACAAAGGCCCATAAGCCTAGTCGTCAATATCAAGGGCCCATCAGTGGATTATCCTTTCTCCAGTCACTGCCCCTGAACTTGGGGAACTGTTTATGCTCCCTTAGAGAATGTGGCAGAGCTCTCCAGGATCAGAATTCAGTAATCTCTCGGTTATTGTGTGAATCTCCACCCACTGTGATAATGTTCTGTGAACATTTGAACATTTTAACATACCTTATATGTATGCTCAGGTGAACTTCCTACCATACATCACCCATCACTGACACCCTACACCAACTATCCTCCCCGGTCCCAGTTGTAACGTTTCTGTGACCCAAAGCTTCCTCAAAAATGAAGCCATTACAATAGATGAATACAATTAATAGAATGAAACAGTAATGATAAGTTTAAATATAAGAAATAAAATACATATTTTTTTAAACTAAAAATAAAATAAATTAAAAGAATGGCACCTTAAAAAATGAAAAATATTAAAAAAAATTTTTTTTTGACATTTTGCCTTTCATCACCGCAATATCTCTTGTCCTGTCTGTACTGTGGCACCTTCCCGCACTCATTCCCCAGTGTCTCACTAATTTTCATTTTGTTTTCAAAGAAGTTTTAGGTCACAGCAAAGTCACACACAGAACACAGGACACTCTCATATACCCAATATCCTCCCTGCCCCCATATTAATACCTTTTTATATGTGGATGATACATTTGTTATAACTGATATACAAATAGTGAAACATAGCTACTAAACATGGTCAATGGTTTACATTTTGGTTTATATTTTAGATTGTACACTTTTGTAAATTCTGACAATATTTATTATGTCCTGTGTTCATCATTGCAAGATCATGTAGAACACTTCCACTGCCCACTAAATACCCCATTCGATCTCTTCTATTCCTCCCTCCCCCTCCCCTTGGGGCCCATGGCAACCCTCTGGCTTCACCCCTTGGATGACAAGATTCATAATTACATGCAACAAGACTGAGGTCTTGACACACTGGTTTGTCCTCCCCTATTAGGAACCGCCCATGCTCTCAAGAGACTCCCACCTGTCTATTTGTGAACAAATCCGTCCTCCCGAGGATGGGAGTCCAACTCCTTTCCGCTCATTATGTGGGTCTCCACCTACTGATACAACACATTATGACAGAATGATCACTCACACACTCCCTAGAAGCCTGCTCCAGGTGTGCCCTGTCCCAAATGTCCCCCCATCCAGCACCCTAAACCAGTAACCCTTCCTTGTCATATTGCCATAAGAGCATTCCCAACTTTGTACTTTCAACCACATACCCATAAATCCCCAGTGCTCACCTGGTCCTTCACCCAACCCTCCCCCAGTACCCTGAACCTTCCAACCCACCCTACTCAATCTATGCACCTGTTAACCCTGCACCACCCAACCCAATAATATCACTACCCTCCTCTCATATCCCTTCAATATGCAACTATACAATTTCACCTTACTATAGTGTATGCCTGTATGGGTTTTGGCTCACAACCTGCTTCTCCCTTTCTATTTCTTGTAAACCTATCTTCCAGACAATAGTTCTCTGAGTGTGCTCAATTTGCTTAATTCATATCAGTGAGGTCATGTATTGTTCATACTTCAGTGCCTGGCTTGCTTCACTCAACACAAGGTCCTCAAGGTTCATCTATGTTATCCCATTTGTTAGCACTTTATTCCTTTTACAGTTGAGTAATATTCCATTTTATGTATGTACCACATTTTTTTTATCCATTCACCTGTTGATGGGCACCTGGGTTGATTCCAACTTTTGGGAATAGTGAATAATGCCGCTATGAACATTGGTGTGCATATATCTGTTTGTTTCTTTGCTTTCAATTCTTCTGGGTATATACCCAGGAGTGGAATTGCTGGATCATAAGGAAGTTCTATAGTTAGTTTTATGAGGAACTGTCAAACTGTCTTCCACAATGGCTGGACCATTCTACATTCCCACCAGCAGTGGATGAGGGTTCCCATTCCTCCACATCCTCTCCAACAGTTATAGTCCACTGTTTTTTTAATGGCCACCATTCTAATGGGTGTAAGATGATATTTCATTGTAGTTTTGATTTGCATTTCCCTAATAGCTAGTAATGTTGAGCATCTTTTCATGTGCTTTTTAGCCATTTGTATTTCTTCCTTGGAGAAGTGTCTTTTCAGGTCGCTTACCCATTTTTAAATGAGTTGTTTGTCTTTTTATTTTCGAGGTGTAGAATTTCTTTATATATGCAGGATATTAGGTTCCTATCAGATATATTTTATCCCATTTGGTAGGCTGCTTTTTTACTTTCTGGATAATGTCCTTTGAGGTGCAAAAGTTTTTAATTTTGAGGAAATCCCATGTATTTATTTTTTCTTTTACTGCTTGTGCTTTGGGTGTGAAGTTCATGAAACCATTTCCTATTACAAGGTCCTGTAGGTGCTTCCCTACATTATCTTCCAAGGTCTTTATGGTCTTGGTTCTTATATATAGATCTTTGATCCATCTTGAGTTGATTTTTGTATAAGGTGTGAGATGGTGTTCCTCTCTCATTCTTTTAGATATGGATATCCAATTCTCCAAGCACCATTTGTTGAAGAGGCCATTCTCTCTCAGTTGAGTTGGGTTGGTGGTCTTGTTGAATATCAGATGACTATATATGAAAGGATCTATATCAGAACTCTCAATTCAGTTTCTTTTGTAGGTATGTCTATTCTTGTGCCAATACCATGCAGTTTTCACCACTGTAGCTTTGTAGTATGTTTTAAAGTCAAGTAGTGTGATACCTCCAATTTCATTTTTCTTTTTCAATGTCTTTGACAATTCAGGGCCTCTTACCCTTCCAAATAAATTTTGTAATTAGTTTTTCTAATTCATTGAAAAAGTGCTGTGTTGATTTTTATTGGGATTGCATTAAATCTGTAGATTAGTTTGGGTAGGATAGACATCTTAAGGATGTTTAGTCTTCCTATCCATGAAAAGGGAATATTCATCCATTTATTTATGTCTTCTTTGATTTCCTTTAACAGTGTTGTGTAGTTTTCTGCATATAAGTCCTTTACATCTTTAGTTAAATTTATTCCTAGATATTTGATTCTTTTAGTTACTATTGTAAATGGTATTTTTTTCTTGATTTCCTCCTCAGGTTGCTTCATTATTGATGTACAGAAATGCTACTGATTTTTGAGCATTGATCTTATAGCCTGTGACTTTACTGAATTCGTTTATAAGATCTAGAAGCTTTGTTGTAGATTTCTCAGGGCTTTCTATGTATAGGATCATGTTGTTTGCGAACAGTGAAAATTTTACTTCTTCCTTTCCAGTTTGGATGCCTTTTATATAATTTTCTTGCCTCAGTGCTCAAGCAAGTACTTCTAACACAATGTTAAGTAGGAGCAATGATAGTGGGCATCCTTGTCTTGTTCCCGATTTTAGAGGGAAGGATTTTAGGATTTCACCATTGAAGATGATGTTACCTGTGGGTTTTTCATATATACCCTTTATCATGTTCAGAAAGTTTCCTTCTATTCCTATCTTTCATAGCGTTTTTATCATGAAATGGTGCCGTATTCTGTTGAATGCTTTTTCTATGTCTATAGAGATGATCATGTGATTTTTCCTTTCAAGCAGTTTATGTGGTGTATTACATTGATTGATTTTCTTATGTTGAACCATCCTTGCATACCAGGGATGAAACCCACTTGGTCATGGTGTATAATTCGTTTGATATGTTGTTGGATGCAATTAGCAAGTATTTTGTTGAGGATTTTAGTATCCAGGTTTATTAGAGAGATTGGTCTGTAATTTTCCTTTCTTGTGGCATCTTTATTTGGCTTTGGTATTAGGGTAATGTTGGCATCATAGAATGAGTTAGGCAATGTTCCTTCTAATTCTATTTTTTGGAAGAGCTTAAGTAGAATTGGTGTTAGCGCTTTCCAGAATGTTTGGTAGAATTCAGCTGTGAAGCCATCTGGTCCTGGGCTCTTCTTAGTTGGGAGTTTTTTTGTTTTTTTTTTATTGTGGGTAAAAATTAAAATTTTCACAATACATACCAACATTTGCAAAATGATATATAAATATATATGCATATATGCGCATTTGCTTACAAAAATATTATTTATATATATATATATATATATATTGTTGGGAGGTTTTTGATGACTGAGTCTTTCTCTTTACCTGTAATTGGACTGTTGAGTTCATCAATGTGAGAAACAAAGGGAGGGAATACAAAATAAACAAGAAACAAGACAGCAGCAACTCACTTTTTTAAAAAAAGAAGACAGAAGAAAAATAATAATAATAAATACAGAAAAACAGCCTTCTTTCTTAGACCCCTAAGACCCCTAAGGATCTTCTCAGGCTGCTGGTGTTCCTCAATCACTCACCCTGCAGCTTGCCCTCTGCAGTTTTGAGCTGTGTTTTAGTTAGTAAAGTAAGGGAAATAAAAAAAAAATGAAGTTTTTTTTTTTTTTTTTTTTTTTTAATAAGAGATCCAAATAAAACAAATACAAAGAAAATGTCTATATATTCCTTGTCACAAAGTTTCACTTGGATGCCTGATAACCTGGTGGATCTCTTCTCAAGGAATAGCCAGGAGTCCTCATATATGATAGGCAGGAATTCTCCCACTGGGCCCTTGGGTTGATTAGCCTTTCAGAAGGGTCCTTGGGTTGATTAGCCTTTCAGAAGTCTACCCGCCCCTTTTCCCTCAGGCAGGTTAGATCCCCTGCAGTCAGCTGGAGTGGTACTGATCCCTGCCTGTCTCTGCCTCCTCTCTGATGCAATTCCTCTCCTTACCTAGGTGGATGGTCTTTAACCGCCAGCCTGAGAAAATCCTCCTTCCCTCTCCCTGTTGAGTCGGGGCCCCTTCAGATATTCAAGGGGGGCCTAACTGGTTAAACTTGCTGCAAAAAAATTCCTTCTCCACTCTCCCAGACCTTCCTCCTTGCAGGGAATCTGCTGTCACACTCCAGTTTGGAGAAGCAAGCTAGGGTCTCCACGTAGTCTGCCTGCCCTGAGGGCCGAATATGTGTGCCCCTTCCAGTCACCTAGGTAAGCAACCCCTGATTCTTCCTGCCTTCCCTGTCTGTCCAGTACCCTCCTAGATGATTCAAAGCACCTTCCCGTGGAGGTAGATGTCTGCTCTACCCTCAGTTAGATACAGTTCGCCAGGAGTTTTACCCTCACTTAATATCTTGGGGGTGGAGGAGGGGAGCCCTTCTCAGCAGCCGGAAGGTTTAATAACTCACAATTACTTGTTTTGGCTTCTTATTGTCTCTGACCCATGCTCTTCTGGGTGTTGGTAAGCAGTGTCCTGGTTTACTGTGCCCCAAAGCAGGTCGCCAAGGCAGCCTCTGGCTTTTTCTTTGTAGTTTTAGTGACAGCTAAGATTTATATGTCTAACCTGTCAGCCATATTCCCACAATCCACCCCCCCTTAAGGTGATTCTTAACCTTATAAATTGTGCAAAAGATGAAAACAAATAGAATAATATTTTGTTTGTACACCTGATATAGCAAATATATTTCCCTAAGCAATTGTTTGGGTTTTTTTTTGTACTATGAATGAATATTATCTTTACACCTTGCCCCAGTGTTTTCTTTTTTTCCCCCTATATGTGAGGATAATAGGATTTGAGATTTGGATGCCGGTCTCTTCAATTAGTGTTGGTAATAAAATATTAGCACACATTCTACTCTTTGGACAAATATTTGATAATTTTAATCTACTTATCAACAATATTCTATATATATTACATAATTTAGTTTTGGAAAAATCCATGTATGTGAAAACTTATTAATTTAATTATCTTAAGTGAATGTTACTTCCAAGTACCAACATAAATAGTGGAAATAGTGTTCAGTTCCAAAGAAGCTTAAAATAATTGCTTAAAATTAAGTCTTTAACATATATATGAGAAGAAAGAGGTGTCATTTTAGTTGATAAATTGGAAAGATTGTATTTACAAATCTAAACCAAATTAATTGTACTGACTAATTTAATCTGATCAGGGTTTTGTTTTTATTCAATAATCAAGTCATTAAAAAGAATCAAACAGCTTAGGATTCAGGGAAGTTAAGTAAATATATGGATAACAAATCTTCTAAGTATATTTGCCCCCCAATACCAAAATAAGTAAGTGAAACATTGCTATTTGCAAAGCCATTTCACAACTTTAGAGAAGTTACTTGTTTTTAATGCATTTCAATTTTAAGCCTTTGACATGTCTTTGACTTAAAACAAGAGGGTCAAAATATGGCTCAAGGCATTATTAACTAAACTGGTCTCTTTGATAATATGTATGATTTCCATATCTTTTTTTAAGATATGTGATTAAAAATATTTTCAAAAAGACATTGGATTTAGGAAACCAATGTGGTGGACTTATTCTCAATTTTCCTCTTTTAATAAAAATGTTCAATTTTAATGATTTTTAAATCTTAAGAACACTTTAAAAGCACATGGGTTTGTGTTAACTATATTATTAGTTGATGTTTAGATTGTGGTTTTGTGTATTTTTTTTTTAACCTGCTCATTTTTCTATCACTGATCTCAGCCTCTTTATACTATCCATGTATGAAGCAGAATTGGTTTATAAAAGTTATTTTTAATAAAGTTTCACCTTTGGCAATTTAAATACCCAACTAAATCATAGACATTCATATGAAGTGTGGTTTAAGTACAATGTAAGAATTCTCGTTGCAAAGTAGAATTTTAGAAGGAACAGCAATTTTCCGAATATATAACATTTGCTTTTCTATGAAATCTGTTAGATCCTGACTTGGGCTGATTTTCCACCTAGCATGATGGAAATGAATTTTTCTACTAACATATATTTCATTTTGTTCTGGTTCTCTCTCTCTTAATGTCACATTACCTCAATTCAATTTTTGAACCCTGAGCAAACTTGAATGATTAAATGAAAAAGGATTTCAATGTGACATAAAATCTACAAAAAAAGAGAAAGTTGGCTCTCAAAACACAAATTTGTGCTTATGTTTATGAAATTTGGTACTGGTTCTGAGTTACCTATCCAAAGTATTCTTGGAGGCTGATTTCATAGGATTGTTGGAGTGATTTATAGGATTACTGATAGGCAGGGAGTGTCACCACACCCTAAAATGCTTGCCTTTTGTGTATCATAAAAGAACAGAAAACCGTTCTTCACTAGTTTAATGAGTATAATACAGTGTATCATACATTTTCTAGTAAAGACATGTGCAGTGGTTATCTTCACAATCAAACTGTAAATTAAAATTCCTTTTTGTAAATTCTGAGCATAGTAGATACTCAAAAATTATGTTGATGATCCCTCTTCTTCATGGCCACAAATACCTGGGCTATTGTTTGTTAACAATAACAAAATAAGCCATCTTGTTAATTTTATTCTTTTTTCTAAATATCCAGACTTTAATTTGTGACATCTAAAAAAGTGACTTAAAAATCTTACTTTACATAACCAAGGGAATCCATGTAATTTTGTTCTTAGCATATTTTTCTTTCTCTTAAGACTGGAAACATTGTGGCCAATTTTGATACTTGCTAAGTTTCCCTCATTCTTGTTTTTGCCTTAAGCAGAGAAAGGCAACTAAATGTTTCAATGGCCAGAAGAATGTTTCACAGACACCGCAGAATTTTGCATGGAGATTAGAGTTGTAGAAATTATTTGGACTGTAATTTTATTTCCCAAGTAGGTAGAGGCAAGTTGTTTTATCATATTAAAGAATGAATGTTAATGGAAAATACCACACAAATATTAATATCATATCACAGAGAAACAACAGGTTATTAATTTTGGGTGAAATTGTAAATGATTAAAGAACTTCCTTTAGCTGAATTTGCTTTTCTTTGGCCAAAGTGCTTTATGAATGGCATTTCATTTTCTTTCAGAAAGAGTATGAATTTTAGAGTTGGAAAACTCTTGAATCCCACTTCTAATTGTGACTTACTAGTTCTTTGGCCTTAATCTTTCAAAGTCTAGTTTACTTAAATCTAAAATGGCATTTTACTGTTTTCTTGTGACTATTAAATCAGACTGTATGTGTGTCATAGGACAAGGTGAAGTCGGGACTGGTTAGCTACTAATCAAATATACCTCCTTAGTTAAGATTTCTAAGAAATGGAACGTGGGTATAAGGGATATATAGACTGTGTTAGTTTCCTAGGGTGCTAAGCAAATATCATGAAATGGTTCAGATTAAACAATGGAAATTGATTATTCATGGCTTTGAGGCAAAAAGAAAGTCAAAGTCAAGGCATCATCAAGGTGATGCTTTCTCCCCAAAGACTAGCATTCTGGAGATTTCTCTGGTAATACGTGGTTCCTCTGTCATGTGGTGAGGCAAAGGGTGGCCTCGTCTGGCCTCTCTCATCTCTTGGGTTCTGTTGGTTTCAGCTTCATTTGCTTCCTGTGGCTTTCTTCCTGTATCTGTCTGAATTTCACCCCACTTTTTAAGGACTCCAGTAATAGGATTAGGACCCATACTGATTGAGGTGGACCACACCTTGTTAACTGAAGTAACCTCATCAAAGGATTCTCCTTACAATGAGTTTACATCCACAGGAATAGATTAAACTTAAGGACATGTTTTTCTGGGGTACATACAAATTCAAACCACCACACAGTACTTCCAGGTTCAGCCCATTAAATAAAATTTCCAAACAATTCTCCATTCTTTTTTCCCCAATATGCTGGCTTGTTGTTGAGTGCAGAATAATTATGGAAGCCACATGACAAATATTGTAAATCCCCTGTCAGCCTGAATACCTGAATTGAATATCTGAATGTCTTCCAGGATCAAAGCCCCTCCCAGCCAACAACTGGAACTTTAATGAGTGAAAAATAAACTTCAATTACTTATTTTTTTAACTTTATTTTTAAAGAAGTTTTAGATCACAGAAAAGTTTCACTGAAAATATAGGAGATTTCCATATACCCCATTCCCTCCCCTTCTCACATTTTCCCCTATTAATAATATCTTACATTAGTGTGGTATATTTGTTACAATTTTTAAACAAATATTGAAACATTGCTACTAACCATGGTCTATAGCTTACGTTATGGCTTACACTTCACACCGTACAATTTTATATGTTTTGACAAAATGTATAATATCCTATATCGGTCATTGCAAAATCATGCAGAACAATTCCAATGCCCCCCAAATGCCCCATGTTCCACCTTTTCTTCCCTCCCCCACCCCTCAGAAGCTCTAGTAAACCATGATCTTTATATCAATGTTACAAGTTCTTCTGTTACTACAATAATAATAAGTCTACTTTGGTCCATGTTTGCATTCTTCTCTTATGTTTATTCATTCCTCAGTCTTGAGGATTTGGGGATGGTGATCTCTGTTTCAGATTAAGAGAAGGCATAGATTTTATGGGGCATATGGAAGGCACTGCTTTGTTTGCAGTTGTAGATACTCTCTGTTTTGGTGGATGGGCATTGTACATCCTCATCATTTTGTTAGCTGTCCTGGGTGAGTCTGACAAACTGGAGAGTAGGTGTTGGCTGCAACTCATTCTGAGTTTCAGGGCTCAACCGGCATATGACTTCAATTTCTTTTTCATACACTGAGATTTCATTGTTTATCTGTAATGGTGCTAACATCTCAACTAACATAGGATATGAAACTATAAATGCCAATGATTTTTAAACAAGCTGGAAAAAAGAGGGAATATATTCTAGGTATAGGGACAGCTTATACAAAGGTAAGAATTAGGCATTGATTACAAATAGGAAGTGATTCACCATGATTTATGCAAAAAAACAAGAGAAGCAATATTTCCAAAACATAACCCAGTAGAAAAGATTATCCATTGACTTATATTATATACTAATGCTCAGAAACTAGGAGCATTCCATTTATATGACATGTTCCCCCTGATTAGAGGATCAAAGCCTTGCCGTTAACATTTTAACTTCAAAAGACCCTTTGGGCAACAAAGACAGCTGAATGTAAAGACCAATGAATATGTGGACACTGAGCAGATATGTCAAAAATAGATATGACTAAAACTTAGAATTTTCATTTAGCTGGTATTTTACATTTTTAATAGCACATATTCTCAGAAATAGATTAATTTAGCTCCAAAAATTCAATACAATTTTGAGAACTATTGTCAGGAAAACATTGTTACAAAACCAAGTATCAAATTATAACCAGGGTATATGTATGAAATTTCATACAAGTATTTTTCACCTGATCAGGAAGGAAAATAATGATACAGCCACATCAATATGTACTCATCTGTCAGTGACTCAGACTAAGTAGTGTAATTCTGGCAAATTAACTTTTTGACGTAGAATATGGAAGAAAGAGGTTCAGGTGGATGGATCCCTACCTTTCTTTCCCATTTGAATCATCTGGAGAGATTTTAAAAATCCTAATACCCAGGCAAGACCCTAAACATTTTAAATCAGGGGTCTTAAGGAATTTTTCCAGACATCAGTAATTTTTAAAGCTCTGCAGGTAATTCTAATCTGCACTCAAGTTCCGAACTACTACCTTAAAATGACAGGAAAATATATATATATATTTTTATGGGATTGTTGCATACCAGAGCTGGAATATACAAAAGGAAAGCAGAGGAACTTTCACTTCTGGGAAGATGAAGTAGACATCATTTTCCCTATTCAACCCACTAAATACAACTAAAAACCCTGGGCATTACATATAAAACAAATAGCAGATGACTCTGAAAGGTGGAGAGAAGAAGAAATACTGACAATTTTTTTTCTTAATTTATTGAAGTATATCACTCATTCATAAACAATAAGTATATAGTAACAGTTGTGAACTTACAAAACAAACATTCATAACATCTACAGGGCTCTCATACCTCAACCTACCAGCAATACCTTGCATTATTGTGAAACATTTTTAGCTAATGATGAAAGAGCATCTTCAAAATACTACTAATCAAAGTATCTTATATTTGGTGTCTTTTTCCACCAACCCACCCCATTGTTATTATTATTTTTATAACATTTATATATGAACATACATAAACAGTAAGTGTATAGAAGAAGTTGTGAACTTACAAAGCAAACATGCATAACATCATACAGGGCTCCCATACATCAATCACCACCAACACCTTGCATTGTTGTGAGACATTTGTTACAATTTATGAAAGAATATCATCAAAATCTTTCTACTAACTATAGTCCATATCTTACATTTGGTGTATTTTCCCCCAACCCACCCCATTATTATTTTTTTAATATATTTTATTACAGAAGTTGTGAACTTATGAAACAATCATGCACATGTGCAGAATTCCCATACAGAACTCCTCTATCAACACACCACACTGTGGTGGAACATTTGTTACAGATTATGAGAAATATCATCAGACTATTACCACTAACCATGGTCCATAGCATACACTGGTACACTATTTCCATACTTCCCCATTATCAGCACAGTACATCTTTGGCATAGATGCATGAATATTATAGTATTGCTGTTAATCACGGTACATAGATCACTCCAGTTGTATTTTTCCTGTGCTTCTCCACATTCCCACCACTCTGCAAGAGTGACGTACATCTAGCTCACAAAGGACACTCTTGCATCTGTACCATCAACCACAATTCTCACCCACCTCTGGGTTTACTCTGTTATTCCATCCCTAGATTATTCTCTAGCTTTCTTTCAATTCACATTTACATCTCTAGACTACCCTTTCTAGCCACATTCCCATTTATAAACCAGTTGTTACTCACTATAATGTGTTATCATCAACTCTGTACATTTTCACACCTTTACAGTAAAGTTAATTAAAACTTCTACGTACATTAAGCATCAGTAGTCTATCTCAGTCCTCCTCTTATCTCCTTTAAGAATTTACCACCTACCACCAGCTCTTGAAGATGTTTTCCTACATTTTCTTCTAGAAGCTTTATGGTTCTTGATTTTATATTTAGGTCTTTGATCCATTTTGAGTTAATTTTTGTATAAGGTGTGAGACAGGGGTCCTCTTTCTTTCTTTTGTCTACGGATATCCAGTTCTCCCAGCACCATTTGCTGAATGGACTGTTCTGCCTGAGCTGGGTGGGTTTGACAGGTTTGTCAAAAATCAGTTGACCATAGATGTAAGAGTCTTTTTCTGAACCATCAGTTTGGTTCCATTGATCTATGTGTCTGTCTTTATGCAGTACCATGCTATTTTTACCACTGTAGCTAGATAATATGATTTAAAGTCCAGAAGTGAGAGTCCTCCAACTTTGCTTTTCCTTTTTAAGATGTTTCTGGATTTGATAATCATGTTTTCCATTTATTTTGAAAATGCTGGTGGACTTTTTATTGGGATTTCATTGAATCTGTATATCAATTTGGGTAGAATTGACATCTTAATGATATTTAGTCTTCTAATCCATGAGCATGGAATGTTATTCCAATTATTTAGATCTTTTTAAAATTTCTTTTAACAATGTTTTGTAGTTTTCTGAATACAAATGCTTTACATCATTGCTTAAGTTTATTCTTAAATATTTGATTCTTTGAGTTGCTATTGGAAATGGATTTTTACCCTGACTTCCTCATTAGATTGCACATTACTAGTGTCTTTTAAAGTCTAATTCATCTGATATAAGTATAGCTACTCTGGCTTTTTTGTTGTTGTTGTTGTTACTGCATGTGTGGAATATCTTTTTCCAGACTTTCACTTTCAGTTTATTGGTATCTGTGGCAGTTTGGTATTGTTTATGAATTCCAAAAATAGATATTGGATTGTGTTTGTAAACTGATCTGTTCCTCAAGTGTATTAGATTCAGAGATTTCACTTTTGCTTTATTAAATCAAGATTAGGGTTTTTATTTGACCACGTCATTAGGGTGAATCAGTTTGAGTCCCAGGCCCCCTCTACCCCCGCTTTTGTGGGCTATATAAACATATGCTCAATCAAAGACAGGGAAGTAAATACATGGAGAAGGAGAACACAGAGAGTTTAGTATTTGATGCTGGAGCCCAGGAGAGAGAGCCATGCTGTTCACCTGATAGTTTGCAGCTGAAGAGAACAGAGCAGCCGAACCCAGAAAGCAACAACCCCCGGGGAGAGAGATGAGCCTTATGCTGGCCTAGAGCTGAGATCAGAAGAAAGTGGGACCATGGAGCCTTAAGAGGAAAGAGGAAGGCTAAACTCTCACAGACATCACCCGCCATCTTCCATCAACATATGACAATAGACTTTGGGTGAGAAAATACCTCTTAAGTAACCTTGAGTTGGACTCTTTAGGGCCCTGTGACTGTAAGTTACTACCCCAAATAAATAATCTTTATAAAAGCCAACAGATTTCTAGTACTTTGACTCAGCACCCCTCTGGTTGATTAATACAGTATCCTTGGGCCAAAGTGAGTCTCTTGCAGATAACATATAGGTGGCTTATATTTTCTTACCCATTCTGCAGTCTGTGTCTTTTGATTGGGGAGGTGAATCCATTGATTTTCAATGTTATTACTGTAAAGGTCATTCTCATTTCATCCATTTTGAACTTCAGGTTTTATCTCTCATATTTTATTTTCACTACTCTTTTGAGAATTTTAGTTACTTTTATGGATATAATCTTCATTTCTAGACTCTCTTCCAAGCCTCTCTCTCCTGTCTCTTCTTTTCAGACTGTAGCACACCCTTTAGTATTTCATCCAAAGCCAGTCTCATGGTTGCAAACTCTCTCAGTTTCTGTTTTTCGTGAATATTCTAAACTCACTCTCATTTTTGAATGACAGTCTTGCCAGATATGAGATTTTTGGCTGAAAGATTTTCTCTTGCACTATCTTAAATATATCATACCAATGTCTTCTTGCCTCCATGGTTTCTGATGAGAAATTGGCACTTAATCTTATGGGGTATCCCTTATATATTATGCATTGCTTTTCTCTTGCTGCTTTCAGAATTCTCTCTTTGTCTTTGGCATTTGACATTCTGATTAGTATGTGTCTTGGAGTTGGTCTATTTGGATTTATTTGGATGGGAGTATATTCTGTTTCTTGGACACAGACATCTATGTCCTTTAACAGGGTTTGGAAATTTTCTACTATTATTTCTTCAAATATTCCTTCTGCCCCTTTTCCCTTCTCTTCTCCTTCTGGGACACCCTTGACATGTATGTTTGCATGTCTATTGCTCTCATTTATTTCCCTGAGAACTTGTTCACGTTTTTCCATTCTTCATCTGTTCTTTTGTGTGTTCACTTTTGGAAGCTATTTGTCCAAGTTCACCAATCCTTTCTTCTGCCTTCTCAAATCTGCTGTTAGATGATTCCAATTTATTTTTAATTTCATTTGTTGCACCTTTCATTCTTGTAAGATCTCTTCTTTTTCTATGCATGCTTTCAAAATCTTGTGCTCATCCAATGTCTTCTTAATATCCTCAATCTCTTTAGCCATCTAATTGAATTTATTAAGGAGATTTGTATGAACATCTATGATTAGCTGTCTCAACTTCTTTATGTCATCTGGGGGCTTATCTTCTTCCTTTAACTGGACCATATTTCCTGGTTTTGGGTATGGATTGTAATTTTTTGTTGGTATCTTGGCATTTGGCTTACTAGATGTATTTACACTGAGTACAGCTTCTCTCTTTAGTTTAGGGCCTTCTTGCCCTTTCTCCTTTGCTGGTTGTGTAGGAGCCAAGAATGTAATTGGTGCTAAAAGCTGTGGAGACTCAAGTGGCCTGCACTGACCCAGGGACCAATGAAGCTTCTCCCACCTTTCTCCTCTGCCAGGAATAGGGACAGAGCCACAGCCATGTGTAATAATCTAAGTTGTAAAGTCTTAGACTATATTTCCCAGACAGATTGATGAAACTTCTGGCCCCTTCTTCGCCTGCCTGGGGCAGGGATAGAGCTGTAGGTGGGAGCAGCAATCGATGTCGTGTGGTCTAAAGTGACTGCAGTTGCCCTGATAGACTTCCGACTATTCAGTCTGTGCCAGCCAAATGGCTGGTGCAGAGGCTGGTGCAGGTCTCACCAGCTTCCTCCCTGTCAGAGGTGGGGCTAAAGCCTAGGCTAAGGCTGCAGTCTGATCTGGATGAAAGAAGCTGGTCCCTACCTCACTGTGATTTTCAGTCAGCCGGGCTTCCCCTTATGCTGGGGGTGGAGCCAAAATGGCAGCTACAGGCCTCATTCCGACTTGGACAGGTTCAAACTTTAGCTGTTCTTAGGGTTTTACTTTAGCCAGCCGAATTTACTAATCAGTAGCTAAATTCAGTGGCCAGTTGTCTCTTCCTTCCCTGTTTTGGGGACATGGAGCTTCCAACTCCAGCCACAGAATAACTCCTGAGGCAGCTTGCGCCACCAGAATAGGATGATCACCAGCCTCCACGGCATGGCCTATATTTTCCCAGAGAGGCTGGTGTAGGTCCTGCCAGCTTCCTCCCTGCCTGAGGTGGGACTGGGGCTTAGGCTAGAGCTGCAATCTGATCTGGATGGAAAGAAGCTGGTGCTTACCAGACTGTGATTTTTAGTCAGCCCTGCTTCCCTTCATGCTGGGGGTGGAGTTAAAATGGTGGCTATTGACCTCTTTCTGACTTGGATGGGTTCAAACTTTAGCTGTTCTTAGGATTATACTTTAGCCTGCTGAAATTACTAATCAGTAATTGAAGTAGGTGCCCAACCATCTCTTCTTCTCCTGTTTTTGGGGAATGGAGCTTCTAATTCCAGCAATGGAATAGCTCCTGAGGTGGCTTTTGCTGCCAGTGGAGGATGGGCTCCGGCCTCCATAGCACTTATGAATCTTCTCTGCAGATGGACAGATTCCTCCTTCCATTCTTTTAAGGAGTTGCAGGATGTTCTTCTGGTTTCCTGGAGCCCCAAAACAGGTGCTTTAGATAGTTCTGGGTGATTACTAACTGCCCTATAGCATGATCTGACTCTAGGAGCTCCTTACTCTGTTACCATCTTGCTGGTTGTAGGACCTGACAACTTTGAAATGACAACTAGTGCAGAGAAAAAGAGCTTCAAGCCAAGTTTGTTCTACTAGCTAAAGGAGCAGGAAAAGTTCAGTCTGGCAAGACAGAAAAGTTTTGTACAATTTTGTACCATTTTACTTTAGCCAAACACCATAGATATCCTGTGGCCCCAACCCCACCCATACCAGCAGGACCAATGGAAAGCTTAGAATTCTACTCTTTGAGGCTGTAGCAAGGTTCCCCAGGGCCCATACAGGAATAATGTCTGAAAAAGCAAAGTAGAGAGCAGGAAATTTTATCTTAACTAGCTGTTAATGAGGCACACACCTCCGTAAAACATACCTCAGGGTGACAAGTAAGACCAAGTGGGGAGCCTGGACTTCCACTCACACCCAGAAGCCATGAGGAGCCTCTCTTCCCCCTCTCCTCCCACTTGTGTCAACAGAGGCTAAGCATGATACTCTACCTCCACCTGGCAGTAATGAGACAGTGTCCTCCCCTCCCCTTTCCCTGCCAGAGTGGTATCACAGAATGTCTGCAGAAACAGGTTTAAATAAGATCCACACCCTCGAAATTTTAATAGGAAAATGACCAGTTTCCAAGAGAAAATCACTTGTCATACTAAGAACCACGATGATCTCAAACTTAATGAAAAAAGACAAGCAATGCATGGCAATAATGAAATGGTAGCAATATTAGTTACCTTCAAAAATATATTAAAGGGGAGTGGATGTGGTTCAAGTGGTGGAGCACCTGTTCCCCTCATGGGAAGTCCTGGGTTCAGGTCCCTGAGCCTCCTTAAAACAAACAAACAAAAAAACACAAATAACAAGCAAATAAACAACAACAAAAAAAAACAACTCAGGGGATCCAATGTGGCTCAGTGGTTGAGCGCTGGATTCTTACTTAAGAAGAGGTCCTGGGTTCAATCCCTGGCCCTGGTACCTCAAAAAAAAAAAATATATATATATATATATATGTGTGTGTGTGTGTGTGTGTGTGTGTGTATAAATATCTAAAACATATTAAAGCAACTATGATAAAAATGTTAAAGAAGAAAAATCACAAAATCAAACTAATAGATGCAGAAAATCATCATACATTCATGATAAAATCTCTGAGCAAATTAGGAATAGTGGGCAATTTCCTCAAGTTGATAAAGTACATCTATCAAAAACCTACTGCTAACCTACTTAATGGTGAAAGAGCAAATGGTTTTCATCTAGAATAGGAATAAGGCAAGGATGTCCTCTATCACTACTGTTACTCATATTCAACATAGCATTGAAAGTATACACTATCCTGGTTGTGGTATTGTACTACAGTTCTGTAAGAAGTTACCATTAGGAGACATGATAAAGTGTGAACAGCATTACAATCTTTACATTTTCTTATATCTGCATGTGTATTTATACTAATCTTAATATGTAAATGTTTAACATTTTTATGAGAAAAATTCAAAATAGCTGGAAAGAATTACTGGAACAGAAAATTTTGAGGCTTTCTAGAAAGATAGCTAATGGGGTCAGCTTAAAGATTAGAATATCTCACAGCCCCCAAACAGATGACTGAAAAAGCATATTTCAATGTAAGAGAGATTTCAGTAATATAAGAACTTAGATTCAACAAGTACAAATGCTAGGTGGAAATCACATTTTGTACAACTGATTCATTCTAACCTCTTTCCCTGGAGAAGATGTATACTTAACACCAGTTTAAATCTACAATAACCTTTTTAAAATTTTTCTGGGTTTTCTTAGCTCTCTTTCCATATGATTGTCTCTAGATCCAGTAGTTTGTTTTTCCCCAATCTACCTTCTCCACACACATGCAGGTAAACAAGAAAAAAAAAAAGAGATGGATTTTGTGGAAATGTAGCAAATGTTATACTACTATTATTAATACTACTATTAACACTTTTCCAAGTGATTCATTCCTATCATCTCATTTAATCTTTTAAACAGCCTTTTGAAGTTGCTACTATTATAAACACTATTTTATTTAACAGTATATTGAGATGGAAAGAACTTCAATAACTTATTCAAAGTCACATGATTTGTCCAGAATTAAATGTTAACCACTATTATGTTATGGCCTACGAACCTATTTAAGATTGTAGCCTTTTAAAATACAGTAAGTTTAGAAAAGCTTCCCATAATAAACTATGTAAAATTAGTTAGTTCTTATAGTGTAATTTCCCAATAAAGGAGTCTTCCTAGCTGTTAATACACAGCAATATTTCAATGGTTTCTTTTGATTTTTTCACAGGTAGTTCACTTCTGTCTTAATCTGTATTCCTAACAGGAGCTTGGGCTTTCCACAATCAAACAGAACTCTATAGATCAAAAGCTCCATAAAACCCAGCTTTGTCTTAAACTAACACATTGCTAGGGAAGATAGATCAAGTGATGTTTAAGTGACCCTCTATTCTAGGCAAAGCAAAAATGGCAACAGATAAATAAAAGCAAGAAATTTATTCTAGGATGTTAGTCTCCTGATTGTGAGAAATACAGGCCACGTCTCTGATTTCTATTTAAAGATACCTAACTTGATAAGCTATGAGACACTATCTGTAGAAGCTTAAAAATGGAACTACTTTTTGTTTCCTCTTTAAATTTGTTTTTATCTACTCCATTGCTTTAGAGGTTAGAGAATTTTCAGTTAGCTTTTCAGTTTAACACTTCAACACTAATCTTAATCAGAATGTTGGCCAAAATTGGAATCAATCACTGGCCCTAACAGTGGTTTAAATTGAAATTATGCATAGGTCCAGAAAGTTCCTATATAATTCACAATATTGCTTGGAATGGCTATAAAATCTGAAGGAGAGAACTTGCTTCAATGACTAGATCTGTGTAAATATGGGCAAGGGATCTAAAAATTACAGCGTGTCTTATATAAACCAGGCATTATGTTTTTGCCATAAAACCACCTCACTAATTCCATGAAGTAGGTGTTATTATATTTTCTTTACCAATGAGTATGTTGAGCACTCTCTCCTTGAATAAAATTAATAAGCAGAGATGCCAATATTCAAACCAAGATTATGCTTTTTCCACTTCTCCATCTCTTCTGGATGATTTACTCTATAATTTCCTCTATGAGAATATGTATTATGGAAAAAAATTGTCTCAAACCAAAGAGGCATGTATAGAGGTTAAGGATTCTATTCTACTTCATTTAATTTAAAGATATGTATTACACATATACTATGGGACAGATATTGTGCTGGTTTTTGGAGATAAGAAATTGAGTAATATGAACACATTCCATATTTCTGTGAAATTTTCCACCTATTGGAGAAAATCAAGGAGGTAGAAATAGTTATAATAAACTTAATGAATGATAATAAAGAGAATATATTAGGTATCACGGGATTGTGTAGCATTTTTCATATTTCCATCATTTTCATGTAAAGTGGAAATAGTATTAAAAATTTAAGGACTCCATATTTTAAAATACGGCTAGAATATGTCAAAAGTATGGATGTATATTTAAAGGTTATTGTACACTTCAAATGGCATCACATCATCAGATGCAAATATCTGATTGAACAATCATTAATGATGCCGAAATAAACCATTGTGTTATGATTATGATATTCTAACTTCTCCATTACAGTTTATTTTCCACTTAGTGATTACAAAATAATCTGTGTAAAGTATATGATATCATATTGACATCATACAAGTGACTCCTTTCCTTTAACCATATACCATAGTTTTTAATAAACTTTAATTTTAGAGTAGTTCTAGATTACAAAAAAATTACATCAAAACTATAGGGGATTGCCATATCCTCCTCTCCCTCCCAAATTTGTCCTATTAATAACATCTTACATTAGTGTGGTACATTTGTTAAAATTGATGAACCGATATTGAAATATTACTACTAACCAAGAACAATAGCTTACATCATGGTTTACACTTTACACTGTACAGTTTTATAGGTTTTGACAAAATGCATAATGGCCTGTATCCACCACTGAAATATCATGTAAAACAATTCTAATGCCCCCAAAATGCCCTATGTTCCACCTATTCTTCCCTCCCACTTCTCAGAACTTCTGGTAACCACTATCTTTATATAAATGTTGCAAGTTCTTCCATTACAACCTTACTAATAAGCCTACTTTGGTCTGTGGTACCTTTCCCCTCTCATGTTTGTTCATCCTCATTGTTGAGGCTTTTGGGATGATGTTGCCTACACTGCTTCAGATTGGGAATGGGCTTAGATCTTATGGGGCAGATGGAAGAAACTGTTTTTACTTGCAATTGTTGATACTCTTCATTTTTTGGGATATGATGATCATCATCATTTTGTTAGTTGTACTGGGTGAGTCCAGTAGACTGGAGAGTACATGTTGGCTGCAACTCTGCTGAGATTCAGGACTCAACTGGTATATGAACAGATGGAAGATTTACATCTCTGGGACATATATTTAATGGGTATAGTGCTAGTTATAGGTTCTAATAAAAGGGGTAGAAGAATCATGTATAGGAAAATTATAAATGAGTCTGACTCTATTACATTGGGAAAAATACATTCCAAGGTAAAAGACCACTGACAGGTTGCCAAATTCCTGAGATTTTCTGCCAGCATATGGTATTTAGATTTCTCTAGAGCCCTGAGGAGCATCCCTGCTTGAGGCACTGTTAACTGTGGCAGTCAATGAGATATTCCTGTGATGTGCATAAGCGTAACCTCTGGAAGGACCTCCCGATTCATTTTGAATCTCTTAGCCATAAAAACTCATTTGTATTTAATATTTCCCCCTTTTGATTAAGGTCTTTTTCTAAATGCATTGTTAGTTGGTGCTTGGTAATAATCCCTCAGTGCCAGGAAGGCTTTTCCTTGGAGTCATGTCCCACACTGGGGGGGAAGGTAGTGAGTTTATATACTGAGTTTGGCTTAGAAAGAGGTCACATTTAAGCAACAAGGAGGCTTTCAGAAGGTAACTCTTAGGCAATATATAATGCTAAGCCAAGTTTCAATTTCACAAGAACAAGGTTCATAAGTACAACCATCAATATCAAGGGTCTGGTGTATTGGTCAGTCTTCCTTCACTAGGCACTGCCCATATATTGTAGGGGTAGTTGCAACTGTATTTTAGAGAATGTAGCAGACTACTCAGGGTGGGAATTCAGTATTCTTTTGGTTATTGTGTGGGTCTTCACCCACCAAGACAACACCCCTTGACTACTTCAGCATATTCAAATTCCATAAAGGCATGCCCCAGATGCACCCCTCCCACACATCCCCCTGTCACCACACCTTTCACCAATGTTTCTCCCTTGCCACAGTTGTGACATTTATGCAATCTAAAACCTCCCCAAAAATGAAGCCAAAAAATAAATGAATAAAAATAATAAAAAATAATAATAAACAAATAAAATACACAAATAAATTAAAAAATTAAAAAATTTTTCATTGTGTCTTTCATCACCATAAGATATATTATGTTTTATGTACTGTGAAATTTCTTCTCTTTGTTCCTCCAGTGTCTTATTTATTTTCCTTCTTTATTTTCAAAGAAGCTTTAGGTTACAGAAAAGTTACTCTTTTGTATTTAATGTTTCCTCCTTTGGTCAAGGTCTTTTTCCAAATGTATCACTGGTTGACGCTTGGTATTAATCCCATGGTACCAGGGAGGATCAGCCCCGGGGATCAAGTCCAATGTTAGGAGGAAGGTAGTGAGTTTATTTGCTGAGTTTGGCTTGGAGAGAGGCAATATTTGAATAACAAAGTTGTTTTCATGAGGTAACTCTTAGGCAATAGTTATTATTAGTCTAAATTTCTATTTTAACCATATACTATAGTTTTTAACACTAGTTGGTAACCTTTGCCTGAACAAATATCTTCAATCAGTATTGTAGAATTATAATTTTTATTTAAATCAAATTTTTTTACAGACAACTTGGGCCATTTTCTTCTACTAAGAAACTGGATAAATATTTAGTCTTTCACAATTTTAAATGACAGTGATTCAGTTGGCTCCCCAAATGTTTACACAGCTTTTTTTTCTAGCTTTCTTCTTCTTTTTAAAATACTAATATGCACTCCTTTATTTTCATTGATTCAATATGTTTTTTATTTTATTAAGATTATTATTCCATTTTGCATGTTTACATTGTCACAACTTCGGGCAATAGGTGTTAATTAAAACTGGATCCTGTGACCGTTTTAGCAAGACATTACTTATTTTTAAAGCTTCCCTCTTTCTGTTATACTGGCTTATATCAGAACCACATTCCACTTTCCACTTTTCATGTCTAGGTTTTGGAATCAGGCATTTCTCTGAGGATCCCAGATTCCTTTTAGTGGGTAACTGTTTTAGAGATGTAAATGTAGTACTAACAGTATTATTGCTATGGGGACAATATTCTTTAAAGAGTATACACATGTTTTTTCTTTAATAGAGAAGTTGTAGGTTTACAATACAGGATTCCCATATATCATCCTATAAATTAAAATCGCATTGGTATTATAATTGATGAAAGCACGTTTTCATATTTGTACTATTAACTATAATTTAGTGAACTTAGAGTTCACTATGTAGTACAGTTCCATGGGTTTTTAAACTTTTTTATTCTGTTTCCAAACATTTCCCCTTTTAACCACATTCAGATATTTATTTCAGTACTGTTAATTATGTTCACAATGTTGTGCTATCATCACTACTATCATTAGCAAAACATTTCCATCATTTCAAATAGGAGGCCTCCACATTTTAATCCTTAACTTCTCATTCCCTATCCCTACCTCATTCCCTGTTAACTTATATTCTAGATTCTGACTCTATGAGTTTGCTTATTCTAATTATTTCATATCAGTTAGATCATACAATATTTCTTCTTTTGTGTTTGGCTTATTTCACTGAACATGATGTCTTCAAGTTTCACAAGTGGTCATATGTATCAGAACTTCATTCCTTTTTATGGCTGAACAATATTCCATTATATGTATATACTTTAAAAATATACAGACCAAGTTTGTCACAACTGCTATCACAAGTACCACAAACTCATTTGACTTAAATGACAAAAAAATGATTGGCTCATGGATTTGAGGCTAGAAGAAGCCTTGCTTTCTCCCACAAATGTATATGCATCTGGGTTTAGCTGCCGGTAGTCCTGAGTTCTTCAGCTTTGCCTCTCCTTTCTGTGTCTGCGCTTCCTATTTCTGCTCACTTCCAGCTTCTGGCTCCTCTTGTGATTCTCTTTCTAAAGTCTCCAGTAATATGGATTAAGGCCCACCCTGATTCACTGGGCACACCTTAACTAAAAATGACATCATCAAAAGGTCCTATTTACAATGGGTTCACACATAAAGGACAGGGATTAATTTAAGAACATGGATTTGTTGGGGATTTCAAGCTACCAAATCAAGATTTCATAATGATATTTTAAATTTAACTTCAACATTCCTGTGTTTTCACTTAGTTGTATAATTGTGTCTCTTTTCTCTTATAATGAATCTATTAGTTCATAACATAATTTACATATTGCTTAATTGCTTTATTCTACCCTATGAGAACAGATGCAAAATAAGAATGCTGATGTTAATATAAACAACAAAACTACTGAGTACAAAGTATAAAATATCTTTGTAGTTATTTCAAGTCTTAGAATGCATTCTACTCAATGAAATACCAGGGAACAGAATGGTGTGTACAGTCAATTCTGAGTATAAGCAATGAAAGGATGTATTTTCTGTAGATAACTTAAGAATAATTATTACTTTTACTAGCATTCTCTGCTTTTTATTATCATCATGTGCAAGAAATTTTAATATTGCCAGCAAGAAACTAATTTCTTAGTCCCCCAATCAAATCTATTCAAAATTTCTGAACAAATTCTAAATAATTACTGTGGTTATTGTTAAGTTTTAATTATACACAAACATGGAGCCAAAAATGTCAAATTAACACATGCTTATTACTTATATTTAATAAACATTATTTTATACTTGGTAGTTAATTTTGATAACTCTGTTATACAACTTGCTTGGAAACATGCAGACTAAGCCAAACATGTTCCTTTCAGTTAAATAAGTAGCAATTAAAATTCTTTCAAGTTTCTTCCAGTTCAGCCTGTGGCTCCAGAGCCTATGGTACCACATATGCTTGCAGGTAAATAGCAGATTCAAAAACAATGACAGCACACTGGCTATAAAGACAAAATGTGTCAATCCACTTGCTATTCTATGTGAACCTGTTGCAGAATGTTGTTTAACAATGGAAAGATGTTCCCATACAACATGGAGTAGTGCTCATTATCAGTGTGCAATAAAGAAAACTTTTGAAAAGTTAATCTCAACCTTTGAAGTACTGTGATATTCAAAAGGAAATGTGTCTACAAAAGAATCTGCTCAGAGTTTATATTCTGCTGTATGTGATTTTGCTTTTATAAGTTTACCACCATCACCCCCAAGGTAAAGTTTTAAAAGATTTGCAAGACATCAAAAAGAAACTTCAGCAGTAAAACACTAAGCTTTAAAACTGCTCATCTAAGATTGAAAAGCAGAAATTGTGTAGAACAATAAATTGTTATTTATGCAACAATAACAAAAAAAAAAAAAGAAGGAGGTTACACACATATACACAGAAAAAATAATTATCAAATTTCAAAGAATAATTCCAGAGAAATGATAAAAGATGCTTGTCTTAAAATGCCTGAACTTGATATTTGTTCTAAAGCAACAAATTAAATTATCTCAATATTTTCTATGATTTAGCCATTTTCTTCATTTTTTGAAGAAGAAAATTTTTAAAAAATTTATCTTTAAGATATCCTAATAGAATATATTAGACTGTGAAGATAAGTGAAAACCAAGAGAATTAATCTAGAAGAAACAAAGATGTGGGCAGTATTTTAGTTTGCTAAAAGCTGCTGGGAGCAACATACTAGAAATGGGTTGGCTTTTATAATGACAATTTATTAGGTTAAAAGCTTACAGTTCTGAGGATGTGAAAATGTCCAAATGAAGGTATCATCGGAGATGCTGTCTCACCAAAGTTTGTCTGCTAGTGATCCTCTCAGATGGCAAGGCACATGGAGGCATCTGCTTCTCTTCTGAGTCTCATTGTTTCAGCTTCTGGCTGCTCCTTTCTCCCAGGTTCCTCTCTGAGGCTTCCTTTCTCCCAGGTTCCTCTCTGAGCTCCTGGGTTCCATCTCTGCAACTTTTTCTCTGCATGTCTCTGTTTTCAGTCCTCTGTTTATAAAGGACTCCAGCAAGAGGTCCAAGACCCACCCTGGGTCAAGCCTCACTGAAGTAATCCAATTAAAGACCCTCCAACTGAATCCAATCCAATCAAAAGGTCCCACACCCACAGGAATGGATTAGCTCCAAGAACACGATCTTTCCTGGGATCCACAAAAAAGCTTCAAACTGTCACACAAAAAAAGTATAGCAATCTCTGGGACTTATTGTGAAATGGAAATTTTTGGAATCTCTGAGTCAAACTTATCTTTTGTTACAATTTTCCTAACTATTTTTATATACATTGCTTTATTTGGAAGAAAATTTTCAATATTAAAATTATTTTAAATTGTTCTTTGTTAAACTATGAGTGATGATAGATTGGCATACAGATATTTTCCAATAAATTTTAAGATGTGAAGGTCATTGAAAAACTAACAGAATATAAGGCTTGATAACACAAACTATAAGGACACATTACTGTAACAAACAAATATGTATTTGCTTTTTGGTCAAGACAAATATATTAATGTATTTAAAAAGTATTAATCTACTACTTTTATCTTTAACATTTATATTTTAGTTTTTAGTTTTTGTTTTTTTTTTTTACTGGCATGGTTTTACATCCAAATTTCAATTAAAGAAAATTCTTTCTGTGTGCATTTCTTTTCTAGTCATTCATATTATTCATTTTACTTCATTATTATTACTGAAAATAATTTTGCCACATACAAGAGTGGGATGTTAAAAAGTGAGCTGTCCAGTTGTCAAATATGCTACGTATGACACTGATTCAACTATGTACGCTTAGTCAAGGTACTGTGTCTAAAGTACCTTGAGAAAAATCCTTTCTCTGTGTGGTTATAATACCAGATTGATAAAAGTCAGGTCATGTATTTGAGTATCTTCCTGAATTTTATCAATTCCTGTTTTACTTCCTTCTGTTGCTTGACCACCACTTGTTTTTGTCTGGCCATTTCTTCTCTGAGTTCTTTTATTTTAGTTTCCTGATGTTTTTTCCTAAAGATTTTATTTATTTATTTAAATTTATTTATGGTATGTTGCTGTTTTCTCTGTTTCATTTTGGCCTTTTTACCGGTGATTTTTTCTTTTACTTGCTGAGAATGTCTGATATTTTTTCATACTTAAAAAGGATCTTAATATGGTCATTGAATGTTTTTAAAATCAGAATTCATATTTAAATATGTTCGTAGTTAAACGTGATGGACTAGCCTTTAGCAGGAGAATCCTCAGAGGAAGAGTAAGGAAGTTTAATAGGCTCAAGGGCTTCTTCTTTTGATGCTACCATAATATACAGATTCTTTAACATAAGGCCCTCTTACATCATTTTCTCTGCACTTTATCATGCAATTTCCCCCCACCAACCTTTCTTACCTCTCCTTCGCTACCCTGTGTGTTCTCAGAATTGGTTAACTTGGTTTCTTTGAGGGACAGGGTGTATTCTCATTCTGAGGGTAGTGTGCTAGTCCTACTTTCTGGTGTTTTCTGACTACTGTATTTTCTGTGTCTCACTCAAGTTTGATTTCCTTTATTGTACCCACTACACCCTCTCAGCTAGTTGCAAGAAAAGTTGTTCTAGGTTTGAATATCGTCTACTACCTGCCCACTTACATTTACCTGGGAATTTGCCAGATTTCCCTGGCTTCATCTTACTAATGGTATAAATTGTGGGAGCTTTTTTTTTTTTATTCCCATTGTTGTTAGTTATTGCTTTTAAGTGAAGAAGTATTTAGAGTTAGGTCTAGGCTACTGCCCTGCTCCTATTAGAAATGGAAAATCAAAGAATATTCTTTAAAATGACAATTAAATTTAAAAAATGACTCAAAAATAAAATGAAACTATCAGAATTTTGAAGGAGGAGCGGTGTGCTTAAGAACAAGGTAGTGAAACTTAGTTCTATCTTATTTTTTTCATTTACGGATAAAATAGGTAATGCCTAAAATTATAAATTGTTTAGAAATATGGACATAAGCACCAGATAGGAAAACAAAAAGTGATAAAATCAGTTGCCTGCAGGGAAGCAGATATGATGATGTGTAGTGGTAGAATGAGGGCTATTTTATTTTCTTCATAAACTATTCTTTACAAGTTATGTTTGACCATGCACATGCATTTGTTGCCCTATTCCCCCTGTCCCCTCCCTCCCTCTCCCCGCCCCCCACTTCCTCTATCTCTCTCTCTCAGGCCATAAATATTTGTTTTCAATACCTCCTAGACTTTCTGTCCTCTGGTCCTGAAATAAGAAAATGGAGAAACTGGTCTCATATTTATCACTTAGGGGATTTTATGGCTGTTATGACATCCTGCTGGACACCATGCAAGCTAAGGCCATGGAGAAATTATTCTCTTGAATTTAAATGGCAGGCTTTTACTTCAAATCATTATGAATTACTGAAAAAGCCTCAAAAAGCTTTTGTTACAATTTCGAATAATTTAAGCTACTTTTGAAAATTTTCAATTCAGATAACAATATTGTAACCAGCTCTGAGACTTTTCTCCAAGCACATTCAATTACCACTTGTGTATATCAAAATTGATGTATATTATATTTGTGGGAATGTATTTTAAACATTTAGTTGTTGACTAAACTCACTGATCTCCTTAGTAGTCAATTACTCTGAAGGCAGATTCATACTATTTGCTATAGCTTTGCCATTATTATGCCAGACAGGCTTAATTTTTCTAAGTTGATGATTGTTCTTTGGCCATTTATGGTATTTTGTCACCAATGTCATAGAGAGAGTGAACTTGAGCAATCATTTTTGGAACAAACTAGCCCGGACCTTTTTTTCTCCATATTATGAAAACAATATATCCTATCCCAAGTTTAAAAGTTTTAATAAGTTCTGTAAAATATAATTTCCCAATAGATGCCAACTTTAAAAATCTGTGATATTCTGACCGGTTGGTGTGGATACTGAGTGCAGTTCAAGGTATGATATGTAAGGATGTATAAGACATACAGTGAAGTTTTTACACTGGCTGTTAAATTATTGGATAATTAAAGGAAGTTTTATTTTTCTTACAATAGGAGAAGTAAGATAGAGCCAAAAACTAGAATAGGGTTCTGCTTTAGTCAAAGGCTGGTTGTGGAGGCCATGGTGGAATTCCTCTACTTACAAGGAGCTAAGGTCTTCACCATGACTAAATCTCCTCCAGAATTCATACTCTCAAAATGTAGATTCACCACTCACTCAATTACTTATGCTGCCCAAACTGGCAGACTTCTTGCTATCTCCTTTTTCTCACCACCCCACATTTCCAAATGTCCTAATGATCTTGCCTTCAAAATATATCTCAAATCCATTTATAAAGCCCATTGCCACATTCCTCCAAGCCATCATTATAATGCCACTTAGACCCTGACATTTTCTTCCCATACCAAATCTTGTCTCATTCATCTCATTCTTCATTCGATACCATATGACCTGACCCTACCTACCTCTCAAACTTCACATTAACTTACTTTTATTCTGTCTCAAACACTTCTTTAAGTTTGTCAAACACACCAAGCAGTGTTATTCCTCTGGGCCAAACTATTTCTCTTACTTAGAACCTTCTTTTTTCTTCCTTCTCTCATTTCTCCTCACCACAAATGCATGGATTGTCCAACTTAAATCCACCTTAGGTGAAAAGTCAGGTTTTCAGAGATATATGCTTTTCTTTCAATCCTAAACTAGGTTAGGTTTAACATAATATATTTTCATAATCCCCTTTAATTAAATCTTTAATTAAAGTATGTTTTCCCCCATTTAATTCCACATAATTCACTGTATATAATGTATCCATAATAATGTAAAGAAATAGCTATTTAGTCAAAGTTAAATATATAGCATATTTCAATGCAAGTTCCTTAAAAGTATACAATTTTTCCATCTTATTCACCTGTACATCTGTAAATTCTAGACACTATGTAGCATGTAATAGAAACAACAAATATTTGAAAAATAAGGAAATATTTTTTTGATAACTCTTCCACCAAATTTTAAGTATTGGCAATTAAAATAACTCAGATATGTCTGCTATAAGACATATTTAAAATATGACACAGATCTTAAATCTATTTTTAAATTAAAATAATTTTGAAAAATGTTTTTAATTTTAATATCTCTGTGCATTGTCATGATTAAAAATGTATTAGTTGGTAACAACTTTTCCCTCACCAGTCTATCTTTTATAAAAAGCATGTAAATCCAGTTAAAGCTGCTTTAGCTAATGTTTATTAATCATAGATCTTCATGCAGCTTTTATCTACTCATTTGTAGTACAATGATGAGTAATATTCATAATGCTAATTCAAGTCTCTACAAGATTCTGGAGTAAGTTCTAATAATCAAAGACAGGTTTAAATCATGGTTATTAGAGTTCTAATGACAATAATAATAATAGCTGCTATATATAGTTCTCATGTCATACACATATACCATTTCATTTAAATTTCTTCAGAACACTGACATATACTTAATAGTATCCTGCTATTACAAAATGAAACACCTCCACTGTCACATGGCTGAGAAGTGGTCGGATCAAGAGTCAGATCCAAGTTTGTCTGATTACTAAGTTCAGACCTTTAAGAACCACTTACAATTCACAGGCCCTAGAAGCAGATAGATTAGAAGGATCAGTTTGAGAATTCAGGGAATCTACATCAAAATGGATAGGGTCTAGAATCTGGTTTTCTGCTCCTTAGGATCAGAAAAAATGTTGATCAAGTCAGGTCCTTCAGGGATGAGCTGCTAAAATTATACTCACAGTAGAATTGTTTATATACAGAATGCCAATTTATTATCTTACCCTGAGAAATATTACAGTTAAGCTGGCTGCAAAATCATGCATGGTTTTTTGTCTGTCTTAGGCTGTAAGGTCTGACTCCTTTGAGAACTGTATCTGTATCCTAGGAGAAACAAGCATAAAGATAGGCACTTCAGAATTGCTTTTCCTGGATGTTGATCATTGATACTTCCTGAGAAATCTTCCCCTTGCATTTTTACATGGTTCTCAGCTAGTTATATATTGCTATTCTATTATTTTTTTCCTTCCAACACTTAAATTGGGAAAGAGATCATTTCTATATAATAAAATTATTGTCCCTATGTCTTTCCAACTTAAAAATGCAATTTTCTTAGATTTCTGAAAACAGCTCTTCTCTAATGGGTCAAATACCCACTAACCAACCTCAAAGGACTGGTATATACATTCAAATTATCAATTGATCTTGTATTTTAAAGTGAAAATACAATACACTCAGGAATAGTATACCTTTAGTATGTGTGGCTAGTGCATTCTCCTCCTATAGGCAGAATAACAAATAGAAACAAGTAAAAATTAAAGCACTGCTGGATGAGCATGTAATAAGAATGAAAGAATTTAGTGAGAAATAGTAAGTGTTAAGGACACTAGAATAAGGGAGCATGATTTGTCCATCTACATATTTGGGATATCCTGAAAAAAATGGGTCTAAAATTCTGAAGTACCCTGAGCACCTAGGGTTAGACACTGTCATAACTGTGGTCAATCATCCCCACCTTCATGTTACACCTCGCTTGATTTCTTTCCTATGGTTAAGAGTTGTCTTTTCTAGTTTCATATAAATGGACCAAGACCAAGAATGTGTCTAAACTGGGGAACACAATACAATCTACCACAATACCCCTATGGTCAAAAGAACTAGATCCTTAACCAGGTTAAGAACTAGGATCTTAACCAGGGGTCCATGGAAAGATTTCAGGGGGTTCATGAGCATGAACTGAAAATTAAAAAAAAAAACACATTATTTTTGTAGGGACGTGTTGGTGCTGGTGTGCTATATTTATTAAATAATACACAGTATAGTGTGGATTTGATAAGGTGCCTGCAGTTTTTACTTGACTGGCAAATGGGTCTGTGGAACAAAAAGGTTAAGAACCCCTGAACTAGAGAGATAAAAAGTGTTATGGGAAATCAGTACAAATGGAAATGTAGAGTTGAGCCACATGACAGAAGCTGTTTTCATGCATGTACTGCCAGGCCAAGCAGGAAAGGTGTTGGAAAAGAATCTTTCTTCTGCTCTCTCTTTCCTCCCACCAAGCTCCTGATAGTGCCTCTTTTGGCTGAACAGTGCACAAAGAGAGGTAAAGAGTACATCAGGTGAATGGGAAAACAGAGAATAATTGGATTATACAGTATTATTAGATAACTTGAAAGTTTTATAGGAGAAATAAATGGCTTAATATATGTGAAATACTGAGACTGGTATGTAATAAATATAAATTATTATTTTAAATATACTATTATGTGGAACAAGTAGAATGGTGTACAATCCTAACTTAAAAGCATTTATAATAAAATATATTTGAAAAAGTGCCATATTTTAAGTAATCAAATTTATCAGTGTTGAACCTTATAACAACTCCGTTATCTCAAGCTGTGTAAAAATATCAAACAAACTTTTCAGCACTGTATAGAAAACCACAAGCAGGCTGTGTATGGGGTGAAGCCCCAATATAGGGAACTTGGTTGTGCATGAGGGAAATGAAGAGAAGGGAAACACTGATGTTTGGCAGGCAGGCCCTCAACTACTGGGCCTCTGTTTAATCATCGTGCATGCCTCTAATATCACTCCCTATATAATCCTTACTTTGTCTCCTGGTATGTTGGACTTTTTGAGGAATGTCATTGAAATTTTTTATGAAATCCATAATTTTTCTACCTCCATGATTATAATAATTTTATGACTTTTATGTTAGAAGGTGATAGTTAAGCTCCTTGTGATAGAGACTAAGATATAAATATTTTATATATTTCTGAAAACAGGCCAAGGTAAGCATTGCAAGTTGGTGGGTAGCTCTGCTCCCTCAGGTTTCTTAGGGTTCCAAGTTTCTTCCATCTTGTTTCTCTGTCATTCCCTGAGGCATTGTATTTGCACAGCCAAAGTTGTATCCTAGACAATTCCATATATCAGCTTTTGAAGATGGGAAAGTAAGTGTGGAAGTGGTGTGTCCACTCTCATAAGTTGTTAGCATAGACTTGACAACCAATACTTCTGTTCATATTATTTGCAAAACAAAAACAAAAAACATAATCACTTAATCTTATGGCTATAACTAATTGCAGGGGAGGCTAGGATATATAATGTAGTTGAGTAGGCATGTGACTGGCTGTTTATTCTTATTATTATTTAAGGAAGAATGAGTGAATGGATGCTCCTTGATAGTCATCAGTCCCCAATATTACTTTCCTTGTTTGCTGCTCTTCCGTGGAATAATTAATACTGCCTGACACAGGAATCTCTTTGCTTCACTTTATTTAAGGAATGCATTTCATAAATTTCTTAGCTATGTATAATAGCTAATTAAGAAAAATGGAGTATAAAGGAGAGCATGTTGAAAGTGTATAGAGGGGTATACTGAAAACTGAAAGTAAGATTTCATAGACCCCCATTAAAAAAGGTAAGTCTGACTAGGCCTTGAAGGAGACTGGACCTAGGAATTAGGAACTCATGAGGAATCAAGACAGATTCTCTCTCCTCTCTCTGCTACGAAGTGTTGGTTTTTTTTTTTTCTTTTTCTTTTTCTTCTTCTGTTCTTTCTTTATGTCAGATTTCTTCTTTCTGTCTCTGAAGATCACCTCTCTGGGCTCTACTTGCATGTGCAGATTCCCAATAGCTCACTTGAGGCAATTTACCATCCCAGGTCTCATCACCTGTAGTCAGAGCCTGCTGTCAACTAGTCTGCTACCCATTAATGAGTGGGCCTGGGAGAAATTATATGAGAAAATGTATATTAGAGTGGGCCTGTTGACTTGTCTCCTACAGAAAATCAATCAAATTTATTACTGCACACCTACTAGACTTCTATCTCTAAGCATTAACCATTTGTTTAGAGGAACAAGACACTGATAAATCTGGCAAGAGTTAAGTGAAAAGATTTAAATCAATAGAACAATAATAAAGGCTGCAAATTTGGAAAATAAAGAGAGCACTGTGGTTTTCCACGGACTCTGATGTATTTGTGCAAGAGCACATATTAGAGTGAGCTCAAGAGGTTGAGTTGAGATTTGGGCAGGTGGGGAAAGGAGAAGGAATTCAATGGGTAGGGAAAAGCACGTGTAAAGGCACATAGTTGAAAGGCTTCTTAAGCAAAACTGTTCATATAAGGATCTAGGAAATGAGTGATAAAAACGTTGTCTGGGGGTTTAAATACATTTTAACCTTGTAGCTTTCCCAGATCTTTAAAATAGTGTCTTATTTATCCATGTAAACAGCCCTTCTTCTCTGTTTCATATTATTCTTATTTTTCATGTGATTGGAAGAACTGTTCAGAGACGTTAAAATACCTACTCTAAGTCAAACAGCTAGTGAGTGACTAAATCAGAATTTGAATTCCATTTTTCTGACAAACTTTACTGGACCTTAACATTTACCTAATATCAAAAACCCTGCTTATTTTGTTTGATTTGGATTTATTCAGTGAAATATATCTAAAAGTTCTAGGAAACCTGACTGTAATTTGGAGGCGTGTGCTACATTCCAAATTGCTTTTCATGGAACAATTTAATTCTTTGGGCAAAGGAAAGCCATTTGCTTACACGTACTTAACAAAATATTCAAAGAAGAAACCATTATTGTGTTTAATATTATATACATATTTATGAAAGTTACTGACCTATAAATGAAGCTGCTTTATATTTTTAATGGGTATTTACTGCTTTGAATTTTCTGTAACAGTATTTTGCTCCTTTTGGTAAGGAATTTCTTTAGTCAAGGGTTAAACTCCTTGTTTTAGGCCTCCAGATATTCCAGTCAAGGAATAATTAAAGGAAAAGCTACAAAATTAAAAATTTTACCAGATAGTTTAGAAATAGTGGTAGGCATTATGTAAACAGACTCAGCATCTTTAAAATGTGCATTTATTTAATGCACATGTTTCTCTCTCTGGGCTGTTTTTCATATTGGGAAGATAGTGGTTTCTGAAAGATAATAAGTTGTTTTTAAAAATTAAAAGGAAAATCCATGTTTATTTGAGCATTAAAATGAACTGTGCTCCTGTACCTTGCTTTTAATGGTTTATTAATAAAAACATCAGAGAGCAGATACAACAAAACATGTATTACTGTTTTCTGCATGTATTATTTTTATTCTTTAGCATATATTAGGAATACCCCAGTGTGCAGGGTACTATATAGAATGAATAAAAGCTAGAGCTATGATGAGGCTGTGTTCTTGTTTTAAATTCACAGTGGGTGCTAAGTAAATAACTGTTAGTTGCCCTATTATTTTGCTGCTCTTGGTTAGAGGAAGGTTAATAATGTTAGAGCAAGAACTAGGGAAATAAGTATTATGTGTACTCATTGATTAGTGTCCCCCAAACTTCATATCCACCTGGAATCTCAGAATGTGGCCTTATTAGTAAACAGAGTCTTTCCATTTCTAATTTGTTAAGGAACTCTAGATGATATCATAATGGGTTTAGGGTGGGCCCTAAATCCAATGACTAGTGTCCTTATAAGGAGAGGGGAGGACACAGATGTACACAGAGATGGAGGCAAAGATTGAGGTGATGCTTGTACAAGCCAAGGAACACCAAGGATTTCTGAGAACCACCAGAATCTAGTAAAAGGCAAGGAAGGATTCTTCCCTAGAGCCTTCAGAGGGAACATGGCCCTGCCAACACTTTGATTTTAGACTCCTAGACTGCAGAACTATGAGAGAATAAATTTCTGTTGTTTGTAACACTTTGTTACTTCAGTTCTGGGAAACTAATACTTTATGATTCACAGGTTCTATGCCATAATCCTGTTCATCCTCAAAATACTAAATAATGATATACTGGACTTTAAATTCAAAACTCCAAGTGGCTTCAAAAAACTTTTCTGTTTCCTTTCCTCCTACTAGCAAGGCCACAGTGTGTAATATAGGGCTGTTGCAGTAGCAGGGCACATTGGGACACCACATTCTTCTGCAACACTGGATGCCACATGGGCATGACTGGACTTGGATTCCACCAGTAGCCAACTATGAAGAGTGTTTTATTTGGGCAACTTATTTACATTTTGATAAGTAGATTTTCCATCTGCATTTAAAAAGTGATAATAACTACCTTGTAGATATGCAAGAATTAAATGAGATAATGTGTGAGGTACTGTCTAGTGGAATAGGCATAATATAAGCATTTGTTCAGTGTTGGAAACATATTTCTTTAATGGAGAATCTAGTCTTCAGAGACAGAAAGTCCATCAGGCAAGTGATCTTATGTGATCCCCATCATCTCTGATGAAATGAAACTTAAGGTTAATAGTATAAAGATAAGAATGTTCTTCTGCAAAGTGTTAAGAATATGGTGATACATGGGAAAATCACAACTAATGTAATGTAACTTATGGATTATAGTTAACAGTAATATTGTAATATTTTTGCAGCAATGGCAAAGAAGATAATAGATCAATTCTAAGGGACAACAATAGGGGAGTTTAAGGGGGTATGGAGTTTTTCCTTTAGGAGTAACGAAAACATTCTAAAATTGACTGAGGTGATGACAGTACAACTCTGTGATGAATATGAGAGTCATTGAGCACACAATTTGAATGGACTTTACAAAGCATGGGACTTTATATAGCAGGCTAAAAGAAGTTATCAGAGAATAAAATTTTTTCACTAAGTGTATTTGAATTGAAGTAGGGTTTTTTTTCTAGACAGATTTTCCTTTATATATAGGTGAAGACTATGACCCAGGTCAGAAGAGTATAAAATGTAGGCCTCATCTACAAAAATAAATAATTTCAAGAAAAATTGCAGAGACTGTATTAGTCAGCTAAAGGGGTGCTGATGCAAAGTACCAGAAATCTGTTGGCTTTTATAAAGGTATTTATTTGGGGTAAAAGCTTACAGTTACAAGGCCCTAAAAAGTACAACTCAAGGTTACTTCCTCACCCAAAGTCAGTTGTCACGTGTTGAAGCAAGACTGCCGGCAATATCTGCAAGGATTCAGCCTTCCTCTTTCCTCTTAAGGCTCTGTGGGCTCAGCTTCTTCCAATCTCAGCTGTAGGCTGGCACAGGGCTCAGCTGCTCAGTTCTCTTCAGCTGCAAACTATCAGGCAAATGGCTCATCTCTCCCCTGGGCTCCAGCATCAAAACAAAGTTATCTCCTCTGCCATGTCTTTTTCTGTGTTCTCCTGTATATCTACTTCTGTGTGTCTCCTTGATTGAGTGTCCATTTATTTAGCTCACAAAGGGGGTGGAACTCAAACTGAGTCACCCTAATGATGTGGTTAAATCAAGGCCCTAATCCTAACATAATTTAATCAAAGGCATCTCAGCTGAATATAATACAATCAAAGAGTATCATGCCCAGAGGAAGAGACCAGTTTACAAACATAATCTTTCTTTTTGGAATTCATAAATAATCTCAAACTACTACAGAGACTAAATATTTGGCTTAGTAGTAACTGTATGAGTTCAAAACCAGTCTTCACCTCTAACAACGTTTAACCTTAATTAAGAAAAGTAACATATCAGTGTCCTTTATTCTCCTCAGTTAAATGGGAATTATAATAGTATCTACCACATAAGAAATTTGGGAAGAGGATCACAGATGTTCTAAATAGTGAAAATTCCCCCCAAATAGTTACATCCATTTTTCCCTTGTTATTATATTATTATGACATTATTTCTATGATGTATCTTCACATCACTAGCTCAAGCAGTAGCAAAATACATAAACTATTTGTAGATTCAGAATCATAGAATAAAAATTATATAAGAGAGATGGTCATCTTTAAAAGAGATTTTAGACACTTGTTTCATCATGATTAATTCCAATGTGAAATAACTCTTCTTCACTGTATTGGAATTGTGACATAATTAGAAAGTACATCTTAGTGGCCATCAGTATAGATATGATTCTATTCTAGTTGTAAGACCTCCATAAGAGATAATCTTCTTTCAATTTTTTCAACTCTCTGAAACAAATTTCCAACTTTCTAGGTTATTATGATCAGGGAGTTAAAATTCTTGGAAGATGAGCATTAGAGAAACCAGAAATTACATTGAGATATGCAATAATCTCTTGGGAATGAGCTTGTTTATTTTACTATTGATTTGAGTCTAACACAATTTTATTTTAAATGTGAACATTTTTATCCAAAGCCAAAGAAGTAATTGTTTACAGAAGCCATTGTAGGTTTTAGTTCTTAAAAGAGTTCTTTTAAAAGATGTATTTCCAAGGCTATTTTGTCTTTAGCAATTTTGACTGTACCAAGGAAACACACACAAATCCTTAGTATGGAAGGAATAACTATATTACCTTTATACACTCAAAATACTCCAAGAACTTCTTAAGTGATTGGCACCATGCTAAGTGCAGGAAAAATTAAATAAATAAAGCTTATTTAATTAAATTAAAGCTTAGTGAAAAAAAATTATCAGTACTTACAGTGCAGTGTGACAGAGTCAGGCTATGATAGACTGAATAACGGCTCCCCAAAGATATCCACATCCGAATCACTGGAGCCTATGTATGATATCTTATATGGCAAAGGAGATTTTGCTAATATGATTAAATTGAAAGTTTTGAGATAGACTATTCTGTGTTATTCACTTTGGCCCAATGTAATCTCAAAGTTTCTTACCAGAGGGAGATTTGACACCCAGGAAAAATGCTACACTGCTGGATTTGAAGACGGAGAAAGAGGCTATAAGCCAAGAGATGTCTGGTACACAGCTTTGAAAACTGCAAAAGGCAAGGAAATAGATTTTCCCCCAGAGCCTCCAGAAGGAGCAAGGCCCTGCAGGAGCTTTGATTTCAACTAAATGAAACTGATTTTGGACATTCTTAGAGAACTGTGAGAGAGAAATTGTGTGTTGTTTTAAGCCAGCAAGTTTGTGGTAATTTGTTACAAAGGCCATAGAAATCTAATACACAGTTCCAGAGCACATATTTTCTAATCCCTACTACAATGCTCTTTTACTACACTCTAATGGACTACCTCTATTCTATTTTAGATAAGTGTAGAAAAGTAAGGGTGTTGGCCTTTTAGATCATTAGGAATTTTAACTTGGAACTTTAACTAGTGTTTTACAAAGTGCTTCCAAATCTGTTGGGTCAGTTGGCCATCATAGTCAGAGGGAAATGATCTAATACAGTTGGAGGGGAATTTGGAACTCAAGAGATCTGTTTGAAAACCAAGACTGTTCTATGGAATAGTCATGCTATTTTGGTTGACATCTCTGACATAACTGTAAAATGGGGATAGTACCCATAAAGTCAGATTATTTTTAGGGTTAAAATAATTCTTAAATTCATATGAAATGCCTGACATGTTAGATTTTCAAAAAACTACAGCTATATATGTGTGAAATCTGTTATTGATATGCTTATTTCAAGGTTGGAAAACCTGGGGTTCAGAGATTACTTGCTACATGGATAGTAGAGTTAGATGCAACCCATACCTCCCAATGAGAGTTTCATAAAATGATCTTCTACTAATTCCTGAACCTGAATTTGAACTAAACTTAAGAGGTCCAAAAAGGGGATTCCCCTTCACAGATGAAGTTTCAAACACAAACCAAATGCATATGAATTTCTTATATTCCAAATAAAGTCTGAAACCATTAGCAATGATCATATTTAATTTTAATTATTGCCAAGTGAAATAGTTCATCTGTTCCTGGTAAAATCCTCTCTGAGTTTCCAGCCCATGGCCTCCCCTACAGATTTCTTGTTAAAAATTGAAACATTACTCCTACTGGAATTTCCAGCTTGCGTTTTACAGATCTTAGACATGCAACCCCCACAGTTTTATGAACTAATTCCTTAAAACAAACCTCTTGATACATATGCACATATATACATATGTGTATTCATACATACACACATACATATACATGTATGTATCCCATTGGTTCTAATTCCTAGAAGAACCCTGACTGATACAGTTAGGTGGATACTTTAGTGAATAAAATTGAGGATCTTGAAGGATCCAAGAATATAACCAAGAATATAATAATCTTGAAGATAAAGTATATTTTTAAAGTCATTTTTAATTATTCCTTTGTTGATTAAAATATTAATCAGCTTCAAAGGCCAGCTGTTTATGAATTTTAGGAGAACAATTTTTTTGTAATCGTAATTTATGTGCAGCTTGTTCAGTTGCACTTTATGGAGATCTGCATTTCTCTTTTACAGATTTGGAGTAAGTTATTTGTGGTCCACAGGATAAAATTCTTAATCTCTTCTTATGTACTAAAAATCTCCAATAAAAGAGTAACAATACTTATGGTAAGCCTTTTAGTAATTGCCCTATTATCATGTAAATTTATATGTTCATATGTTTTCCATAGATTCTAACTAAAATACAAATGTAATTAATTCTAATACTTTCAGCTTGAGTGTAGTTTATTTAAGACACTTCTCAATGATCTGATTTAGAATTACCTAATTTTCCCTTTTTATTTCCTAAACAAATTGCATTTTAAAATAGAATGTATGCGCACTGAAATTAAAATAAAAATAACAATTACTGTGCTAATATTGCCATTTCACATGATATTGGGTGATTATTACAAGAACAGCAAATAATTGTTGAATTAAACTAAAACAATCTTAATGCATGTTTTTCATAATAAGTGATAGAAAAGGGGTTCATTTTTAGTTGTCACAAACTATACATTTATTATTATTTTGTTAGCCACTATATCTGAATGCTGATTGATGATTTAAAGGGTTTATTTCTGAAAGAAAAATTAAGTGCAGAGTTGTGAAGCACTGAGACAAGAACCTGCTTTAAATTATCAGGCACATATGTAGTTTATATGTTTCATCCAAAACAATTGCCATTTCACATGATTTACACAAACCAATATTAATTACAGCTTCTGAAGATATGATGAAGCCAAAGCATAGCATGGAAAAAACATTTAAATTGTTTATTTTACTAAAATAAGTTGCATAATTATTTGAATAAAACAATTTTAATTTAATATTTGTTATAAATTGAGATGAAAAATAATTTAGTTGCATTTTTATACAAAATATATTTAAATATTAGATTTTGTAGGCAATAAGGTAAAGACTTTTCTTCTCAATGTTGGTCATAGATGGGGTCATAGTATGTGCAGTAGTTAAACTTTTAATGCTCAGACACTACATATCGTAAATATGAATGAGTCTTCTAACTTGGAGAAAAAGTGTAGAAAAGGGCTTTAGTATGAGAGGTAGCAGAATTCAGCGAGTTTCAGGAATAGTTGGTCAAAGGTGGATCTCTGCAGAGGGAGGAATTGTTCTTGGGAATTATCAACTCTTGGTTAGTAATTTGAATTTTATCAACAGGGGAGGGAGAGGTTAGGGTCATTTGCAATAGTGGATGAGGAGGAAAAGGTTTGGGGACATGGGCATGCACGTGGTACAGTGAAAATTTCTCAGCCCTGAGTTGTCTCTCACAGTTATATCAGGCAGCCTATTTAACTCTCTCTGCCTGAGTTTTCTCATATATAATATAATAGCACATTCCTTATTGAGAAGATTAATGGGTTTATCCACATAAATTCCTATGTTCCTGGAACATAATAGTGCTATAAAACTTCACAATTACTATTACCATCCAAACTGAGTTACTTTTATTAGAAAAGGGTAAAAGGGGGAAAAAACTGCCTATGGCTGTAAGTAAACTGAAAATCATTAAAACCGTGAACTGGGACATAATTTCAGTATTACCAACAAAGACAGATCTTGAAGTAGCTCTTATCAATTTGTTGTAAGCTTTTTTTTTTTTTAACGTAACCTACTTTAGCATTCAAAATACTTATCAAATATCTCTCAGCCCTAATTAATTCAAACATTTTTAGTTTTAAATTTTACTCTTTATTTTAAAACATTCTTAAAACCAAATTTGATTACTATTTTAATTCACTTTGGATAGACGTCTCCATCACGTGTTTTGTAAGTCAGCTTGCCATCTTGAGAAAAAAATAGTGTCAAACACATTTTCAGAGAAACTGAGCTTGGGAAAATATTAATTGCTATCACAGAAAATCAGCAGATAGTTATTGGTTGCAAAGGCATGTAACTGCCCTGAGAAACATCAATACCCAACAAAATATTAGTAACAATGAGTATAATTTATGAGGGGATAGTTCTGTGAGTCTTGACATGTCCAAATTCTTAAAATGTTAAAATATAGTGACTGTGAGTAAGCTAAAGACATAACAGATGACAGCTTTAACTCTTGGTGTAACTTCAGAGAAAGGTCACATAAACTGATTTTTAATCTTCTTTTCATGTAGAAATAATAATCCCTATAATAATGTCTTTGGCTTCATCATATCTTCAGAAGCTGTAATTAATATTGGTTTGTATAAATTATGGTGACATCCAATGTATATTTTTCTCATAAGTTTTTCTTGTAATGTTTATTTTTTAAAAAACAAGGCACTTGTGATGGATTGAATTGTGTACCCTAGTTTGGACATATTCTAAGTTTTGGTCCACATTCTAGTGAATGTAGACTTATTGTAAATAGGATCTCTTAAAGGTGTTATTTCAGTTAAGACTTTACCCAACTGAATCAGGTTGGGCTTTAATCTGGATTACTGGAGTCTTTTATTAGCAGAATGAAATTCAGACAGAAGAGAAAAAGCCATAGGAAGAAGCCAGAAGTCAAAGGATCCTGGAAAAGAAAGAAGGAAATATCTCCATGTGCATTGTCATGTGAAAAAGCCAAGGACCAAGGATCATGGATTGCTGGCAGCCAGCCCAGAACATCAGTCTCAGGGTGAAAGTATTGCCTTTCTAAGGCCATGATTTTGTACTTCTAGCCTCAAACCTGTGAGACAATAAATTCCCATTGTTGGAACCAACTAATTGTATGGTATGGGCTTCAATAGCCATGAAACTAATAAGATACCACTCATTACAATTTTAAAGGGCTGATTTTTAAGAAAATAGCCCTTTGCTTTAGCCAACATTTTATATTTAGCATTTTCTTTAAAAAATATTTTTATGAGTCCATAACAAGTATTGGATTAGTCTGTTTTATCTTCTTTTATTTCCTGCACTTACCCTATGACAGAGGCGCTAACGAGCAACAAATTGGTGCTAAAGACAATCTCTTATTGGAGGAAGAAGGAATTAGACTTACCTGTGAAATTTATCAGTGGAGTCATCATTCCCTAAATATCAGATGTTTATTTCTACACAAAATCAAGGGAGTACATGGGATTGATTGACCAGATACTTACATTTTCCAGAATGTTTTTAAGGGTTGGCCATCTCTTAGAATACCTCTCAAGAATAAATAGGTTTTCTCATGGCAAATGCTTTGCTATTATTCAGTGTAGGGATTTTTTTAAGGAGAGGGACCATCACAATATTTGATAGTAATATATCCAAAAATTTCTTTGGTAGCTTTGGTCTATTCTTTTCTGGATGTATTACTATTGGAATATAATCAGAATGGAATTGCTATAATTTTTTTAGAGACAATAAATACTTTCTCAAGTCATTTAACTTATTAATAAAAACAACATTCTTAAACTCTTAACCTATAAAATAAAATATAAGTGAAAACAAGCTACTTGCTTTGTTATTACAGTGTTAAGGCAAGTTCCATAAATACAAAGATTGGAATTCTCTAATATTAAAATTGTGGTTCTACTATCAAATGGAACGAAGTAATATTTTTTGGTAAATTGATCATGGTTAGGGAATATTGGTTGCAGGAAATTTTTCTTGTCTTTACTATCTTTTTCCAGATTTTCTCATTGTAGCTTCAGTAATTTTAGTGGAGTTTTTGAAAGATTTTCGTTCTAAAATCCACATACTAGAGATATTCCTAACTTTGGTAGTGACTTTAAATTTTTATCTAAATCTCCCTTATGTTAGATAAAGCATTGAAAGAAATGAAACAAGCAGTTAAGGTAAGGCATTAACTGAGGATAGTTGGGTTACCTTATATTTGGCATACTATGTTGAATCTAGTACCCAACAAAGGATATATTCTTTATTTCATCCTCTTTCCTGGGGATGCGAACCCATTTGTAAACAGGACCTTTTGAACATGTTTTTATTTGTTAAGGTGTGGCTAAAATGAATCAGGGAGGGCCATAATCTGTATTCCTGGGGAATTGATAGAGACACTTTGTATACAGTCAGTCACAGAAAGTCACAGGAAGAAGCCAAAAAGCAGAAACCAGAAGAGCACGCTCAAGGAAAGAGAAATCAGCAAGTGATGGGAGTTAGAGATGCAAGCCAAGGAAACTCAAAGATTGTGGCAAGCCAGCACCAGGATGCTCCGAACTTTGGGGACAAAGCAGGTTTTGGCAATATCTTGATTTTGGACTTATATCCTATGAATACATAAGACAATAAATTCCTCTTAAGCAAACCAGTATGTGGCAAATCTATATATACCTTATACTATAAATGTTAAGAAGAACCCATGTGTTCAGACTTGGTAATCACTAAATCTTCAAAGAGTTAGGTGAACTTTCTCATAACTAAAACTTAAAAAAAATTATATGTCAAAATGTTAATCATGAAAGACAAAGAAAGATTGAAGGACCCTTTCAGATTAAAAGACGCTTTGGGACATGGCAAATAAATGCAGTTCATCATTTATCCTGGAATGGATCCTCTAGTGGAGGAAGAATAAAGGGCATTGGGACAATTGACCAAATTGGAAAACAAATGATTAATGTTTCAAAAGAATTTTATCAAAGTTGAATTTCCTGAAGAGCAGTTGTACTGATAATTGTACTGCAGTTGTGTAGGTGAATATCCTGCTTCTTAGCAAATACATTTCCTAAGTATTAAGTAGCAAGGGGAAAAACGGTAATGTATACAGGGTACACTTAAATATGGGACGGAGACAGGGAGACAGAGAGACAGAGAGAGAGAAAGAAGAGAGAATGAATATGACAAAATCGTTAAAAATTATTGAATCTGGGTAAAGAGTATCTGGAAGTTCTCTGTATTATTCTGGCAGACTTTCTGTAGGTTTAGAATTATTTGAGAATTATAGCATAATAATAAAATGTCAGAATCAACAGCTGGATAAAGTAGAAAAAGCTTACCTTACTTCTCCTTCTTTTGTGATTTTGTTCTTTTTTATCTCATCTTTTGACCATTTAAAACCTAGTAAATGCCGAATTTAAGAACAAAAGAAAATTTTAAACGAGGAAAGTTTGATATTTTCATTCTTATGATAAAGGAAAATATTCAAAATTTATATGTTTTGGTGTCTATTTATATGACTTTTCTCAACCAGATTGTGTGAACTTGTTTACAACAAAAGACTCATATTAAAAAAATTTTAAGAGGTATACATTTATTTTGTTCTGGGAGAAAAAAGATTGGGAATTTCATAGTCCATTACTTTAAAAACAGACAAAACAACTGCAATAACAAAAACAACTACCCTGGACTCTTTTGGTGCTGACATATTTTTTTATTTTAAAACAAATTTAGCCTTAGGAAGTCTTAGGAAGTGAGACACTTTTTGGGTTGGCTGGTATTTAGTATTCAAACTGAAAACTAGCTGTCATCATAAAACTTTGTTCTAAAGATTATGATTCTATGAATGGGTGCATTGGAGCAGAGCCCCAAGGAAAGAAAAAACATAGATTATGAGAATTCTTGTATTTTCTGCCTGTCTATGATACAGAACTCTTTCACCTTTGTTTGAAAAATAAATGTGACTTGTTCCTGACCTTATGAATCAGAAATGTGATATGTTTCTTTTTCATTATGGAATTATTTCTTGAAGAATAAATGAGGGCAAATGGGATGATTTACTTCCCACTTCATTCAGAAATGGTACAAAGCTCAAGTGGTTTATATGATTGGAAAAAGAAAAATCTCATCAAACTTAATTAGAGTCACTCCCGTATTTCCTCATTTTCTTTTACTAAAAGTATTTGTCTTACTAAAGTGCTTAATAGAAATATAAATGTCAAAAGGGAATGATACTACAGCCAAATAGATAATGGAGAAATGTGTCTCCAGTCTGGAAAATGAGCTCTAGGTCAAAAAAGGTAACTTTTCCCCCCATAAGAATGTGTAGTTTCAATCTTTCCCTTGAACAACTGATTCAGACTATTATGTAAGCAAGCTAGGCATGTGCTTTAACATTTTTATGAATGTTTACAAAAATTAAGTTCAAAACTATATACTTAGATCAACTTCTGGTATGACTTCTGGCATTCTTTATAGCATGAGAGGCTCTGTGGACACATTGACCAATGAAATTGGTGAAAATTATAAAAAATAATCATTCAAAACCTCTCAAAATGGTCCTAAGGACATACAACAAATGAGAAACATCCATTGAAAAAAAATTATAAAAAGCCAGTAAAGAAAATGAGAATCTATACTATCTGAATCAAGACTGCTCCTTTCCCCCCTCCCAGCTTAGTGAGAAGCTCCAGAATAGTGCTACCAAGAATACAGGACGGAAGCCAACGAGGCTTAGTGGTTGAGTGCCAGCTTCCCACATATGAGGTCCCAGGTTCAATCCCTGGCCCCCAGTACCTCAAACAAACAAACAAACAACAACAATAAAAAACACTGATGGGCTGTACTTTGGAGTTTGTTCTCCTTAAAGTGACAGAGTTGTACTCAATTATGGCTTCCCTACCCATGGCTCTTCTGTTCCTGCTATTTAAACCTATACGTGGTGCTGGAATTTGTAGGTTTACATCTAAGAGACTGGAACCTTTGGGTTGTCCATGTACCAAATGGGCCTGGAACCTCAGCGGAGTTGCAACACCTATTCTCCAGTTCATTGGACTCACCCAGGACAACTAACAAGGAGGTGAGGATTGACAACTATCATACAAAGGAAATGAGAGAGCCGACAACTGCAAGGAAGAGAGTCTCATCCATAGGCTGCATGGAATTGAAGACTTCTCTCAATTAGAGGTGGAGTGGACATCACCATCCCAGAATCCTCAGGTCTGGGGAATGACTTATGGACTAGAGTGGACTTACTGGTATTCTACTATAGATATATTGTGATTCTAGCATTGGAAGAAATTGCAACATTGATGTGGAGGCAGTGGCCACTGGGGGCAGGGAGAGGAAAAAACAGTTGTAATATGGGGACTTTCTCGGGACTTGGGAATCATCCTGCATGACATTGTAATGACAGATATAGGCCATAGTATATCATCCCATAGCATGCAGAACTGTGTGGGAGAAAGTGTACACTACAATGTGAACTATGGTCCATTCTCAGTGGCAATGCCCCAGGATGCATTTATCAAATTGCAATAAATGTACCTCACTAATGAAGGGTGTTGTTTATGTGGGAGGGTGTGGGAGGTGTGGGGAGTGGGGCATATGATAATCCATATTTTTTTTGTGTAGCATTTATGTAATCTAAGTATCTTTTAAAATATAAAAAGAATATATATGTAAAAAAAAGAAAACAGGGCTCCCTCTCCTGCCAACTCCCTGTCAAATGGATTTCTTTCCAGGAAGACAGGATTTCAGCATTTCTTATCCTTCCCTCTGCTAATTTTCACTGAGTCTAAATTCCAGGTAAGTGTTGTCTAGAGGTGGGTGCTCATTCTTCAACTAAGCCCTCCCTCATGAAATGGAAACTCTAATTTAAGAGTGGTACCATAAGAATATGGGATCACTAAGTAACATTGGCCTGGTTTGTAAGGGGGTAGTCCCATGCAGAAGAAACAATCTGAGAAGACCTCAGGTCTCAGCCCACCCTCTCCATTGAGTGTTCAGCTCTTCAGTGGAGGTGTTACTGAGAGAGGAGCATGCCATTGATATGACCTCCAGCTCCAAAACCCTAGCTCTGAGGTTTTTTTCCTGGGAGTAAAAGCTGAACACAAAACAGGTAGCTCCTAAATGTCTTGCAACAGAAACTGACTTAATTTGCAATAGAGTAGGTAAAGTTCAAGCCTAAGGGCATCCTAAAAAACAGTGGAGGTTCAAGTGAAAGACAATTGAAGGAGATTACTAGGCTCATGAAATACAGAATAAGCTGTAGTCCAATTAGTTTGCAAGACAGAAGGGGAGGGAGATAGCTGGGAGAAATCCTCCTTGGGTCAGAACAAATAGCAAACACAGACCTCATGGAACAAGTCCCTTTTCAAAAGGATCCCAAACTTGATTGTATTAGCCTATAGAGCAATTTCTGGCTCATGGCATTGTTGAAAGCAATAAAGGAATGAGCTAACAATGAGCAGAAATTAACATTTGGATGTGGTCAGGGATAGAGAACAGGAAAGGCCTGCCCAAACCATACACACCCCAGGTATGCCAGCCTCAGTAGGTATATCCTCTGAAAAACAAAATTGGAGCCTTAACACTGCAGAGAGGGAAGAAATAGATTTCACTAAAATAATCCAGCCATTAAGAGATAAACAAGCAAATAACAACAAAAAGCCCTATTGTGTGTGTTTATATGTGTGTTATCAGGACTCAAAGTTGCTACAATTTATACAAAATGTTCAAAGAAAAGGAAAGTATACTGAAATACCATGAAAAAAAAAAAAAAAAAAAAAAGGACAAAATAAACTGCTTGTGAGAGTGGCCAGGTATTAGATACAACAAAAAAGACTTTAAAGTAGCCATTGTAAAAAGTTGAAAAACTAAAGAAAACTATGATTAAAAAAGTAAAGAAATATGTGATGAAAATGTTGCATCAAATAGAGAATACCAATAAAGAAAAATTATACAAAATAAGCAAATAGAAATTATGGAACTGAAATGTACAGTAACTGAAATGAAAAATTCACCAAACAGACTCAAAGGTAGATTTGAATTAGCAAAAGAAAGAATTAGCAAACTTAAAGGTAGATTGATAGAGATTATGAAATCTAAATAGTAGAGAGAAAAAAATAATAAAGAAAAATAAGCATATTCAAAATGCTCTAAATGAAAAAAAACTAACAACAGCACACAAGCCAACCAAGAATCCTGTATCTGGCAAAGCTATCTTTCAAAAATGAAAGTGCAATAAAGATATTCCTATACTTAAAAAATAAGCAAAAAAACTGAGAGAATTTGTTGCTAGAATCTTCACCTTATAAGCAATAGTCAAGGAGCTAAAACTATAAAATTTCAAGAAGAAAACATAGGATAAATCTTCTTGACCTCAGATTTGGCAATTATTTCTTAGATATGAAACCAAAAGCTTGAACAAATTTTTTTTAAAACTGGATAGTTTGGATTTCACCAAAATTAAAAACTTCTCTACTTCAAAGGACACCATCCAGAAGTGAAAAGACAACCCATATAATGGCAGAAAATATATGCAAATCATATATCTGATAAGGAACTTGTATCCAAAATATAAAAAGTGAGCTTACAACTCAATGAGAAAAAGTTAAATAATTAAATTTAAAAATGAGCAAAGGGCTTGAATAGATATTTCCCCAAGGAAGATACACAAATGCCTATTAAGTACATGAAAAGATGCTCAACACAAATGCCTAATAAGTATGTGAAAAGATGCTCAATCATTAGGGAAATGAAAATCAAAACCACAATGAGACAGCACTTTCTACCCTGTAGAATGTCTACAACAAAAAGTGCAACAATAACAAGTGTTGGAATGGATATGGTGAAATCAGAGCCCACACACACTTTTTGTGATAATGTAAATGGTGTAGTCACTTTGGAAAAGTCTGGCAGTTTTTCAAATGATTGAAGATAGAGTTACCATATGAACCAGCAGTTCCACTCATAGGTATATACCTAAGAGAAAAGAAAACATATGTTCACATGAAAACTAATGCACAAATGTTTACTGCAGCATTATTCATGGTCATCTAAATATGGGAACAATCCAAATGCTGAACAATGGAAAATGGATAAAGAATTGTGTTATATTCATATAATGGTGTGGCAGTTTGATATTATTGATGATTTCCAGAAAGAAGTATTGAATTGTGTTTGTGAACTGGTCTTTTCCTCTGGTTGTATTAGACTATTGGATTCAGTGATTTTACTTTTACTTGATTAAATAATGATTAAGGCTTTGACTGGGCCACTTCAGTAGGACATTGGTGGGTGGGGACTCACAGAGAAACTGCACAGCAGAGAAGGGAGTATGGAGTACACAGAGGAGCTTGGTTGTGAGGAAGGAGAGAGCTGTTCTCTTGATAGTCTACAGCTGGCCTTGTGGAGAGACGCAAGCCTGAGCCTGAGAGAAACAAGCCCTGGGAAGAGAGGAACCCAGGAAGCATGAACTCTTGGCAGATATTGGCAGCCATCTTGCTCCAACATGTGGCAACAAACTTTAGTGAGGGAAGTAACTTATGCTTTATGGCCTGGCAGCTGTAAGCTTCTATACCAAATAAATACCTTTTTATAAATCCCAACAGATTTCTGGTAATTTGCATCAGCACCCCTTTGGCTGACCGATACAAATGGAATAATATTCAGCCATAAAAATGAGTGAAGTACTGATAAATGCTACCACATGCATGACATTTGAAACAATGCTAAACAAAGGAATCCAGTCACAAAACACCACATATCATATGAGTTAATTAATACAATTTGTCCAGAATAGGGAAATCTGTAGAAATAGAAAGTAGGTGTGTTGTTACTTATGGCTAGGAAGACTGGGATATTAAGTGGTGATGGCTAAAGGGTACAGAGTTTCTTTTTGAGGTGATGGAAATATTCTGAACTTGATTCTGATAATGGTTTCCCATATCTGTGAACATAGTAAAACTTTTAATTGTACAGTTCAAATGTTTTAATTAAATGGTAAATGAATTGTATCTGATTAAAACTGTTTAAAAACCCACACCACTTTTTACCTAATGCTAAGTCCTTCTGGGCTCTTGTTATGTACCTTTAAGAGGGTATAGCATTGACTTTTGGACATATAACTTGTCTCTAGCGTCTCTAAAAAAATTACATTTTCAGATGTGTAGACACATAAGAAATGAGTAAGAAATCCATCATAAAAAATTCATCTCTAGTGAATTAACTAGGGAGCAGTTTTCACCAATTGTGGAAGTTTGGAACTGTACATATCCCAGAAAATCATGTTCTTAAAGTATCCATTACTGTGAGTGTAAGCCTATTGTAAGTAGGTTTCATGAGGTTACTTCAGTTAAGGCATGTCCAGGGTGGGTCTTAATCTTCTTATTGGAGTCCTTTATAAATAGGATGAATATAGAAAGAAAAAGCCAGGGAAGTAAGAAGCTAAAAAGCAATGAAACTAGGAAAAGGAGGGAGAAACCAGCAGATGCAGTCATGTACCTTGCCATGAGGCAGAGGAGTCAAGGATCTCTGGCAGGCAATCTTTGGAAGAAACATTGCCTTGATGATACTTTGATTTGGATATTTTTCTTAGTCTCAAAACTGTAAGCTTATAAGATAATAAATTCCCATTGTTAAAAGCCAACCTATTTTATGGTATCTGCTTTTAGCAGCTTAGCAAACTAAAACACCAGTAATATCTTTCTCTTTCAATTTTCAAGCAAATATTCTACAGCTTCTCAATTCTAGCTAATTTGTTTTGTATGACTTGGTAATTGTCATTATCTCTTTCATCAGAATATTTTAAAAGTATAAATAATATAAATTCTAATTAATTATTAACATTTTCATACAATATTCTTTTAATTATACAACATATACTTACTTTGTCAGACTGATAATATAAAGTGAAGAACAGTGTGTTAATTCATATGCAAGGGCAAACTTTAAGAGAGCCTTGCCAAAAGTCATTAAAATGAGGAAATGTTTGACTGCAAAACTATTTTGGGAAATGTGACTGAACCATTTACCTTGTATTGCATGCTGAAGGCATTTCTCTCTTTTGCACAGGGAAAAACGGTATCATTAAGAGGATACTTCATAACATATCTTATTCCATTGCAAGCAAAAGCCTAAACGAACATAACTAATTGGAGATAACTTGATTTATTAGTTTCCTATTTCTATAACAACTATCCATAAACCTAGTGGCTTAAAACAATACAGATTTTCTTATCTTATGGTTTGGACTTCAGAATTCCAAAATGAATATAACAAGACTAAAATCAAGGTGTTGTCGGGATTGGTTCCTTCTGGAGGCTGTCAGAAGAATTTGCTTCCTTCCCTTTTCCAGTTTCTAGCGACTGCCCACATCCCTTGACTTGTTCCATTATCACGTCATCATCTTCCCTCTGCTTCCATTGCTCCATTGCCTTCTCTCTGTCTTCTTCAGTCTAGTATGGCAGTGTTTGTGCTGGTATAACATTCTCAGGAACATGTGGTCTCCTGCGTATAACGTGGGATTTACTTTATTACCCTAGAGGCTCCTCCACATATCTTTTTTTTTATGATTTTATTGCTGGATTTTCTCTAGGTTCTTGGCTATGTTACAAAAAAGAATTTAAGTACATGCCAGTTTAGTTAGGCCAGTAGTTTATTAAGAAAACGAGGGAAGAGGAATGGGAGACAATGACAGATTATGGATCCCAGGTATACTTGCAGGTTGGTCCAGGCAGTGAGAGGAAAGGGAAAATAAGGGCTGATTATGAGTCCCCATTACAGATTATAAATTCCTATTACAGATTACAAATTCCCAGGTGTACTTGTATGCTGGTCCAGGCAGAGCAAAAAAAGGGCAAATACAGGGCCAATTTATTCCCTGCACTTGCTTTTTAAACCATTAAATACCCTGCCCCTTGTTAATGTTTGGGGTAGGAATCCCAGATGTTTGCTGTTTTGATTGGTTACCCACCCATCAATTCCCCCAGGGGGCCCTTGATCCTGGATAAAATCCTGTTTCTGAATGGGGAATTTTCACAAGGTTCATCCAGTAGCCATCTTGTGGGGTCCTTCCCTCAGGGAGGGTTCCCACGGCCACATGTTTCACAGCCATGGTTTTCTCCCAGGTCTCAGATTTGTGTATTTATTTCCTAAACTAGCATGCCTCAATTTCATCCCTATTCCTGACTTCTGCTGAGATGGCTGAGAATATCAGTGAGTCACACTCCCATTCTCTTGAAAGACCACCCCCATCCCCCAGTGTGGTTGACTACTCTGGCCTTGTGATCCCTCCTAAGCACTAGAAAAAGGTTTTTCAGCCACACTCTCAGCTTTCTCTCCAGAGCATGCTTACTGACAGTGTATTTCCTAATGTAACATTTTTCTGTAACCTAAATAAACTGAGAATTTCCCAAATCATAACATGCCTTGGTATATTTTTGCTTAAAGTTATTCCCTCAATTAATTTCTTTCCTTTTGCATTTTACAATAAACAGGAATAAAATACCAGGCTGAACCCGCAACACTCTGTATGGAAATCTTCTCAACTAAATTTCCAAGTTCATTTTATAAGTTTTGCTTTCCAAATAAGTGAACAACACAATTTATCTAAGTTTTCTGCCACTATATAAAAAGGATCCTCTTCCCTCCAGTTGTAAATAGCATTCCTTATTTCATTCTATGTCCTTACCAGCAGCAACTTTAAGTTCCCTATTTCTATTAACAGTGAAGCAGGCTAGTAAGATAGGGAATCAATAGATGGATCTGGAACCTGGCAAGAAGTCCACATGGACATTGATACCTCCAAGTTGGCTGATGGAAGATCCTCATGAGATTTCTGCCATCCAGAATGAGATTCCCTCCGAAAGACAGAAGAAGCCCGGATATTCTCCAGGGGCTTTATAATTGGGCCCTTCATGGGCTTGATGGGTGGGGTAATCAATCAAAACAGCAAACAGCTGGAACTCCTCCCATGCCATTTGCCAAGGGGTGGTATAATTAATGGTTTATAAAGCAAGCACAAAGGTCAAATCTCCCCCACTCTCTCTTGCCTTCTGTACCCTGCTCTCTCAGTGTCCCCCCTGCATGGATCAACACACAAGTAAAACCTGAGCATTTATAATCTATAATAGGAAATTATAGTCTATAAACCAGTCCTCTTTATCACTCTTCAGCCCCTTACTCTCTACTGGGGACCCATGATCTTTTATTTTCTCCCATTTCTCCTCCCTCCCTACCTTAATAAATTAATAAATTACCTAAGTAACCCAACGTGCTCTTGAAATTCATTTCTCCAGCATAGTCAAGAATATAGACAAAATCTGGTAACAACAGTGTGTTCAAAATGTTAAGTATTCTCTGAGACAACATATGTTACCAATGGTTTGCATTATAGATTTTCACTTCCTTCTGTGCCCTCACCATCAGTACTTTTAAAGTCTGTATTTCTACCAACAGTCTGCTTATGACAATTTAGGTATTCTCTAAAATGCTATAGGTTTTTTCTAGCATGCTCCTCACTTTCTTCTGAGCCCTCAACAACAGAATTTTTTAACATTCATATTTGCACTAACAATGTATTCAAGAAAAACAGGTTTTTCTTCAAAAACCTTCAAGCCTCTGTTCATTGCCCTATTCCAAAGCCATTTCCACATTTTAGGTATTATTAGCAGCACCCTACTTCCTGGTACACAAAATCTATATCAGTCAGGGTTCAACCAGAGAAACAGAACCAGTGAAGATATACATTATGGGATTTATTACAAGAAATTAGCTTACATGATTTTGGGGGCTGCTGAGGAAAGTCTGAAATCCATAATGATTCTGAGGAAAAGTGGGTTCTTTTCTCCTGATGCATCTTAAAGCAAATTCCTGAGACACTGGGTTTCAAGGAGAGAAAGAGTTTTATTGGTTGCACAAGCAATGGAGCACAGTGGCCTTCTGGCCCCAAACTGCCTCTGATCTGCAGAAATTCTAATAATTTATAACATCCTAGTGCTAATGAATAATTGAGGTGGAGCTGAGGTGGAGGTTCCTTTATTAATAAACATTAAGGGGATGTACAGGATGGACAGGGGTGGATAGCAAACCAGGGCCAGTCACAAGGATTTGGGATAGGTGTATGTACACAGAACAAAGGTCAGTTACAAGGTCATTCATATGATTATTAAAAAGAGGTGGGTGGAGTGGTTAACATCCCAAGAGTAAGTATACATAAGGGTGATTCTAATCTATAAACAAAGGTAAAGTCAATTTAGAATTACCGTCACAAAGGTAAGCATGCAGGAGGGTGAGGTTAAGTCTAGAGTAACCATAAATAGGGATGGGACCACTCTAGCCAGCTTCAGTAATTTCAGATGTTAACCTTTTGCTATTTTATAATATAAAGGCATCTATATAATGATTTAGTAATTATAATTATTTGTTAATTTTTAACCCTGGGTTGCAATAGTGCAGGCCAACCAGAAGAAGGGAGGGTAAGCTGAACTCTCAGGCTCAGGCAAGGCTACAGTCCCCAGTAATTCAATCAAATACTATTCTAGGCTAGTGCAATGAAAGTATTTTTCAGATGTGATTAAAGTCTATAATCAGTTGATTTTAAGTAAGGAAGATGATCCTAAATAATCTGGGTGGGCGGGCCTGATTATATCAGTTGGACAGACCTAAGATCAGAGCAGCAGCTTCCCTGAAAAAAGATGACATTCAGTCTGTGGAATGCTGCTTTAGCCTATGCCTGAAAGTTCCAGCCAGCCCTTCCTGGTGGCCTGACCTATATATTTTGAACTTATTTAGCCTGCTTCCACAACTGCATAAGTCAATTCTTCGCAATAACTCTCTTAATATATATTCTTCTAAGATTCTGTTTTTCCGGTTGGATTCTAGCAGGTATACCTGAATTTAGATTGTATTTGTTTTTGTAACCGAAGGTTAAGAATTAACAAATGATTATGATTACTGAAACATCATATAGATGCTTTTAAAATTAGCCAAAAGGGTTAACATCTGAAATTATTGAAACTGGCTAGACTGACTTCACCCATTGTATGTGGCCATTTCCAACTAAAAACCTGCCATTGTAATGATGATTCCAGGCAGATCTTCCCTTGTATATGGCCACTTATATCTGCTATTATAATGATTACTCCAGAAGATCTTACCTTTGTATATGAAAATTTCTATTGAAAGGGTGACCACTCCACCTTCCTCTGTTTGATATCCACATGAAAAACCTTGTAGCTGACCTTTGTTTTTGGTATCCCCCTCTCCCAGATGCCTTGCTCCCTGATAATGATCTTAACTTTGTGATTCCCCTCACCCCAGTTTGGTACCCACCCCTATCCTGTTCAGCTCCTTAATGTCTATTAATGAAAGAACCTGTGCAAACGCCACCCCAATTACTCATTTGCATCCTGATGTTATGAAATATTAGAATTTCTGTAAATTGAGGAGGCAGTTTTTGAGCTAAGGTGACTAACCTCCTTTATCTATGCAAACAAAAAAATCTTTCTCTCTTTGAACCCCTAGTGTCTCAGGAATTGGCTTTTAAGGAGCATCCAGAATATGAACTCATTTTTGTTCCATATCATTTTCATTAGCAAACATTAATCAGATTAATTAGATGGCATCTGTTTCTGATAACCAGTATAGTACCTGAACATCATTTATATTGTTTCAGTTTTGAAGATATGAAATATCTAATTATAAAAATAACCAATTCAGAGTTATTAGATAGAAAGTGGCATAACCATCCTCTGAAGGTTTTTCAAAACTTTGTCATGAAAGGTAAACATTAAAACTCCTATAAATGTCTTCAAATGACAGAAAAATGTCTATAATTTTTCTTTTACGTATTTATTTTATTACAACTGAGATAATGAAAAGATTAATAAAATTCTTCAACATATGTGATTTAGAAGTCCTCTAAAATGATCTTATAAAGATCACCTTAGATTGATTATTTTCAAGGGAAGAACTATTTAGATCAAATTTGATTTCATTGTATTAATGAAGAAAACTAAATGACCTTTTCCAACTATTAACATTTTTTATTGCCCGAGGCACTAAAGCACTCTTGATGGACTCAGACTGACATAAAAGAACAAAGAATGTACCCTTATTTTTTCCTGTTGGGAGAAATTTTATTTCTTTTGTAATGAACCTAATTTACAGAGAACCATTAGATCCTTCGATGTAAACAACTAAACTCATTTTATCCTTCAGGCCTTATTTTTTAGTTGCAATTTGAGTAACAATGCACAGTTGAGGCAGGTTAATACAGGGAAAAAGGGAAGATGAGTCAACAGCCAGGGCCCAGAAGAGAACATGGCCATGAGATCCCATCTGGAAAACCCCTCAGAGAGGGCCACTACTAAGTACAAAGCCAGAAAAGCCCCGCTGAGACCCTGGGAACTTCCCAGGTCATGAGGAAGCCCTGGGTAACTCCAAGCAAAAGGCCACATAATTGTTGCCCTGAGAGTTAACAGGTGGGGATCGTAAGGTAACCAATCAGAACAGCAAACAGCTGGGGCACCTCCCCAACATTAGGAAAGGGGAGGAGTGAAAAACAGCTTTAATAAAGATACCCCCCCACCCCACCCCAGGTGCACCTCTTTGCCTGGAGGTAGCCCAAATCCACTCTTGGGTGTATACTTATCTCTTTTGTCTCGTTTCTCAATAAACTTTTTTTACTGACCTAACTAAACTGGCATGTTCTTAAATTATTTTATGCGACACAGCCAAGAACCTAGGGCAGAGGTTCTTAACAAGGGGTCCATGAGCTTGAATTGAAATTCAAAAAAAACATTATTCTTGTGGGGACGTGTTGGTGTGGGTGTGATATATTTATTAAATAATACACAGTATAGTGTGGACTTTGTAAGGGGTCCATGCTTTTCACCCTATTGGCAAAGGGGTCCATGGAACAAAAGGTTAAGAACCCCTGACCTAGAGGACACAGTGTCTTCTGACAGCACTGTTAACACATTTTTTTGTGAAGAGGAGCAATGTTTATCTAATTTATTTAAAAAGTATACATATAAGCTGTTATGGACTGAGGTTACATGTTAAAAAATTCTAAAAATGCCAAGAAAGTTTTTTACTGAGTGTGATGGGCTGAATTAGGTACCCACAAAACACTTGCTCCTTCTGTGTATGAACCCATTGTAAACAGGACCTGTGAAGCTTTGATTTTTAGATAAAGTGTGGTCAACTGAATGAGGTTGGGTCTTAACCTGGATGACTAGAGGCCTTCTAAAGAGAGAGCCATAGGAAGGAGCCAGAAGATGAAAGTCAGCAGAAACCTCGAAGAGAAAGGACAGGATATTGCCATCTGATGGGAGCCAGAAATACAAGCCAAGGAACCCAACACCAGAAAACTACAGATTTTGTGGAGAAAGTAAGCTTTACCAGTATGTTGATTTTGTACTTCTTCTAGCTTCAAAACAGTGAGCCAATAAATTCCCATTGTTAAGGAAACCCACTGTGTGGTATTTTTCATATCATCATGATAAACTAAGATACTGTGCAAATAGTTACAAAATGTTTGTCATTATATACACCCACTATATAATTTTAGTTAGAAAAATAAATAGCCAGAGGCTTGTGATTCCACCATGACAAAATAATTGGTACCAGACTTTGTCTATTGGGGGAAAAAACAAATATAATACTGGACAAGATGGTTGAGGCAACTATTGTTAGGCATTTAACAAGTGGTGGCCTAGGACTATGGTTCTTGAAAAAATGGAAGCACATGAGGTAAAACCCATGGGAATCATCTTGACCTTCTACTTTTCTGAGATGAGTAAAGAAGCACTTTCTCTGAGCTAAGGAGGATTAGCGTTCCTTCCCACTAAAATGGCAGCATACCATAGCACTCATTCAAGTGATGATCATAAAATAAAAATTTACTAGATTTGTGGTGAAGCAGAAAAATGTGACTCATAATCAAGGAGGAAAGCAATAGAACATAAGAGTTTACAGAGATGTTGAAATTAGCATATACTGGTTTTAAGCAACTTAAAAAATATCTCAAGGAATTAGAGAAAAAGATGACCATTATGAGTGAAAACATGAGGAATCTCAATGGAGAAAAGTAAACTATAGAAAAATAACAAAAATCAAGAACAGATTTCAAATTTAGAAATGAAAATTTCACTGACTACACTTAACAACAATGGAGACAGCTAAAGAAAGAGCTACAAACTGAAAGACATATCAATATAAATTAGTCAAATAGAAAAATAGGTTAAGAGGTTTGGGAACTCTAAAGAGTCACAGTGACTTGTGGTGCAGTATCAAGTTTTATGCTTTAATTAGTGCAGAAGACACAGGAAAGGAGGAATGAAAGAATGAAGAACATGTTTAACACCTGGAAAATAAATAGTAATATGATATAGCCTTAAACCAAATCATATCAATGATTATATTAAATGTGTGGTAAGAGATGGTCTGAGTGCAGCCTACTGCCTTTCTCTGTGACCCCCATAAACCCTGTTATGCTGATTCCTATAAAGCAATGATAAATGCAGACTGACTCCCTTCTTGGGAGTGTCTTGAGAAAAAAAACACATCCCCTGGCAGATAATGGCCTATGGGACACTCCTTCCCCTTTTACCATGACATATGTAAACATTCACTGGAGACAATCTAGCTAAAACATGTCCATTTTATGGAACCTGGCTCACTCCCACTGGGATAACTGTTTTCAATGGGGATGGCATGGATCCTTCCACTGTGGTACAAGATGGGTGTGCATAAATCAGAACATCTCTCTGCATTAGTCAGCAGATTGAGACCTACTGGTCATGGAGGATCTGTACCCACTCCACTAGTGAAGATGGCCTTCTTCTGTCTCAGCTCTTTGTGAACAAATGCTGTTCCATCCAGTGAGTGTGTTAGTTGTACTTTTGCTGTTGTCCTTACACCTGCAAACCATAGAGTGGGTTGGGACCCTAGAACTGTTTGTTGTTCCTGGCAACAGTAATTATTATGCTCTTTGCTACCCACCATGCAGTGAAATCCCTCCCCTGGAGGTGTTAATATGTGCCACTCTTTCTGGCCAATAGTTTTGCACAAGGAGTTGGGTCCTGACAGTTAGGCAGAGAAAATAGGGTGCTGAAAGTTTGGCACAGCACATAAGATGCTGAAAATTTGGCAGTCTGGCAAAATCTAAATAGGCTAGACATTCCATTTAATGACATGGATTATTAGTTGGTTAGACAAGCAAGATCAATTTTTATATTGCCTACAAAAGACATATATGTGTTAGGATATCTATTTCTTCTTTATATATCCAAATTTTAAAAATATTGTGACTCTGTATCATGGGTGGATTTCTATCTTCTGATTATATAAAATTCTTTTTCATTATGCTTTCTCATCTCCAATATTTCCTTCTTAAGTTTTGACTAACTGGCTTTCAAATCTTCTCATTCTGTACTATATGTGTTATAAGAATGCCCTCATATTTTTCATTTCTTGCCACTTTGTGTGGTACTCTAGGAAATCCATTTGAATTTGACTTCTGATTCACTAATTCTATCTTTAGCTATCTCTAATCATCTGATTAACCCAGTTATTTTGTTTCTAAATTCAAAGTCATTATTTTTCCTCCTTCTTGTTTTAAAGTTCTATTTGTTACTTTTACAAATATGACTAATCATATTTTATATTATACTTTCCTTGTTTCATTTCACCATTTATATTTTTTAGACATTTCTCACATAGTTCATTTTCCATTTCTGATCATTAAAATATATTTAACCAGTGGGGTATTTATTATTTCTTCTGGCTTTCATTAATGGTAATTTAGTATGTTCTATGCTTAATAATTCTAATTCTTTGACATTTAGCTAAAATTAATCTGAATGAGTCTTGAGAAGTCAAGATAAAGAGTGCTCTTATCCTGAGATGTTTTGCATATCTTTATACTAAGATCTAGGGTTGCTATCATCCTGGATCATTTTAATAGAAAGTCTACTGCTAGAAAATATCAAGGTTACATTTATTATAAATTATTACCTAATTTGTGCCACATGGAGCTATAGCAAAAAAAAAGCAGGTTTCTCAATATGTTTCCTTTGCTGACAGGTAGGTTTCCCCCCTCTCATCCCAGCCCATCTGTTCCCTGAAGGTGAAATCTTTTCATGAGTTTTCTCTACTTGATTTGTCAAGTAGGTTTGTAGTGTTCGAATACACAGAGGTTAAATGTCAAATTTAAAATGATCAGTTTAAGAATTAAAATATAAGAAAACACAAATTCCTGTCTTGAAAGTTCTTACATCAGTCTTGCTTATTTTAAAAATTAATATTGACAATGGAAGATTGTTTCTATTTGTTGCCAGAAGTAAAATTCCAAGTTGAAATAATTACAAATGAGAAAAATAGCAAATACAGAATTTTCCTTTTTAAAAAATGATATTGATTGCATTTTTAAAAGACTCGATTTTTTAGGGCAGCTTTGGAGTTATAGAACAATTACAAAGAAAGTAGAGACAGTTCCCAAAGATGCTGTCTCCTTCCAGCAGTTTTCCCTATTATCAATATCTTGCATTAGTATGTTATATTTGTTACAACTGATGAACCAATATGGGTGCATTATTATTATGTAAGGGCACAGTTTACATTAGAGTTCATTCCTTGTGTTGTACAGTTCTATGGGTTTTGACAAATGCATAATGTCATGTAACTACCATTAGAGTATCATTCAGAATAGTTTCACTGCCCTAAAAATGCCCTGTACTCCACTTAGTCTTCTTTCCCTCCTTCCCCCATACCACTTGCAATCACTGATCTTTTTACGTCTTTATAGTTTTACCTTTCCCAAAATGTCATATAACTAGAATTATACAGTATATAGCCTTTTCAGACTTTGATTACATTTTCAGTCCATCCTAAAACTTGAAAACATTTACTGAAGTGAAAATTACTTTAAGTATTGACACCTTCCATTTAAGAGAGGATTTAAAGGCTCTGGAGCTAGGAGGTCTTCAATTTATGTCAGATAAACTATATTAAATGCAAAAAGGAGGTTGTAAACCAGAGGTTATTCCAAGGTTTAAAAATACATGGAGAATTGCTCTAGAGTTATAATGTGGATTTTGAGACCATTTTCAGTAAGCAATAAGAAAGAGTATGCTTCCAGAATCTCTCTTATGGAAAATGCTGTGTTCTCTAATATGTCTTTATAATTGTAGCTAATTGCTAATCTCAGGCTCTCCCACAGATATACTAAAATCCACTGATATGAGGTTGGGGAGGAGGATGTGTTTGTAAAAGGATTTAAACTCAAATCAATCAGTTTTTCCCCTTCAAATATTTTTGAACTACTACTATGTGTTAGGCATCATTGTAAGCATTAGGGATATAACAATAAACTTAAAAATTCTCCATTCTCTTACATTTTTGTAGGACAGACAATAAACAGACAAACAAGCAAGTAAATATTTAAAACTTTAGTGAAAAAATTAAGCATGGTAAAAGAATAGAATACTTTTGGCTATTCGGGTGCACTTACCCTTCCAGATGAATTTGGTAATTGACTTCTCTAATTCTATAAAGTAAGCTGTTGGGATTTTGATTGGTATTGCATTGAATCTATAAATCAGTTTGGGCAAGATTGACATCTTCACGATATTTATTCTTCCAATCCATGAACACGGAATGTCTTTCCATTTGTTTAGGTCTTTTAAAATTTCTTTTAGCATTGTTTTGTAGTTTTCTGCATATAGGTCCTGTACTTCCTTGGTTAAATTAACTCCTAGGTATTTGAGTCTTTTTGTTGCTATTGAAATTGGAATTTTCCTCCTGATTTCCTCCTCAGATTGTTTTAGTTTTTAATTGCTTATGTTTTCAAATATTAAATGTACAAAATAAAGTTAAAAAACAAAAAAAAGAATAGAGCTGTTGTCCACGCTGTCTTAGGGTTTGCCGCCTCCGGGTGGTCTCCTGGTGGCTCCGCCGCCAGTCAGGAGATGAGCGAGGGGGAGGGGAGAGGGGTCAGAGTCTTCGGCTTGCAGAGCTCAGGCATCCCCAGGCACAGTGAGTCAGGGGTTCGGGGTCTGTGTTGTCGATGCTGCAGACGAAGGTTGGGGGAGATGGCCGGGGGGTTGGTGGACAGCCAGTAACAAATACGGAGACCACTCATGCTCCGGAGACAAGGTTGGGTCCCAAGTCTGAGTTTATTAGGCAGGTTTTGGTATTTATGTTGAGCGGGGATGAGAGAATGGGGAAGTGCGACTAGGCAGTTTTTCATTGGTAGGGATAGGCTTTATGCCTATAAAAGGTTAGGAGGGGAAAGGAGGGGTGGAGCTGTGCCACGGCGGGAACGGGAGGGGTGGAGCCGCGCTGCGGCAGCCATCTTGTGGTGATGGGTGGGGGAACGAGGGACTAAGACAGGTGTCAGCAGCTGATTGGCCATAGTTTGGAAGGTCTCGGTGCTTTTGCTCCATCTTGCAATTTTTAGACCGCCCTTGTTATCCCCACAATTCCTCCCTTCTTTAAATATAAGACAGGGGGGCTGGAGGTAGGGGTTTGCCATGACTGCGCCTGTCTTAGGTTGCCCTCCTCTGAGGGTCTTACCCGTCATTGGATGCCAGCCAGGCTCTTAAACGTAGAGGGGGTCTCGATAGAGGAGTTTTTGCAAGTAAATCACTTTTGGCGGCCGCTGACAACCTGGCATCATGGGAGGGCATGATTTGCTCGTGGGGCATGGGATGGGGTAGGTAAGGGTTTGGTATTTGGCCGGAGCAGGGCTGTAGTTATAAGGAAGTGGAGGGGAAGAAAGAAGAAGAAAAAGAAAAGAGAGAAAAGGAAAAGAGAAAGAAGGGGGAAGGGGGTTATATTTCAGTGTTACCCCTCAGGCGTTGCATCTGCAGATGTTGTGGGGGCTGTTGTGGCAGCTGCTGGTACTGTGGGTGCTGAAATTGGCAGAAGGTTAGTAATGAGATACTTCTTATTTGTTTGCGGATGCACTTGCTGACCACCAGGGCTAGGAGCAGGAGAAAAAGGATGGTTATAAAGGGGGTAATGAGGGGAGCCAGCCAGGCTGAGAGTGGGGAGTTGAGCCAGGAAAAGAGCGATTGCTGTGTATTGTATTTGTTGTCTAATTCATTACGCAGATTAAATAGTGTTTAGACGTTTTGTTCTACTACTCCAGATTCGTTGATGTAATAACAGCACTCTTCCTGTAAGAAAATACAAGTTCCACCTTTCTCTGCTGTTAGAAGATCTAGGGCACGGCGGTTTTGGAGGGCCACTTGTGCGATTGATGTAAGTTGTCTTTGCAGGGATTCTAAGGACTGAGCGGTGGAGTCAATGGTAATCTTCAGTGTGTTACTGAAGCCTTCAGCCGTAATCACACTATGCCCTAGAGCACCGCCAGCTAAAGCGGTGGCTACGACCGAGGTGATAAGGCTGGTGCCTATAAGGAGGGGGAGGAATGCTGCCCTCTTGGGGCGAGGGGGTGTTATTAAAGAGCTTACTTCGTATTCGGTATAAAGGGTTAACTGGGGGACTAGAGAGACTAGCAAACAAAGACTAGTTTTATTAATGCAGGGGGGTAGGGAGGAGTTGCACGAGAAGCGAAAACCATCTGGGGCGGTCTGGGTGGATGTTACTGTGATGTGATTTGCACAGGGGTAGTTATTAATACTGGGGGTATGGCTAGAGGTAATGTAACATGTTATATTTTCTTGCGAGGCATTGAAGAGGGGAATGTCAGGGATAGACAGGCCGTTACAGGCTTTGCCATGTGTGGCATTCGAGATGTTACCATGAACAGGGACAGCGGCCATGAGGGGGTGGCTGAGGGAGGCGCTTAAGAAGCAAGAGGCAGTGTCAGGGGCGATACCTGAGGTGTTGAGAAGTTTTAGGGTGTTGCTAAGAATCTGGATCCAAGTGAGGGGCTGTAATGGGGAGAGGGCTTGGGCAAGCTGCTTTTCTGCTTTTAAAATTACTTCCTTGGCCTTTACAAAGGGTGCAGTTGGTGTAGAGGAGCTATAGAGCTGGTAATATGGAGTGATTTCATGAAACTTGATGGGGTTTTTATAAATTGTGAGGAGTATAGTGCTGCTTTGACTTGGTTTTTCCATCTATTGTCCCAGGGGTCTGCAATCATTAGATAAAAGGAGGTACTATTGGCCCAGAAGAGGCCTTTGGACTGCTGGACGCCCTCGTTTCGGGCATTGAACATGACGCAGGACCAATATGGGCAGCCTCCATATGTGGTATCATATCCATACTGGTTGCAGTAGCTCTCAGTTTGGACATGGGGGAAGCAAGCATAAGGGAATCTCCGGATGGGGCCAGAGTATGACTCAAATTCACAGGTAGTTGGTCTGATAGGGATGGTAAGGCTGACTGGCACCCCGCACGGGGGCAGGTGGCAGAACCAATAGGGCTACTTACGGTTTGGTGCTTGGTGGATTTGATTTCTCGCACGGTAAATGTCCAGGCGTAGACATTTTCTTCATCGGTCGGGAGCGGACACGATAGGATTTGTAGGAGGAGCGGGAGGAGGGGGGTCAGCCGTCAACATTGTTAGCTAAGGGTGGAACCGTAGGCTCTGAAGAAAGTGCTGGCCGAACACATCGGCTGGGGAGCCAGATAGGGTGCTCTGAATTTTCTGGAAAGACACAAGCAAAACCTCTTCCTTGGGTGAGGAGAGGATTGGGCCCATGCCATGTATGGGTGAGTGGGTCTTTCCACCGCACTAATGGTAGTGATGTGGGACTGCCACTGAGGCCTCTCCAATGGCAGGAGGCTGGGGAGATGCCTGTTTGGTTGAAGGAGAAGAAATTTAGGGTGATGAGCGCCCTATCGAGTATTTCTTTGGGAGTTGTCTGTGTGGCCTTCCGCCCTTTGTTGAGCTTTTTGATCATTTGTTTAAGTGTGGCATGGGAGTGCTCGATGATGGCCTGACCGTGTGGGTTGTAGGGGATGCCGGTGACATGGACAATCTTCCAATCTAAACAGAACTTTTGGAAGGTGGAGGACACATAGCAGGGTCCATTGTCTGTTTTAATTTTCCATGGCACGCCCATTGAGACTATGGCTCTTAGGAGGGCGGATGTGGCGTGCCTGGCCCTTTCCCCTGTGGCTGCGCTTGCTAGAATGTACTGAGAATAAGTATCAACGACAACATGCACATATTTCATTTTTCCAAACTCAGGTACATGGGTGACATCCATTTGCCAAAGGGCATTAGGCTGTAGCCCTCTAGGATTTACACCTTGTGATTGTAGGGGGCCGAGTGGCAAGAATGGGCTGCAAGAAGTGCAGGCCCTAACTAGGTGTTTGCATTGCTGACATGTTAGGCTGGGGAACAGTGTGTGTAGAGAGTGAGCTGACATATGGAAGTGTGAAGGAGCAGCCTGGCCTGATCAACTAGTGAGGTGGTGAGGATTAGTGCTTTGTCGGCCTGCTCGTTTCCTTGGGTTAGGGGGCAGGGGAGGTTGGTGTGAGAGCGCACATGTTGCAAGTACCAGGGGAATTTTCGATTTTCAAGGATGGATTGGGTGTGGGAGAGGAGGTCATCTAGGGGGGTGTGTTTGCCGTTGAAGACAGCCAATGGGAGTGCTTTAACTGCTTGGGCAGCATAGGCACTATCAGTAAAGATGTTTAGGGGTAGGTCCTGGTGGCACAAGAGAGCATTATAAATGGCGACTAGCTCGCCAAATTGAACAGAACTACCGTGTTTTTCTTTCCAGATTTTGTCTGGGTAGCCTTCTCGTTTGAAGACGAAGCAGCTGAATTGTTTGTTTGCATCGGTAAAGATGAGGGGTGCTTTAGGGATTGGGGTGGAGGAAGGAAAGACAGAGGGGTGGGTGGCACAGGGGAGTTGCACTAGGGCATTGAGGAGCCTGTGTTTAGGGATATGATTATTAACTTTCCCTGGGAAATTGTCTAATAGAAGCTGCATGTCCAGTTCGTTTGCAACAAGGTGGTTAGTTTGTTCTGATGTAAAGGGGAGAACTAGGGTGTCTGGTTCTACACTGTAGAGACAAACAGCTGTTTTTTGCAACTTTCTGACCAGTATGCAGATGGCGGCTACATGGGGAACAATTTTTCCCAGTTGACTGTACGCGAGGTGGACCCAATATAGGGGGCCTGTCTGGAAAAGGACTCCAGTAGGCACTCCTTTAGTGGCCAGGATGATGGCCAGTAAAGGGGTTTTGGGATCGAATCTGTTTAAGGGGAGGTCTTGTATCTTTGCATTGAAGTTTTGTATGCAGGCTTGGGCAGAGCTAGTTATGGCCCGGTGGCTTGTTGGGTCAGGGTCACCCTCCAGTAACTCGAAGAGTGGCTTAAGTTCAAAGGTGGTTATGTTTAGGTGAGGTCAAACCCAATTAATGACTCCACAGATCTCCTGGAGTTTTGCCAGGGTGCAAGTGTTGGGGAGTTGGATGGCTAGGGAAATGGGGGAAACCCTGTCGGAGATACAGTACCCCAGAAACTCATATGGGGAACGAGTTTGGACCTTCTCAGGGGCAACTTGTAGCCCTAGTTGGTCAAGGTTGGAGAGGAGCACTTTAAAGCAGGTGGTGAGATGCTCGGAGTCAGGGTGAGCTATCAGAACATCATCCATGTAGTGGATCACCTGGCAGTATTTGGTTAATGGCTGTATGGCCGGGCGAGTATAGAGTTGACACAAGGTAGGGCTGTTTTTCATACCCTGGGGGAGTACTGTCCATTGAAATCATTCTGAGGGGACAGCATTGTTAACAGACGGAACAGTGAAGGCAAAATATGGTCAATCTTCAGGGTGTAACGGGATGGAGAAGAAGCAGTCTTTTAGGTCGACTGAAAAAATATAGTTATTGAGGTGGATGGCAGAAGGGTGGGGGAGGCCAGGCTGTAGGGACCCCATCTTTTCTATATGGGAGCTAATGGCTCTAAGATCATGGAGGAACCTCCACTTATTAGAGGTCTTTTTTCGTATGACAAAGACCCGAGAATTGTGGGGGCTGGTCTATATGGCCCATTGTTAGTTGTTGTTGGACCAGCTCCAGGAGATGCGGGAGCTTAGATCGAGGCAGTGGCCACTAGTCCACCCAAATGGGACTGCCAGTACCCCATGTGAGTTTCAGTAGGGTGGGTTTTTTAACAGTCATTAGCGGTGGAGCAGTGGCCGTTAGAATTGGGCGTGTTGGTTAGTGGCTAATGAAGCTCCCAGGGGCTGAAATTTACCTGAGCGTCCCTCTGAATCCGACCAGTTAAGTGATGGGCGTGTCTGTTGGGAGCCTCGCAGTCCCTCCACCCGCTGTATGATAGGACCGACATCTAGTGGCCAGGAAGGGTCAACGTCCTTGGCGGAGAGGACCGAGATGTCTGCTCCCGTATCTGTCCTTTAATTTTTTGCCCGTTCACAGATAAAGTAAGCCAGGCTTTGCTTTGGGTAATGGGGATTGTCCAGTACACCCCAACTGGTTTGGGTGGCTTATGGATGGGGCGTGTTCAGACTACCAGCTTCCATGGTATAGCTGCTGCACAAACTCTTTCATCCCACAGGTACAGTTATGATCAGGTAGGGGAGAAGGGCTGGTTTTATCATGTGAGGAGGGTATGGGGGGCTGGACGTGAGGGGTTTCCTCTCTTAGGGGCAGGGCTGAGAGGTGCCCCAAAGGGAGTTTAAAGGCTGCAGTGGGCGACTGTCTATATCTGAGTTAGACTGGCAATCCCGCTTCCAGTGGAATCCTTTTCGACATCGGCGGCATTTGGAAGGGGGTTTGCCTCCCGCTTGGGCCGGGGGTAGAGCAGGTGGTGGAGCAGGTGGGACTGGTGGGGCAGGTTTGTTTGGGCACTCTCACGCAAAGTGCCCATTTTGGTGGCATGAGAAGCAGGCACCTGCGCGTGTGACTGCGTTTATAGAGACGGCCAGCGCTTGTGTTAGGGAAGTGGCCAGAGAGGTAATTGCTTTATCCTGGTGTTTAGCTAGGGAGGCGGCTAAGACGGCAGGGGAGTTGGAGCCAATGTCCCTGCAAGTGAGGACCCAGTTCTCGGGAGTGCCATTTCTTAGTGGGGCGATAGCCTTTCGGTACTCCCCGTTTGCCCCATCCCACAGCAGGCTGGTCAGGAGAGCCTCTGCAGCGGCTGATTGCGCGACTTTGCGTTCTACAGCCTCTTTAAACCCAGGTATAGAAGTCAGCAAAACTTTCACGGGGTCTTTGCACTAACTGAGACATTGCTATAGGGGTGCTCTTGGGGTTTAGTTTGCGAAAGGCCCGCTGTGCGCAGAGGCAGACTTGCTCAAAATAGGTTTCATCATTATTGGCTTGCGCTTCGGGGGTGGAATAATTGCCCTTGCCCTTCAGCGTGTCAGCCGTTACCGCAGATTTTGATGCTCTTTTGCGCCGAGCTATGGCTTCGGCCTCATCACAGTAAAGAGCTTTCCAAGTGACGCAGTCACCGGGTGTTAGGATGGCGCAGGCTACGTTTTGCCAATCCATGGGGCAGTTGATTTGTAAAGAAATATTATCCAGTAGCATCTGGGCATACGGGCTGTTGAGGCCGTCCTCTTGGACGGCTTTTCTGAGGGTGGTTATAGATTTAGAATCATGAGGATACCAGTGCTCCGGGAGTTCTGCGCAGCGGTGTTGATTTACCGGAAACATATGGGGCGGGGATGACCTAAGGGAGAGGCAGTTGTTTCCTGGTTCAAGGCAGCTGGCTTTCTTTGGGGGAGGGGGGTTTCCGCAATGGAAGGTTTCAATAGAGAGGGGATTTCGGTGGAAAGAGGTTGTTTTGTGGGAAGGCTGTCTTTGCGGGGGGGGGGCCCCCCCCCTCACATTGGCTGAGGGTAGGGGACGAGCCGGTATGGCTCTGTAGGAACAGAGCCAAAGATGGGTAAAGGGGAACTGCAGACGAGTATGGAGAGGGGCCTCGGCACCCAGGGGCTCGGTAGATTTAAGAGAGGTTGTTCTTCCTCACTGGGCTCTTTGTCCAGGCGGGGGGAACGGGTGCTGGATCTTCAGGTGGTGCGCCCGTTAGGCAGGCGTAAATGGTGAGCAAAGCGGGGATAAGACCTAGTGGGAAGTTTTTTCCTTCATGGACTTCTGCTGAGCGCACACGTTTTAGAAGTTTGGCCCACTTTTGGGGATCCCATTGGGAGGCTGTAGTGAGCCAGGGAGTGAATCGCACAATTATGTCCCAATACTGAGCGAGCTCTTTTTCAGAAATCTTAATTCACCGGCTGGCTAAGAGCCCATGGAGGATTTGGGCGTGAGGGATTCTGGCAGAAGAGGGAAGGTTGCCAAAGGGGGAAGATGGGGAAACGGGGTTACTCACCTGAGAGAGCGCACTGGCGCGATTACCACCAGTCAGTCAGGTCCCTGTTCGGGTGCCAGCTGTTGTCCACGCTGTCTTAGGGTTTGCCGCCTCCGGGTGGTCTCCTGGTGGCTCCGCCGCCAGTCAGGAGACAAGAGAGGGGGAGGGGAGAGGGGTCGGAGTCTTCGGGCGTCCGGGGTTGGGGTCTGCGTTCCGATGCCGCAGACGAAGGTTGGGGGAGACTGGGTGGGGGGTGGGGGGTGGCGGCTGGTGTATTTATGTTGGGCGGGGACGAGGGAATGGAGAAGTGCGACTAGGCAGTTTTTCACTGGTAGGGATAGGTTTTATGCCTTAAAAGGTTAGGAGGGGTGGAGTTGTGCCTCGGAGGCCATCTTGTGGCGATGGGTCGGGGAGCGAGGGACTAAGACAGGTGTTAGCAGCTGATTGGCCGTAGTTCGGAAGGTCTCCGTGCTTTTGTTCCATCTTGCAGTTTTTAGACCGCCCTTGTTACTCCCACAGAGTAAGAGGAGTATTTATTAGATTGACAAATTCTGTATGCTAATTTTTCAACTTTTATAAAGCCTCTTGTATGTGTGTATGTGTGTATGTTTTGTTTATTTATTTATTGTTATTGTTTTATCTGTCTGCATGTTCATTCTTTAAGATCCTAGACAGGTTAAAGTAATTTTGGCTCTGTTTGGACAACATGATAACTAGGATCCATGGGGAATAAAAGGCAATTTCTCCCAAAATATAGATGAAATGGAAAGATTAAAATGTGTTAATCTGGAAAGAAGCTTGTAGCGTAAGAACACTTAGTTTATTGAGGATCAGAGAAAATTTAGGACTTGATTCTACATCTACATCTAAGGATAATTACCAAGAGAGGTAACTACTGAATATTTCATCTTTTTGATTCCTTGATTATAAAATTAGGTGATTTCTCCCTAAAATTTTTCTACAGGCTGCCATTTAACTATATTATGTTTTGTTTAAATATGAATTCAGTTAGGATTTTACTAATTTAGTTAAGATTTTCTTATTTGATATAGGTAGTTCTCACTAGCAGTATAGTCCATTCAGAAACAAACTTTTCCAGTTCACAGTTTTCATAGATAATTATTTAATATTTCCTAAATTATTCAAATGTTTTATTAGCAAATAAATATCAGAAGCTTGGCAAGTTATGACCAATTATTGGATATTAAGAAAATTTCACATATCTCATCAAAAGCAAAATTATGATCATTAGATGTTCCAGTTCAGTGCTACCATGGTTTGATTTAAAAGTGATTTATAATTGAGAAAAATAAGTTCTGTTTATGCATTCAAACATTCAGAGATTGGATTCAGAGTACCACATGCTGGAAAGGTCCTTGTCTACACTCTTAGGATAGAGCAGTGATCAAAACAAAAAAAACCCATGCCCCATGGAAGATGCACTCTAGAATTTGCTAGAGATTAGTATAAATTACTCGCCCTTACTTTCCAAAGGCTCCTTTCTCCAACAGCTAAAAACTACTAAGCATAGGAATAATACATTTCTAAAGTAAGATCTTGCCAGCTCAAGAGAAAAGGCTGGTGGTCAGGGCTTTTCTTTGGAACCATAATCTGCTGATGGCTAGTTATTGGGACAAACTTTCAGGAGATCTCATAATGGCAAAGACAATATATGTGATTGAGAATATAGATTGTACAAGATTTCTACACTTGGCTTGAAAGTAGTAGATGCTAACTCTGATTAATTTGGCAGTCTAACTTATTAGAAGGATCAGAGTTTCCCATACTTGATAGTAACTGAGAAATTGAGTTGAGAAGCAGAATTGAATCAGTGGACCTCTAGAGGTTGAAGACAGAAGGAATAAAATGATGGTCTTAGAAAAGGAACCATCTTACCTATATACCAATGTTTCCTAGACTTAGCTTCTGCCCTTGAATCAGTGTTTAATTTGAGACAGAGCATCTAATTGGCAGAGCTTGGTGTTTCCTCTGACTTCTGAGATCCAGAGAATAAGAATCTATTTCTTTTGGCGTCTATGGAGAGTAGATGATTTGATTTGCCCTTTCATCAGAACTACACACAATGAGGAATGGCTATTTCTCAAAAGGAAATCAGGATCATATTAGGAAGGTGGCATAGAATCTTGGCAGGCAAAAAAAAAAAAAAAAAAAAAAAAGAATGAACAAAGAAACAAACAAAATAATAAATACATAAAACATACATATAGTAGGACAGACTTGTATCTGATTGAAAACTGCTACTTGATTGCCACTATCAGGATTAGTCAGGCATCACTACTTAAGCAAATTTAGGGTACAGTGTAGCCAACAACAATCATAGGATAAGAACAACATATTCCCTTCTAGATCTAACTATCAGAAATAGAGGGGGGCTTTTCAAGGAGTAGCTATTCAGTTTGTGTCTTGGAAATGCACTTTGAGCGCACTCACCCAGAAGCAGATTGGGCTGACTTTTGCATAAGGCTAATTTTTTCCGCTTATGCAGCTCCTTTTAAGGAAATGGAATGTGATGATCTTTATATAAATGGCAATGAAGAGAAAATAAGTGTCCTTCAGTTACATACATGCCTGTTATCCTTTTACTAACATTGATTCTTAGGAAAACTAAGCTGAAGAATAAAAGAGAGAAGAGCTGTCACGTATTACATTTCTTTAAGGGCTATTGACTGATGCTCATTAAGACTGCCTTGAGTGTATGTTTTTAGCTGACAACCAAGTATGTATGTTTTCTGTTAGTAAATGAAGACTTAGGAAGAAGCTCGTAGATGTAGCCTTAAATATGCTGTCAGCAAAAACAAACAAAGAAAAAAATTTAAAAAAGAAAAAAGTACAAGAATTAAATAGCATTTACCATAAAAGATCAGAAATAATATTTTTTATTTGTTTAGTACCAAAAAAATAAAACAGACATCTATTTCAATAACAATATTTTTAAAAAGTCATTCTATGGCTTATAATTAAAGACAAGGTAAAGGCAACACTATGTCTTGGAATAATGCCCCATACGTTTATTTTACAAGGCCCTTCAGTTTTAAGTTATCATATGATAAATTGTTCTCACTTCATTAATTTCATTAGATCTCAAGCTAATCAGTTATATCATTAGCTTCATCACAGACATTCACTTTTGCTAATATCTGCAGCAAAAAAAGGAGGCTTGTTCAGCTTTGCATTTACACTCATACAAATAAAAAAACAAATTTGCCTCTAGTCTATATTTACCTACCACTGATTTCTGTGAAAAATGTACACACATTATGGAGAGTGGATAGAGAAGTAGTGTTAGCCCTAGTATGAGATACTTTATATTCAAATTTCAATTTTAAATTGATCCATTCTGTTTCTAGTTATGACTTGTGCAGATTTAGCAAAAATATATATATTTAGCTTTTTCTTATTCTTTCACCTTGGTCCAAGAAAATGGAGCCTTTATAGAGGATATATCAGCTATTGCTAATCTCCTCTAATTTCATGACTTTATTTATGGGTATCCATTCCTTACCTCTCAGTAAATTTTCTACTTTAGCTCAGGAATGTCACAAATAGCAGTAATCAAAAGGGATTCATGTACAACCAATCTGTGACCTATTCAATTTCAATTGAATTGTAAAATGTAAAGACATAGTTTATTTTCTGTATATGTGTCTGTGATGGTGGGGAGAAAGTTAGAAGAAAAAAAATTTCTAATTGTTTTTGAACTCATGTAATGATATGAGATTAATCATTGCATCTATATTAACATTTTCCTTTCAATCTAAAGCTACAGTTAGTGTCAGTGTAGGGCACAGTATATGCTGAGGATATCTATCACAATGGGAAATAATTTCCATTTTTTCTAAATTAAAACTGAAGCCACCAGTTCTATAGCTATATATCTTTTTTTGTTTTTTGGGGAGATATATAGACAAACTTTATTAGAGAATAATAGTCCATTAAACATGAATCTGCATATGGCATTATGTGAATGCCAAAGCAGAATAATAAAATCATCATATCAGTATGATTGATTTCCTAATTGAATCATTCTTCAAATGATGGCTATCATAGGATGATTACTTTTTTTTTTAATTTATATTTTTTTATTTTTAAAGAAGCTTTAGATTATATAAATGTTACATAAAAAATACATAGGGTTCCCATATACACCACCCCCTACCCTCCCACATTTTCCCCATTTACAACATCATTTATTAGTGTGGATTTGCTACAATTGATGAACACATATTCAAGCATTGCTACTAACCATGATCTATAGTTTACACAATGGTTTACACTTTGCATCATGAGCATAAAGTGGGTGGGGTGAGGGACAGGCCCTCTGCCTTAGTCCTGCCTGCATTCCATTCTGTAGTCCCTTCTGGCTAATCATTCATAACATGAATGAACTGAATGAAGGAATGAATGAGTTATTTTTTCTTTTCTTTTTGTTGTAGACCTTGTGATCATTCATCAAGAATGTTATTGGTGACTGTTGTGGTTAATTATTATTAATATTATTATTTTATATATTTTAAAAGATGCTTATATTACATAAATGTTACACTGAAATTACAGGGATTTCCATGTTCCCCACCTCCCATAACATCCCACATAAACATCTTTCATTAGTGTGGAGCATCACCTGCAATGGATATACACATCCTGGGGCTTTGCCACTAAGCATGGACCATAGTTCACATTATAGACCACACTCTCCCACACAGTTCTGCATGTTATATGCTAATGTAAAATGGCCTATATCTGTCATTGTAATGTTACTCAGGATAATTCCCAAGTCCTGAAAAAGCACCTGTATTACAACTGCTTTTCCCTTCCCTGTCCCAAAAGTGTCCAGTGGCCACTGGCTCACCCTCACTGTTGTAATTTCTTCCATTGCTTGAATCACATTATGTCTACAACAGAATACCATTAAGTCTACTCCAGTCCATAGCTCTTCCCTCAATCCTGAGGAGTTTGGGATGGTGATGTCCACTCCACCTCCAAGTGAGAGGGGGCTTATATCTCATAGATACGGTGGATGGGATTATCCTTCCTGCAGCTGCAGGCTCTCTCCATTCCCTGGGATGGCCGTTGTCCATCATAGTCTCATCACCAGGTGACTTGGGTAAGTCCATTGAGCTGTAGAGTAGGAGTTGCAGCTCCACCGAGATTCGAGGCACAACTGGCACATGGGCAGGCCAGAGGCTCCAGTCTCTGAAAGTACACCTACAAACTCCAGCATCACCTATAGGTTTGAATAGAAGGGACTGATGGACCATGTGCAGGGAGGACTTATTTGAGTCCAACTCTGTCACTCTCAGGGGCACAGATTCCAAAGTAGAGCCCACTGATAAGGCATCAATCTCTGGAGCTATCCCCCCTTATATAGGACCTGGGTGTCTCCAGAGCCCTCAGGAGCCCCTCTGTGTGGGGTGATATCCACTTTGGTGTTCTATGAGATCCTACTGAGGTGTGCATAAGCATTACCTCTGGGATGACCTCCCGACTCTCTTTGAAGTCTCTTAGCCACATGAACTCATTTGTCTTTACATTTTCCCCCTTTTAGTCAAGGTCTTTTTCCAGTCATATTGTCAGTTGGCACTTGGTATTAATCCCCCATTGCCAGGGAGGCTCATCCCCGGGAGTCATGTCCCACACTGGGGGGAAGGTAATGCATTCATATGCTGAGTTTGGCTTAGAGAGAGGCCACATTTGAGCAACAAGGAGGCTTTCAGGTGGCAACCCTTAGGCACCCCATAACAGTAGGCTAAGTTTCAATTACAAGAGCAAAGACTTGTAAGGCTGCTCCCTTGGAGAATGTGGCAGAGCTCTCCAAGCTGGGAATTCAGTATTCCTTCATTTTCTGAGTGATTGTCTACCCACTGTGACCATGCCCCACCCCTTGATCATTTGAACAGTTTTATGTCTTTCATGTATATTCAGGTGAACTTCCTCCCATGAAACCCCCATCCCAAACTCCCTCTACCAATTATCCTCTCCTGCCCCCTCTGTAACACTTCTGTGATCCAACCCTTCCTTGAAGATGAAGCCCATATAATAGCCAAATACAATTAATAGGAAAATGAAATAATAAAAATAAGTTTAAATATAAGAGATAAAATACATGGAAACTTAAAAAAAAAACACTAGAAATAAAATAAAATGAAAGTATTGGGATATTCAAAAAATGGGAAAAAACAAAAACAATTTTTAAAAGTGTTTTTTTTAACATTTTTCCTTTTATCACTGCATTATTGGGTGTCCAGTCTGTACTGTGGCACCTGCCCCCTCTCACTCCCCAGTGTCTCTTAAATTTTCATTTAATTTTCAAAGAAGTTTTAGGTCACAGCAAAGTCACACACAGAATACTAGAGACTCCCATATACCCGATCTCCTTCCCCTTTCCTCATCCCATATTAAAACCTTTTTAATGTGGATGGTAGCATTGTTATAACTGTTATACAGATAGTGAAGCTTAGCTACTAAACATTGTCAATGGTTTACAGTATAATTTACAATTTAGATGGTATAGTTCAATAATTTTTGATGATATTTACCATGTCCTGTGTCCATTACTGTAAGGTAATGAAAAACATTTCCCCTGACCACTAAATACCCTCTGTTTGATCTTTTCTGTTCCTTCCTCCCCATCCCCCTGGGGCACATGACACTCTCCTGTCTTGACTCATTGGATGACAAGATTCATAGTTACATGCAACAAGAGATCTTGACACACTGATTGTCTTCCCTTATTAAGATCCACCCTTACTCCTAAGAGACAGCCACCTGTCTGTTTCTGGGTGAATCGGTCCTCCCAAAGATGAGGGTCCATCTCCTTCCCACTCACTGTATGGGTCTCCATCCCCAAACACAACACATTAGGACAGGATGAACACACACACTCCCCAGAAGCCTACTCAAGATGCACCCCTTTCTGAATGCCCCCCCACCTACACCCTAAACCAGTGACACTGCCTTGTCATACTGCCATAAGAGCATTCCCACTCCTGCACTTTCAACATCATACCCACAAATCCCATGTTCACCTAGTCTCCCTCCCATCTCTCCCTCTAGTATCCTGGGTATTCCAACCTGCCCTTCCTAATCTACCCACCTGTCAACCCTGCACCACCAAACCCAGTAATATCACTACCCACCTGTCCTATCCTTCAATATGCAACTATACTCTATCACTTTACCATAGATTATATCCATATGCGTGATGGCTCACAACCTTCTCTCCTCCTTCTGTCCTTGTTAATGTATCTTTCAGACAATGATTTCAGAGACTGCTCACTTTCCTCAATTCAATTCAGTGAGGTCATATGCTGTTCATCCTTCAATGCCTGGCTTGCTTCACTCAACATAAGGTCTTCAAGATTCATCCATGTTATTACATGTGTTAGCACTTTATTCCTTCTTACAGCTGACTAATATTCCACTGTATGTATGTACCACATTTTGTTTATCCATTCATCTGTTGATGGGCACCAGGGCTGATTCCAACTTTTGGCAATTGTGAACAATGCCGCTATGAAAATTGGTGTGCATATATCTTTTTGTGTCTTTGCTTTCAATTCTTCTGGATATATACCCAGCAGCGGAATCGCTGGATCATATGGAAGATCTATTGTTAGTTTTCTGAGGAACTGCCAAACTGTCCTCCACAGTGGCTGGACCATTCCACAATCCCAGCATTGGTGGATGAGGGTTCCTATTCCTCCACATCCTCTCCAACACTTATAGTGTGCTTTTTTTTTTAATAGCTGCCATTCTGATGGGTGTAAGATGGTATCTCATTGTAGTTTTGATTTGCATTTCCCTAATAACTAGTGATGTCAAGCATTTTTTCATGTGCTTTTTAGCCATTTATATTTTTTCCTTGGAGAAGTGTCTTTTCAGGTCACTTGCCCATTTTTAAATGGGTTGTTTGTCTTTTTATTTTCAAGGTAGGATTTCTTTATATATGCAGGATATTAGGCTCCTATCAGATATATAGTTGCCAAATATTTTTTCCCATTGGGTAGGCTGCCTTTTTATTTTCTTAACAACGTCCTTTGAGGTGCAGAAGTTTTTAATTTTGAGGAAATCCTGTTTATCTATTTTTTCTTTTGCTGCTTGTGCTTTGGGTGTGAAGTTCATGAAACCATTTCCTATTGCAAGGTCCTGTAGATGCTTCCCTACATTATCTTCCAAGGTCTTTATGGTCTTGGCTCTTATATTTAGATCTTTAATCCATCTTGAGTTGATTTTTGTGTAAGGTGTGAGATGGTATTCCTCTCTCATTTTTTTGGATATGGATATCCAGTTCTTCAAGCACCACTTGTTAAAGAACCATTCTCTCCCAACTGAGTGGGCTTGGTGGCCTTGTAGAATATCAGATTACTGTATATGCGAGGATTTATATCAAAACTCTCAATTCAGTTCCATTGGTCAGTAGGTCTATCCTTGTGCCAACACCATGCAGTTTTGAGCACTGTACCTTTGTAGTATGTTTTAAAGTCAGGTAATGTGATACTTCCAACTTCATTTTTCTTTTTCAATATGTCTTTGGCAATTTGGGGCATCTTACCTTTCCAAATAGATTTTGTAATTAGTTTTTCCAGTTCCTTAAAAAATACACTGTTGATTTTTATTGGAATTGCATTAAATCTGTAGATTAGTTTCGGTAGGATAGACATCTTGATGATATTTAGTCTTCCTATCCATAAACAGGGAATATTCTTCCATTTATTTAAGTCTTCTTTGATTTCCTTTAACAGTGTTGTGTAGTTTTCTGTATGTAAGTCCTTTACATCTTTAGTTAAATTTATTCCTAGATATTTGATTCTTTTAGTTACTATTGTAAATGGTATTTTTTTCTTGATTTCCTCCTCATATTGCTCATTATTGGTGTACAGAAATGCTATTGATTTTTAAGCATTGATCTTATAGCCTGCGACATTACTGAACTCTTTATAAGTTCTAGAAGCTGTGTTGTAGATTTCTCAGGGCTTTCTATGTATAGGATCATGTTGTCTGCAGATAATGAAATTTTTACTTCTTCTTTTCCAATTTGCATGCCTTTTATATCTTTTTCTTGCCTCAGTGCTTGAGCAAGTACTTCTAAGACAATGTTAAATAGGAGTGGTGATAGTGGGCATCCTTGTCTTGTTCTTGATCTCAGAGGGAAGGCTTTTAGGATTTCACCATTGAAGATGATGTTAGCTTTGGGTTTTTCATATGTAACCTTCATCATATTCAGAAAATTTCCTCCTATTCCTATCTTTTGTGGTGTTTTTTATCAGGAAAGAGTGCTGTATTTTCTCGAATGCTTTTTCTGCATCTATAGAGATGATTATGTGATTTTTTCTTTCAAACTGTTTATGTGGTGTATTACATTGATTGATTTTCTTATATTGAACCATCCTTGTATACCTGGGATGAAACCCACTTGGTCATGGTGTATAATCCTTTTGATATGTTGTTGAATGTGATTAGCAAGTATTTTGTTGAGGATCTTAGCATCTAGGTTCATTAGAGAAATTGGTCTGTAATTTTCCTTTCTTGTGGTGTCTTTGTTTAGTTTTGGTATTAGGGTAATGTTGGCATCGTAGAATGAGTTAGGCAATATTCCTTCTACTTCTAGTTTTTGGAAGAGCTTAAGCAGAATTGGTGTTATCTCTTTCCGGAATGTTTGGTAGAATTCAGCTGTGAAGCCATCTGGTTCTAGGCTCTTCTTAGTTGGGAGGTTTTTGATGACTGAGTCTAGCTCTTTACTTATAATTGGACTGTTGAGTTCATCAATTTCTTCTTTCATCAATGTAGGCTGTTTGTGAGTTTCTAGAAACTTGTCCATTTCCTCTAAATTATCATTCTTGTTGGCATATAATTTTTCAAAGTATCCTCTTATGATACTCTTTATTTCTGTGGGGTCAGTAGTGATATCCCCTTGCTCATTCCTTATTTTGTGTATTTGCGTCTGTTCTCTCTTTTTCTTTGTTAGTTTGGCTAAGGGTTTGTCAATTTTATTGATCTTTTTGAAGAACCAGCTTTTGGTTTTGTTTATTTTTTCTAGTGCTTTCCTATTCTCTGTTTCATTTAGATCTGCTCTAATCTTTGTTATTTCCTTCTTTCTACTTCCTTTAGGTTTAGTTTGTTGTTGTTTTTCCAATTTCTCTAAGTGTGCAGTTAAGTCTTCAATTTTAGCTGTTTCTTCTTTTTTAATATATGTATTTATGGCTATGAACTTCCCTCTCAGGACAGCTTTCACTGCATCCCATAGGTTTTGATATGTTGTGTTGTCATTTTCATTAGTTTCAAGAAAGATACTGATTTCTTTTGAGATTTCCTTCTTGACCCACTGTTTGTCTAAGAGTGTGTTGTTTAACTTCCATATCTTTGTGCCTAACCTGATTCTCTGGCCCTTAGTGATTTCCAATTTCATTCCATTGTGGTCATAGAAATTACTTTGTATAGTCTCAATCTTTCTGAATTCATTGAGAGTTGTTCTGTGGCCTAGCATGTGGTCTATCTTGGAGTATGATCCATGTTAACTTGAGAAGAATGTAAATCCTGCTGTATTTGGCTGTATTGTTCTGTATATGTCTATTAAGTCCAGATCCTCTAATGTATTGTTCAAAGTCTTTGTTTCTTTATTGATTCTCTGTCTAGATTTTCTGTCTAATGATGATAATGGTTTATTAAAGTCCCCCACTATAATTGTAGAGGCATTTATTTCTCCACTTAATTTTTCCAGAGATTGCCTCATGTATTTTGAGGCACCCCGTTTAGGTGCATAAATGTTTATGATTGTTGTCTCTTTTTGAGAGATTACACCTTTTACTAATATATGGTGTCCATCTTTGTCTCTTACAATAGTTTTTCATTTAAAGTCTATTTTGTCTGATATTAGAATAGTTACTCCTGCCCTTTTTTGGCTATTGTTAGCTTGTAAAATAGCTTTCCAGCCATTCACTTTCAGCCTCCTTGAATCCCTGGGTTGAAGGTGGGTTTCTTGTAGACAGCATATAAACGGATCATATTTCCTTATCCATTCTGCCAATCTGTTGTCTCTTGAGTGGTGAATTTAATCCATTAACATTCAGGGTTATTAGTCGCAATGAATTTCTTACTTCAGTCATATTTTCTTTGGGTTGATGTATGTCATGTGTTGTTTTGTTTCTGTTTCTGTCTTTTTAGTTGTTTTTAAACTCTCTTCCAACTCTCTCTCCCTTGTTTTTTCCTTTCAACTTGTAGAACTTCCTTTAGTATTTCTTGAAGTGCAGGTTTCTTATTGGCATACTCTCTTAAAATCTGATTATCTGTGAATATTTTGAACTCTCCGTCATTTTTGAATGCCAGTTTTGTTGGATAGAGAATTTGTGGCTGGAAGTTTTTTTCTTTTAGTACTTTGACTATGTCATACCACTGTCTTTTTGCCTCCATGGTTTCAGATGAGAAATCAGCACTTAATCTTACTGTGCTTTGTATGTGATGGTTCTCTTTTCTCTTGCTGCCTTGAGTATTTTCTCTTCATCTTGAGCATTGGACATTTTGACAAGTATATGTCTTGGAGTTGGCCTGTTTGGATTTATACTGTTTTGGGTGTGCTGTGCTTCCTGGATCTTCACATCCATCTTTCTCAATAGGGTTGGGAAGGTTTCAGCCGTTATTTCCTTCAGCACTCCTTCTGTTCCCTTTCCCTTCTCTTCTCCTTCTGGGATGCCCATAATGTATATGTTTGTGCATTTTGTGTTTTCGGTTAAATCCCTGAGTACCTGCTGGATTTTTTCTATCTTTTTGTCTATCTGTTGTACTATCTGTTTGATTTCAGATGTATTGTCTTCCACATCACTAATTCTTTCTTCTGCCTGTTCAAATCTTCTGTTAGGTGAATCCAGCATCTTTTTCATTTCTTGGATTGTGCCATTGATCACCATCATATCCGTTATCTTTTTATTTATATTTACAATTTCTTCAGTATGTTCTCCCAATGTCTTCTAATATCCTTAATCTCTTCCTTCACTTCATTAAGTTGGTCCATGATATTTATTTGGAAAGCTTTGAGTAGTTTTTCAATGTTCTGCATTTCCTCCTGGTTTTTAGTTTTTTCATTGGACTGGTCCATGTCTTCCTGTTTCTCAGTGTGTTCATTGGACTGGTCCATGTCTTCTTGTTTCTCAGTGTGGTTTGTAATTTTTTTGTTGCCCTCTAGGTATCATTTTATCTTGATGGGTTTATTCGGTTGATTAGCTTCTCTCTCTGCTCTAGAGATTTATTTAGCTGGTGGTTCTGTGTGTGTGTTAAGTTTTCTCTTTGACAGTTTTTCTTCTTATTTTATTTCCTTGCTTCTTTCTTTGTTCCCTTGAAGGAAAAAGATTAGGGCCAGAGGAATTGAAAGATGTGAGAAAGGAAGAAGGATAATAGTAATATTGATAGAAGTTAGAAGAGGGGCTGTATAAGACTTAGTGAAATGAATATTTAGCTCATGTAGGCAGTGTAGAGTAATAGGAAAAAAAGTGGAGTACCTACAATGGACTGGGAAACCAAATAGAGAAATATATATATAATGATTTAGAAGGCTAGAATGATGAAGAGGAAGAGAAAGAGTAAAGAAAGGGCTGAGAGGAAAAAAATAATATTAATAAAAAATGAAGAAAAAAGAATAGATAGAATAGAAATTGACACCTTTAAGTTGTGGGCTAATGAAAAAACGTGGTATGTAAGAACCACAACAGAAAGCAGAAGGAAGAAAAAGAGATAGCTTGGGATACAAAATCAGTATAGACTGAGAATGGGAAATCACTGAAGAAGAAGTACAGCAAAGAAGAGACAAGCTAGCAGCACCTATTTAAAAAAAAAATGAAAGAAAAAAGAAGGAGGAGGAGGGAAGAGGAAAGAAAAGTAAGAGACAACAAATAAACAGAGAAAAACCAAACAACCACACAAGCAAGCAGTCAAACAAATCTAAGGAAGAACAGTGTTCCTTCTTGGGCCCTTGTGGAACCTCTCAGCCTGCTTGTATTTATCAATCAATTTCCCTGCAAGGTTCTATCTGCAGGTTTTGAGGCAGATTTTTGCTATTAAACTAAATTAAAAAGAAAATTTCATTTTTTATTTTTTAAAGTGATTGTCTTCTTTTTTTGGTGAAATAAGGAACCCAAAATATGTCCTCTTTTAAACCACCCCCTTCACTGAGGGGACCCTAACTAGGCTCATGGACACTAATCAAGCACTTCCCACTTCCTGGCCTCCCCAGGGGAGGTGAAGCTCTGATGCTAGTCAGTGCAGAACGATACAAATGGCTGACTTTGCCTCCTCTGTAGCCAGCCTGAGTATCACCGGGCTGTTGGGTAAATTAGGCTTTCTCAGTAGATTTGCCTCTCCCCTCAGCCTGGCGCTGCTTCAAACTGGCTTATCTGCTCCCCAAAGCTATGAGAGGGTCCAGGCAGCCAAACTAACAGAAAGGTAACTCCTCTCCACCTTCTGTCAGAACCCTCTCACTCTCGGAGATCACTCCCTCTCACCAGGCTGTCTCGGGACTTGCAGCTCAAACCAGCCTCTTTCCCCAAGGGTGGGGCTCAGCCGTCTGTGTTAACCTCCACAGGCAGGGTTAAACTCACGAATGTCTACCGAGCAATCAACACCATTGAGCTGCCTCCAGATAGATGTCCCAAGATTCTTGCTCCGTGTACCCACAGCACAGACCTCCAGGCAGGACTCCGTCCCCAATCACCCATCCTCAGAGAGCTAGTCATCGAGTGCCCTCCTAAACCAACACCATCTTGATTCTCCCTATATATATCTTATAATCAGCAAAATCCAGCATGTTTTTACCTCTACTTTCCTTGAATAATAAAGATTAGCCAAAAGTTTTGAATGATAGTTATGCTTGGAATTGGGATGTTTTTCAAATTAGTTTGCAGTATATTTTCTTTACCAATTACAAATGATTAAGTGAATACTAAAATTTTCTTACATATCAAGTTGGATAATGCCTGGGGGACTCTTTGTTACTAGTTCAGTGCTATACAAATATGACTAATGATTATTCTGATTAACAAGCACAGATAAAATTGTTTTGAATAGTTTGGAGCAGCTCATCATAAAGTGCTCAGTGAAACTCACATATACTACAAACACACAATCAGAAATTAACTGTCTTTATGGAAAAGCATATTCTCTAAATTATAAAAATGTGATCATTTAGAGCCCACTTAGTGTCTACTAGAATAAAGGTTTATGACCCCTGCAAGAACTGAGATTAAGACCCTACTCATTTCTGTATGACCAGCACTCCTGGGTACGAGCATATACATATTGCATCAATATTTAAAAGCACATTTTTAATAATTTAACATTTCTGAAACTGGGATGTGTCTTATAATCATGGCATATCAGTGCACCTTACTATCAATGAAGCTTTTGTTTCAACTGAATTTGTGGTAGTAGGTATTGATTTAATGTTTATTGAAATTGTAAAGAAGCAAGTTGTGATGGAAAGATCAAAAGTTCTAGGATCAAGCCTTGATATGTATTGCAAAATATGGACTGAGGCCAAGGAGTTTGTGGAGAGGCTGGATTTGAGGCCTCAAAGAGGATGATTATAACAGAAGAGAAATGTTTCTGCAAAATGAGATGGGATAGAGTCAAGGACAAAATTGAAATTTTGCCTTTGGGGAAAAGGAAGGGTGCATTTTCCTCAGAGATGAAGAGAGGTTTGAGACGTAAAGAAGCATACGTTTGGGAAGGGGAGAAAGATAGGGAAATAGAACTCATAAACCTTGGTTATTTTAATTAAGTGAGAACAAAGGTCCTAAATCAAGAGCCAGGAGAGCTCTAGACATAAAGCTGGAACAGGCTGGCTAATAATTTGGTGCTCCTGGTGTATGAAAATACAGAATCCACAAATAAGGTTTTATGACTTCCTGGTCAGCATTATGTAGAGGACACAGAATACTATGGGGAAAAAGTTGAAACAGGCCCTCTAGGCCTGTTCACTTAAGACCTGGACAATTCACTCTGATCCAATATTGTGTACCCCACTAAAAAAAAAACAAAAGCCCTGAGATTGAAAGTATATTGAAAAAATAAAAGTTGTCTCAAAGCGTTTTTTAAAATACATGTATAACATTGACCTAATCAAATTATGCCTCTACCAAATCAAAACCTTAGCACTAACTGTCACCAGCAAGAGACAATGGAAAGGAAAGATCTGTTTTTTGTGTGTGTTAGAATTTAATAAGACAAATAAAAATGGAAGGATAGCTCTAATATAATTCAAAGTTAAATAGCAACAATCTTCTACCCCGAGGGAGATTCTAGGTGCAAACCTGGATCAGATAAAAGGGAAAAAAAAAGAAAAAAGAGGGTGTGTTTTTAAAATTTTGTATCAATATATCAATCCAAGCCCTTATGTATCTTAAGCCTTGTGTGCTATAATCTATTGTTTCCCCTGGTTTGGTAGATCAGTAATAAATTACATAGATTTCTTTCCATATGGCAGCATTTGCTCTATTAATTTGTTCCTATCATTGCTTAGAAGGAAATCCAACTTCACAAACTGGAAAAAGGCAGAAGCTGGCTTTCCTGGTCTAGAGTGAAACATTCTTGAAGCAATCTTGGCAGCCTGTTGGTTGCTTTGTTGTTTTTGTCACTTTCCATGTTTTTGTCATGGCTCTGTAGGCTTATGGCCAATTGTAGTAAGAAGAACTGGAAATAACATGCTATATTAAGCAGTTGCACTCTCCATGGAAACAGTTAAGCTTATATTTTTACTTTTTGTCCCCATAATAATTAGTTTTTGAGATAAATCCATACAAACACATATATGACATTCTCTGAGACTTGTGGTATTTTATTTTCCATCTAAAAACATTTTAGGTTTCCATGCAGTATCAAGTGGTTTCCTTTACTCCTTATGGACTGCACTTTTGGGAACTGAATGTTTGGCATGTCCCTTATACTGCTTTTAGAAGAAGCAGAAGTGAAGCAGTAGAAGACATGTTTGACCCAGGGCTGCAAATTGGAAAAGGAGGTAATTATAAGGAAGGTGCTAACAAATGGACCACTAATGTGGCTTACAACATAGTTCAGACTGTTTTGATTTAGAAATAAAGTCAGAATGTGATTGATTTATTGAGGAAAAGGAAGTAGTCAAATGAATAAAATCCTCCTTGGGGAAATCATTTCTTGAGAAAACGTCATGAACAAATAAAGTTCTCATTTGTGTGGGGAGTTTGCACTTAAAATAATTAAGCAAGAGGCATACTGGTCTCCTGAAGAAAGCAGGAAGCAGGTATCAAGAGAAAAGGGGCCAGGATCTGGCACTTATGTCCATCAGTATGGATAGATATAGGATAAGTGTAACTCATTGGTCATCAATTCGTTGTGGGAAAATGAGGTCAGAGGAAAATAAAAAGATAAGAAAAAAGAATCTGAAGTAGGCTGACATCAAGAATCACTAAGGTTCATGTACAAAGTCAAACAAAGCTGAAAAAGCAGTTTTCCATCTAGCACAGCTTAAAGTATAATTTACAATACCCTGTCTGCCAATTCCCCAGTGTAGTCCTGACAGAATTCATATGGGAACTCTAGGCTTTCCATTTAAATCTTAATCCCCAGAAATCATTGATTTTCTGAAAATGGCATTAATAATTTTAGACCCCACAGGAACCCATTCATACAATGTAAATTCCATTAACAATTTTAGCTGTCCATTTAAGACGAATTGAAGCAAATTTTTTTTCCACAAGGGTGGACATTTTTTAAATGAATCTTTTGCTTGTCTTCACTAATTCACTGGTAAATTTACTCAAAATGGTCAATCCAGCTCTATAATTACGCACAGCTAATGGATTTCTTGGAGTAAGTCATTAGCTAATTATATTAGTTAATGTTCTTTTGGTTGCAAGCAATGAAAGCTGACTCTGGTTAGCTCAAACAAAACAGAAGTGTAAATGGCAAGACATGGGCAGAGTTTCTGTCATCAAAGGAACAATTATTCAAACAAACTTTAAAAGAGATTGAACCAGGACAGCTTTAAATATTTCATTGTCCTTTCCTCTAGACTCGAGCAGGGGATAGTTAACCTTTTCTGTAAAGAAGAGGAAAGTAAACATTTTAGACTTTGCAGGTCATACAGTGTCTGCTGCAATTGCTCAACTCTACCATTACAATGTGAAAGCAGGCACAGACAACACAGGAAAGTATGAGCACCACTGTGTTCCAACAAAATTTTATTTACCTATACTGATTTATGAATACCATAGAATTTTCATGTGCCACTAAGTATTCTTCTTTTGATTTTTTTTCCCCCCAACTATTTAAAAAATGTAAAACCACAGTCGGTAGACTTAATTTGGCCCACAGGCCTTGGTCTGTCCACCTTGGCTGCCAAGAATCTTAAGGACATTGCATATAATCTTGGCTTAGTTTGAGTTGGTTCTCTGCTCCTAAATCAACCATTCCCTGCCAATTGGGAAGGGTCACACAAGGCAGACATGGCCTCGGGAAGCTTATATTCGTGCAATTATAAGAAAAATTGGGGTAGAGGGTTGTTAGGAGCTAAGCAGTCCTCCAACAAAATGTCTACTAAAATAAACACTATTTTTTTTTTTATCCAAACTATTAGGTAATGTATGAACTTAGTGGATAGGATCTTTGTTAATCAGCGCATCCATAGTTAAACTTTGTCTGCTTTTATCTCTTTACCTTCTCTTGTCTTTGAGATAAGAAATAAGTCCCTTAAGGAGAGAGTATGAAGAGCTTGCAAACACCAATGCAGTTCTGGTTTGATCTATTCAATATCTGAAACGTTTCAGGAGCTCATAGAAAAGGATTTAGCTGCTTAAAGAAGTTTAAAACTACCACCTACTTTAAAATATCTGATTTTTGAAGAACGGCCTATAGATCCTTCCCCCAATATGTCCATGTTCCTGCTCTCTGGTTCCCTAAATATGCTGTGTCTTTCATCAGGTTCCTCAGAAAATACATTTCTTCTCTTTCTTTGCCTTGAAAACTCCTGTTAGGCATTTGCCTTTGATTCGCCAGGACTGCTGTGATGACTATCACACAATGGGTTGACTTGAACAACAGGAATTAATTGTCTCAACGTTTTGGAGGGTAGTGGTCTAAAATCAAGGTCTTAACAAGCTATGATTTCTTGCAAACTCTATAGCCGACTTGTCAGAATCTTGGGATTCCTTGGCTTGCATCTCTACCTCTGCCACATGGCAATCTGTCTCCTTGGTGCTCCTGCTATGGCTTTCTCTGACTTATTGCTTCTACTAACTGACTGCATCCAAATTTCATCTGCCTTATAAGGATCCAAGCCATATATGTTGAGACCCACCATGATTCAATTTGGCCTCATCTAAATAGGTTCTTTGAAAATGCTATTCACAAATGAGTCTATACCTTAACTAATAATCACATCTTAAAAGGCCCCATTTACAAATGGGTTCCACTCAAGAAATGCCTTGGGTTAAGGCTTGAACATGCTTTTCATGTGTGACACAATTCAATCCCCAACAGAATTCAAGGGCCACAAGTTAATTGTTCCCTCCTCTGTGCTTTTAAAACACTGTTAATCTTTATTGGAGATTTATCATATTTGCCCAGTTTTCTTTCTCATTGACTCTAAGTGAGTTCCTTGGATGAAGAATATTTTGCTCAAATATCTTTATATTATCTCTGCCTAACATCATGCCTGTCTTGCAATACATTCTTAAAGACTGAGCAAATCATTTTAGAGATTTTGGAGATCTAGCTCAAAGCCAAACCAGTGGTTGCAGAAGGGTTTCAGAGAATGTAGTAAGGAAAGAAGTTACTGCTTTTCAGAACTTTAGGATGCTTTATTTCCCTTGTGCACACATAAGTATAATAGTGGCAGGAAAAGGTATTATTTTAGTTTCCTAAGTTGCTCAAGCAAATACATGAAATGGGGTCAGATTAAACTATGGAAATTTATTTGCTCACAATTTTGAGGCCAAAAGAAAGTCCAAACCAAGGCATCATCAAGGCAATGCTTTCTTTCCAAAGACTGGAGTTCTGGGGCTGGCTGCCAGCGATCCTCAGTTCTTAGTTTGTCACGTGATAAGACACATGGCAGCGTCTCCAGGTCTCTTCCTTCTCTTAAAGATTCCACTGACGTCCAGCATCTGGTAGCCCCCTCTGTGATTTTCTCTCCCTATGTCTGAATTTCATTCTGCTTATAAAGGACTCCAGTAGCAGGATTAAGACCCATCGTGATTGAGGTGGGCCACACCTTAACTGAAGTAACCTCATTGAAGTCCTACTTACAATAGGTTCACACCCACAGAAATGGATTCGATTAAGAACATGTTTTTCTAGGGTACATACTTTGATACCACAGTTGATCAAAGTCCAACTGGTATTGATAGGTTTTTGTATAAACTTATAAAGCTAACTACTTCCACTCACCATTATTTCAGCATCTTCAAAACTCCCTCCCAACATGAGCCTTGTTTTTGGTTTTGAGGAATATGCAGAGAAGCAAGAGATACTTTCCAATATTTTACACTTGTTAATTGTTCAAACATCAGAGAATTATAAATTGGACATAAAGCCAGTTACTTAACTTGTGAAGCACAGAATGGCTCTGTTATCTAACAATGGCAAAATATCATTTATTATTATTATTATTGTCTACCAAGTAATATATCCCTGAATTTAGTGCTCCAAAACAATTTTGCATGCTATACTTATGGCTTCAGTTTCATCATTTCAATTTCATCATTTTCATCATGACAGCCCACATTCCGCAAACTATTACAATACTAAGACTTAGTCTTCTGATCATTGTCAATTTATCCTCAAATATTTCTGGAAAGAAGTTTCTAAAACAACAGCAGTCTTGTCATGCATATTAAAAATGACTTCATGAACTTTGTATTTAAATTAATGGTTGTACCCTGATATTTGAACCTTATATTAGTTTTGTGGAGAGTTATTATTTATTATTATTTGTTTTCCCTTTAGTCATATGTGTTTTGATAAAGTACCAGTTGTTCTGACTTCATTCACATCATGCCATCTACATGCCCACTCTTCCCTTTTTCCAACCCAAGTTACATATCCCATAAATCAGTAGTTGGCAAAATTTGGATTTATATTTGAACTACCAAAAAAATATTGAAAATATGTCACTTTTTCTTATTTTCCTGCCTGCATGCTTCCTGTTCAAAATAACTTTGGGTAAATTATCTTATTTATATAGACTATTGTGGAAGGCATAATTCTAAAATGATCTCCAAGATTTCCACCTTCTGATTTACATTTATAGTGTGGGCTAGACCTACGTATATGATGGGATATCATTCCTATGATTATATTACATGACAAAGCAAATTTTGCAGATGTAACTAAGATTCCTAATCAGGTGACTTTGGTTTAATCAAAAGTCATGTTGCCCTGGTAGGGCTTGACCAAATCAGGTGAGCCCTTTAAAAGAAAGGGAGACTTCAGAGAAGTCTGAAGTTTGCCTGGAAGATTAAACAAACTGCCATTTTGTGAGAGAGGCTATGAATGGGGCCAGGTGGAAGACTGATTGAGGAATTGTGCTCCAAGGAGCTATACATAAAGGAATGGGGAATCCTTATCCTACACCTGATTTAAATTATTTAAATAATGAGATTTTGGATTTTGAGCTGATGCTATTCAGATTTGATTTTGTACTTTGAGTTGATGATAAGATGAAATTTAAATTTTGAATATGAGATTTTGGATTTTGAGCTGATGCTTCAGTGGCATGCAACTCTTGAGAACCTTGGGTGGGATGAATGTATTTTGCATCTGGGAAGGATGTAAATCTTTGGAATCCAAAGAGAAGACTGTGGTAGATGTAATTCTTTCTTTTTTTTTTTTTATTTATTTTTTATTGTGGGTAAATATCAAAATTTTCACAATACATACCAATATTTGTAAAATGATTTATAAATATATATGCATATATGTGCATTTGCTTACAAAAATGTTGTTTATATATATATATATATATTTATATATTTTTTTTTTTTTTTTAAAGAGGTGCTTAGATTACCTAAAATATTACACAGAACCTACCAGGATTCCCATGTTCCCCACCTCCCGCACCTCCCACCACATCCCACACAAACATCTCCCACAAGTTGGCTCCAAGACTCCCATCACCCAGTAACCACATGTACATTTTCCTTTTCCTTTGAGTATAGGAAGAACATGTGAATATGATGAAATATTGCTCCTGTGATTAGGTTACCTTACATAGCATACGTAAAGAAAATTTCAGATGTAATTAAAGTCTTAGTTGTCTTTGAGTTAACATAAAGGGCTGGCCTAATTAGGTGAGTTCTTAAAAGAGTAACTCTCCTGTTGGCCTGGCAGAAATGAAACAGGTATGTTATGAACTGCCTGTAGAGGTTGCTACCTGGTTAAGCTCAGACGGCTGCATCTAGGAGCTGAGAACATTCTGGCTGACAGCTAGTGAAGAAAAGGGCACTTCAGACCTAGAGGAGAAAGGAATAGGATTCTGCCAATAACCATGTGAGCTTGGGAGAAGACCCTAACCACCAGAAAGGAACTGAACCCCTGCCACCACCTTGATTTTAGTCTGGTGAGATTTGAACAGATACAGAGTATATAATATAGTCCACAACTGAATCAAGCTAGCATCTGGTAATGGAGCCCAATAATCACAATTGTATTAGTTTTCTATTGCTGGGCAAAAAATTACCACAAATTTAGCAGCTTAATATATTACCCATTTATTCGTTCACAGTTTCTGTAGATCAGAAGTTTGGATACAGTTTAGTTGTTGACTATATTTTATAATTTGTATCTGATTGTAAATCTTTCAGAGAAAATTTAGTGCACATGTGCATATTTTCCTTCACTATAAGGGCAGAATAGTTTCTCTTATTCTGCCCTTATAGGAAAACTCAAATGTTTCTATATTCATTGTCTGTTCTTTGCTTCTCTCCTTGTACTGAAATTAATACTATTTTTCATGGTTTTTAAAGACTTTTTCTATTCAAAATTTGGTAAATGTTTATGCTTGCTTAACTGCTAATCCAAAAAAACATTATTAGAACTTTCATTTATATATGAGACTATTTTATGACCCCATTATATAGAGCAGTTAACTATATATATACCCTCAGCAGGGAAAAGATATAGAAATATCCCAATTCAGATTTCATTATACACTTGTCCTTTATTAGTTTCCTTCAGTATCCTGAAATCATACTAACTGTGCATGAGTTTGTTTCACCAATTATTGCTTCAGATAAGAGGAAGAAGCTGATATTTCCAAGTTCCCATTTTTTAAGAACCTATTTTTCATATAAAAAATCTCTCAAAATTCAAATGTAGAAAAGAACATTTAGTAAGAAATGAATCACAAATATTAAATGTGTGAAGTAGAATTAACCTATATTATTTTTAAAAATCATCCTTTCTAAAATTTTAATTAAAACTAGTTCTAAAATATCCATTGAATAATTTATGCATATAAAAGGCATTTTTAAAAGAATTGTACATGATTTTCAAGACAACACATAATTTAAATCTCCTCATAATCTCAATAGTGTATATTAAAATAATTAAGGGAAAAAGAAAACTGAAAATTTATAGACCCAAAACACCTCCATGAAACAGAACCTGGAATAGTAAAAATCACTGTGGGTGAAACCTAGAGTAGATTTGTTTTTTTCCAAGAGGGCATGGGTGGTGAAGGGCACACAAACAGGAAATACTAAGAAATGTACGATTAGTAGTTTACGTGATTGATAATTCAACTTTTGTCGTCCCAGGAAATTTTCTGGTATGCATATGTGAGATTGGTGTGGTGAAGCCATATAAGGAGATATTATTTACTAAGACACAGTGTTTTCCCCATACTTTGGAAAGTCAATGGTGAATTCATGTGCATTGGCAGCCTTGCTTTCCTGAGCCGGACAACTGAGAGCTGTCTCATGTCCCACAGTGCTAGGATTTCATCAAATTACACCCACTTTTACCTTACTCCTGGAGGTGAAACCCTATTTTCCACCACAACACTCTGGATCTGCTTTCTTTCTCCCACCCCAAGCAGTGTGGCATAAATGAAGTGTTATTCTGATCTAAGTTTTCTGGAACTCCATCTTCTTCCAAGTCAACACTCTGCCCTCCTGCATCTTTGTGGATCAAGAAGATAACATCTACATTCCAGACAAAAGAATGGAAAAAGAGAGGATGAAGAACAAGTTTTCTCTTATGGGAAGTTCTTAGAAATAACCATAAGATATGACATTTCCACAAACTTTCTGTTGTCCAGAACTTCATCATGTGTTCACATCTAACTACAAGGGAGATTGAAAAATTTAGTCTCTATCTGTGTGACTATGTGTTCAGATGAAAATTCTGTTACTAAAAAAAAAGAAGAAGAGATGTCAGGGGAAAATGAATAGTAGTTCTTTGTAAGAACGATTATCTACTGCTGTTAGAATACTGGCTTTTTCACTAAGTTGCTGTTGGACCTTGGGCCAGCCAATCTTATTTCTGGACCTTCATTTCCCTGTCTGAAAAATGAGTGGCTTGGACTAAATGGTTTCTAAGGGTCCTTTCTTTTATATGAGTCTGTGGAATAAACAGATGAATGAATAAATGATAGCAAAGTGGCTTAGGGAATCGTCATAAAAGTTCATCAGGCTCAACAAGGTAACTTGAGCCAGAACTCTGGGACTTTGAGGCTATGAATATAGTTTGTTTTGATTAAAAAAAACACAACAACTTATTTTTTATTTTATTCTTTAATTATGCAATATAATATATATTCAGAAACACGCATAAACATATGTGCATACTTTAATAGTTATAAAATAAATACTCGTGTAGCCCTAAATAAGGACAAAAAAATAAGGAAATGCCAGTACCTCAACAGTCCCTCTGGTTCCCTTCCTTCTCCCTAAATTTCTCAAGCTAAGAGATAATGATTATCATGACTTTTTGATAAGCTTCCTTATTTTCTTTACCATTTTACAATATGTGCCTATATCCCTAAATACTCTGTTTTAGTTTTTCCAGCTTTTGAATTTCAAGAGTAAAATCATTCCTTATGTGTATCTTGAGACGTAGAGCTGACTTCAAAAACATGTTTGTAAGTTTCATCACAGTGCTGTATACAACTTTACTTAGGTCATTTTAATTGCTCACTGGTATCCCATTATGCCCTGTAAGCCAGAATTTATTTATCCTTCCAACTATTCAAGGAACTTTAAATTGTCTGGAGGTTTTTACTCATGTGAGCGATGCTGCTATGAAGATATTTATGGACACATTGCACTAGAACAGAAGTAACCTGGAGTCATTGGGCACCTAAGTGAGTTGCTTGGTCATAGGATCATGAAACTGCCACACAGTTTTCAAGGCAGGTATACCCATTCACACTTCATTTAGCAAAGCATGAGAATTCTTGTTGCTCCCTCTCCTCTCCAACACTTCTTAATTTTGCTTTCAGAAAAGTTAATTTATGTACTAGAACAGGCTTGATTTTGGAGGGACATTAGTAGTGTAAGCACTCTTAGGGAAAATGGAAGCAGAGGAAGATTCAAATTCAGGCAGTCTGTTGCAGAACCCTACTCAAGTGTTTCAAAGTTACTCTCTTTTGAAGGTAGTGGGGCCAGGGATTGAACCCAGAACCTCATACATGGGAAGCCAGCATGCAACCACTGAGCTATACTGGCTCTCATTCAAAATTACTTTTAAATCAACATGTTCAAGATAAAATATGGTCTTCCTTTCCCACTCTTTGTCCCTTTCCAGTGTGGATATTGCCTCCATTTCCTCAGTTGATGGTTGAGGAGAGAGAGGGGACAGTTGATGGTGGATAGCATTATAATTCATATCTCTGCTTTCACATTGATATTTACCCCTTAATAATCCATTATCTACAACAGCACTAGTGTTTTATTTCTGAAACTGAACCAAGAAGATATTTATAAGCCCCAGAAATAAACCCACTTAATGACTTCCAATTATACTTGGAATAATAAAGTGCAAAATCTTTCCCATGTGTCTTCATGATTTGTCCCCTGCCTAGCTCTTGGGCCTCATCTCCCAATACTCTCTGCCATGTTTCTCCACTCTATCCCCACTGAATCCCTGGCAATTCCTCAAGCCCAACAATTTATTCCAACCACAGAGTCCTTAAACTTTATCTTCATTCTGTCTAAAATATTCTTGCCTCAATTTTTCCTCATCCTTCAGATCTCTGTTCCTCTGAGATTCCTGTAGCTGCCCCTTCCCCAAATCCCTTTACCCTAGTTTATTTCCATCATAACATTCATTATTACCACAAATTAAATTAATAGTCACTTGTTTGTTACCTAACTTTCTTCACTAGAATTTGAGGTCTCCTGGATAAAGAATTGTGTGTGTATTTTCCACCTCTATTTCACCAGTGTTTAAACAATGCCTGGCTCTTAAGAGAGGCTAAGGCACCCAGAAGAGAAAGAAGAAGAGGCCCCATGTGCATTGGCATATATTGGAAAGCCAGAACACCCCAAAGATTGACAGTCAGCCAGAAGATATCAACCCTAGATGGAAGCCTTTTAGTCTCTGAAATTGTAAGCCAATAAATTCCTGTTGTTAAGTCAACCCATAGTATGCTATTTGTTTTAGCAGCCAAAAAAACTAAAACACCCTCTTAGGATTCTAATTTCAGAGTGGTAATAAGATAAAAAAGGTGTGAGCAAATGAATTGAAACCAAAACATGTCCCTTGAAAATGGCCCTTGAGAAGTGGGCATATGTCTTACTCTCTAGGTCTCAAAGTATACATTTAACTATTCCAATTTAGTATGTCTGTAATGTTAGGGGATTAGGTCTCAGGCTACATTCTGATGTCAATGCCAAGGAAAGTCTCCTTAGAATTATTTTGAATATTTGAACTATTTTCTGCCAATGACACAAATATTATCATAGAACGTTGCTGCAAACAGTTTCCTAAATGATCCAGAGGATACAGTTTTATTTCTAGGCCTACTTTAAAAACTATCTGGCAACCAATTGGCCTCTATAAAACTCTCATCAGGTAAATCCAGATGAAAAAGTATTTAAAATGTATGTTTAGGGAAGCGGCTGTAGCTCAATCAGTAGGGCTCCCGTTTACCATATGGGAGGCCCCGGGTTCGGTTCCCGGGGCCTCCTGGTGAGGGCAGGCCCGCCCGCACGGCGTGGTTGGCTGACCCAGCGAGCACAAGCAGCAAGGGGGGGGATAAATGAATAAATAAATAAAATCTTTAAAAAAAAAAATGTATGTTTACTAGAAATATTTGCTTCCGGAAACATTTATGTCTCTAAGTTCTTTAGGATTTTTTTCCTTGCAATTCTTTTCTTCAGTCTTTCAAGTTCCTTAAAGTCTTTCCTTTTACCTAAAGCCTATGATATAAACACTAGACAAATAACTATAATTCATTTGTATCATTACTTCTGAATTCAAGAGCAGCATAAATTTACCCCCTGCCCCCATGCCAAGTAGGCAAAAACACATTTTAGTAATAACAAAATATATTAGTAAAGTTTTTAAAACTTGTTTAAATTGTATGGTCTCAAGTCTGAGTTTGAGCTCTTCCCTCAAAGCCCCCTCCTTTGCCCAGATCCCAGTTTTTGCTCTTGGCTTCTGTATTAGTCAGCCAAAGGGGTGCTAATGTGAAATACCAAAAATGGGTTGGTCTTTATAAAGGGTATTTATTTGGGATAGAAGTCCACAGATACCAGGCCATAAAGCGTTAAGTTTCCTCTCACCAAAGTTCATTGCCACGTGTTGGAGCAAGAAAGCTGCTGGCGTTTGCCAGGGTTCAGGCTTCTGGGATTCCTCTCTTCCCGGGGCTGCATTTCTCTCCGGGCTTAGCTCCTGTTTCCTCCACAAGGTCAGCTGTAGATGATCAGGCGAACGGCTTGCTTCTCTTCTCCTGGGGCCTTCTTTCCAACATCAAAACTGCTTCTCAAAAGACTGCTTCAACTGTCCTTTGCCTTGCCTTTTATATTCGATTCCCCACCCACCAAGGGGCGGGGCTCAATGCCCTAATCATAACCTAATCATGCCCAGATTAACAGATCAGTTTATAAGCATGATTCAATTATATTTTTGGAATTCATAATTACATCAAACTGCCACAGCTTCCATGATGCTAACCTTTTTCTGTACCACTCGTCCCATTCATGTCTTTCCTTCATTTACTCCAGGTACTCGCTAACAGAATTCAGTGGTATACAAAAAATTCTGATTAAATATATAGCTATTTGGGGAGGGAGAGTTTAAGTAGAAAAAATACTAGAATTGAATTCCAAGCTTCTTCCTCTGTCTTAGGTTAAATTTCCTTGCAAGGATTATCTTGCATAATTTTTCTATTCAAGGTAAGACTATATCCCTGTTCCTTTTTTATGCTGAACAGTTTTCAGTTTTTATATTTTGATTGAGTCCTAGTTTCAATCCACTTAATTGATTTCATAATCCACTAATGAGTTGCAGCTTGCAGTGTGTAAAAACTTTTCCAAACCATTCCCCCTTTAACCTATCCCAACAAAAAATAGCAGTCAAGTTTTTTTCTCCCAAGAACATAAAAGCCCTTTACCTCTGAAATGAATGCTGTCCCTACAACTAGAATATGGAAGCGATAGATATAATATAATTTAAATAATAAGTTTTCTTTCTCTTAGATCACCATTGTTTTAGTTTCCTAGGTGGCTAAAAGCAGATACTATGAAATTGGTTCGCTTAAACAATGGGAATTTATTAGCTTATCGTTTGAGGTCGAGAAAATGTCCAAATGAAGACATCATCAAAGTGATGCTTTCCTTTCAAAGATGAGTTGCCAGTTATCTTTGACTCCTCTGACATATTGCAAGGCTGGTCTCTCCATTCCCTTTCAGGTTTCATTGCTTTCAGCTTCTTGCTTCCATGGCGCTCTCTCTCTCTCTCTCTTTCTCTTTTTCTCTCTCTATTCATTTCATTTATAAAGGACACCCAAATGCCCATCAACAGATGAATGAATAAGAAAATTGTGATATACACATACAACGGAATATTATTCGGTAGTAAGAAGGAATGCAGTATTAACACACAGTGTAATATGGATGAACCTTGAAGACCTTATGTTGAGTGAAGCAAGCCAGGCACTGAAGGACAAATATTACATAACCTCACTGATATGAATTAAGCAAATTGAGCAGACTCAGAGAGCTAGAGTCTGAAAGACATGTTTACAGGAGACAGAAAGGGAGTAGAGGGTTGTGAGCCAATGCCCATATGGGCAAAATTTATGATATGGTGGAAGGGTGTAGTTGTGCAGTGGATGGGCATGACAGTGGTGTAGTGATGCTATTGGGTTTGGCAGTGCTGGACTGTGAAGGGGTATGCTGGGGGGATTGGGTTGGACAATCCATGGAACTGAGGAGGGGGCTGGGGAAAGGAGCAGGAACTCTGGGGATTTGCAAGTCTGTAGTTAAAATTACATGTTGGGAATGTTCTTTTGGTAAAGATCGCAGGGGAGGATTACTGGTGTAGGGTGTTGGATGTGGGAGCGCATACAGGAGAGGGTGCACCTTGGGCAGGCTTCTATGGAATATGTAAGTGTTCATCTTGTCATAGTGTGTTATATCAGTGGGTGGAGAGCCACACAAGAAAGAAGAAAATATTAGACTCCCATCCTGGGGAGTCCTGCTATGTTCTCAAATAGAGGGGCAAGAGTCTCTCAAGACATGGGCAGTGCCTAATAAAAGAAAATAGACCAATATGTCAAGCCCTCAATATTATTACAAGTAACTAGGAATCTTATTCTTCAAAAAGTGAAACTTAGTGGTTACCATAAGTACTAAGGGGAGGGAAAGGGCAGAATAGAATAGATGGAACATAGGGCATTTTTAGGGCATCAGAATTATTCTGCATGATCTTACAATAATGGATATAGGCCATTTTAAATTTTGTCAAAATTTATAAAACTGTATGGTCCAAAATGTAAACCATAATCTAAATCATTGACCATGGTTATGAGCAATGCTTCAATATTTGTACATCAATTGTAACAAATGTACCATCTGTAAGTAAAATGTTATTAATAGGGGAGAGGGGAAAAGGGAGAGGATGTTGGGTATATGGGAATCCCCTATATTCTGTATGTGACTTTTCTGTAGCCTAAATCTTCTTTGAAGATAAAATGAAAAAAAATGAGACATTGGGGGAATATATGGAAGAAAATGTCACTGTACATACAAGACAACAGATATTACAGTGATGAAATACATAGTCAAAATTTTTTTTTTATTTTAAATTATTTTTGTATTTTATCTGTTAATTTTAAAACTACCATTATTTCATCTTCTCATTAATTTTATTTGGTAATTTTGTTGGTTTCATTTTTGAAGAAGTTTTGGATCACAGAAAGATCACAACTGTGGCATTGGTGCAGGGTATCAGTGATGGGGGATGCATGGGAGGAGGTCCATCTGAGACATACCACTAAGGCATATGAATGTGTTCAAGTGTTGATGGGACATTTTTACAGTGGCTGGAGATCAACACAATAACTGAAAAAATATTGAATATATTCAATATACAATACACAATACAATATACAATATATTCATTGGGACACAATGAATCATCCGAGTACAGGAGCAGTGCATAGTGAAGGAGGATGGACCACTGTGATAGGCCCTTGATACTGATGACTGTACTTATGAACCTTTTCTTTTGAAATTGAAACTTAGCCTAGTATTATATGTTGCCTAAGAGTTACCTCCTGAGAGCCTCCTTGTTCCTCAAATGTGGCCTCTCTCTAAGCCAAACTCAACATATAAATGCATTACCCATCCCACCCCTGCATGGGACATGACTCCCTGGAATGAGCCTCTTTGGCAATAGCGGATTATTACCAAATGCCAACTAGCAATGCATCTGGAAAAAGACCTTGATCAAAAGGGGGAAAATGTAAATAAAATGAGTTCTTATGGCTAAGAGATTTCAAAGTGAGTTGGGAGGTCATTACAAAGGTTATGCTTATGCACATCTCAGAAGGAGCTCATTGACTGCCAAAGTAAATATTGCCATAAATAGCAGGGCTCATGAGGACTTTTCAGACATCCAGACACTAGAGACTGGGCAGAAAGCTCAGGAGTTTGTCACCTTTCCAGTGGGCCATACTTTGTAATCTATATTCTCCAGGATGACAGAGTTGGACTCAATTGTAGTTTCCCTACACATGGTTCTTCTGTCCCTTCTATTTGAACCTATAGTTAGCCTAGACTTGATAGGTATATGTCCAAGAGACTTAAATCTTTGGGCTGTCCATGTGCCAGTTGGGCTTTGAATCTCAACAGAGTTGCAAAACCTACTCTCCAGTTCATTGGACTCACCCAGAACAACTAACAAGGAGATGATGATGATGGACAACAACCATCCCAAGGAACAGAGACAGTCTTCAACTGCTATCTGCCCCATCTGATCTAAGCCCCCTCTCAGTTAAAAGTGGAGTGGGCATCACCACCCCAGAATCTCAGGACTGTGGAATGAATAATGGACTAGAGTAGACTTACTGCTGTTCTACTATGTACTTATTGTTATTCTAGCAGTAGAAGAACTTTTATCATTCATGTAGAGGCAATGGCCAATGGAGGTTCTGGGGGGAGGGAGACAGAAAAATAGGTGTCATATGGGGGTGTTTTTGGGACATTGGAATTGTCCTGAAAGATGTTGCAATGATGAATACAAGCCATTATATATTTTGTCATAACCTACAAAATTGTGCGGGACAGAGTGTGAACTAGAATGTAAGCTATATTTTACACTTTTGACAATGCTGCAATATGTATTCATCAATTCTAACAAATGCATCACACTAATGAAGGATGTTGTTAATGTGGAACAGTGTGGGAGAGGTAGGGAGTGGTAATATGGGAATCTCCTATATATTTTATGTAACATTTATATAATCTAAAGTATTTAATAATAATAATAATAATAATAATAATAATAAAATAAAGGACACCAGTAATAGGATTAAGATCCATCCTGAATGAGGTGGGACCTTAACCAAAGAAGTCTTATCAATAGGTCTTATTTACAATGGGTTTATATCTACAGGAATGGATTAGGTTTAAGAACATGTTTATCTGGGGTCCATACAGCTTCATACTACTGCAACAATGATCATTGCAGCTGTCGCTAATCTTACTCTTTCTGTTACTGCATCAGTGTATTGTTACAATAACTCCAACTACCATTATGACTAATATGTACCAGTTCCTTATTACAACTGATTCTATACCCAAAAATTAGGGTTTTTATTGTCTTTAGAAATGTTTTATTATTGCCTGTTGTAGGATGCCTCTAATGTGGCTCTCAATGTTTCTAGCCTCCTACTTTCCATGGCCCATATAATCACCATCCCTTGAGTATGCACTGAATTCAATTCTAACAAATGGAATAGAGCAAAATAGAATAGCTTTTACTTCTGATATAAGTTTCAGAAAAATTCTGGCTTCTGTCTTGCTGGCCCTCTCTTGCTCTCTCAGTTGCTGACTCTGATGGAATCTAGTTGTCATGCTATGAGTTCACTTACAGAGAGGCCCGCATGGCAAGGAACTGGGGCAGGCCTCCAGCCCACAGACAACAAGGACCCGAGTCCTACTCACCATGTGAGTGAGCTGCGATGCAGATCCTCCCTCGGCTGAGCCTGGAAATGGCTGCCATCCCAGCAGACACTTTGATTGTAACCTTGGGAGAAATCCTGAGCCAGAGGACCCAGATAAGCTGTGCCTAGATTTCTCACACATGGGAAGCTCTGTTGTTTAATAAGTTATGTTTTTAGGTAATTTGTTTGGCAGCAATAGCTAACTAATGCAGCTTTTTTCATAACTTTGTTGTCTCTTTCATGATTCTTTAATCCATATGTTGCCCTACATTGCTACTCTTTAGAAGCTATAGCAAACACTTGTTTATTACTCTGCTTACCCCACTAGACACTAAAGAGAACAGAAACTGCCTCTGGCTGGTCCTTGCACCTTCTGTGACTAAGGCTGTGCCTTATTCTCTGACAAATCTATTCTCTTCTCAGTGCCTAAACACTGTGACTTATTAAGTCAACAGGCACTTAATTAATATCGTTAAAGTGATGAAGTCCTCCCGTGTGGATTAGTCATAGTGACAGTAGCTCCTGACTCAGAAATGGACGATGTACAGAGACAGAAAGACTATCCTCTGTTATTTGTTTGAAAGACATAGGATAGAGGAAAAAAAGCTAAAGAGAATAGTTTTACATAGCAGAGACAGTGATAAATTGAGTAGAGAAAGATGAAAAGAAAAAGAAAAAGGAGAGTATAGTGCAGTCTGTTTATTAAATTTTAAAGAGAAAACTGTGGGAAAAAAACAAGTTCAATCAAATGAGTTTTATTAGTACTCTGCCCTCAAGTTTATTTTCTAAGACCACTGTCTTTATCAGTACTCTCATACTTGAATTATGGACTTCCTAAGTGTCTGGATGCTTATGGCCTTGGATGTCCTGGTGGAGTGATGAGCATTCTTTTCTCAAAGAGGTGGACATTGAAAGACCTATAGTTTCTGCCTTCCCTATCATGCCTATCATCTCCTTCTTTTCCTATTCTTGGATCTTAGGAATGACTCATGCTAAACAGAGAAAAAGGAACCTTCAAGCAATATGGTTTTCCCAGATTGACACTCCATCTGCTTCTAGGGAAACCCTGGCCAGTGGGGCTTATTAGGAGCCTGTCAGCTTCTGCCTCTAATGAACATTCCCAGGAATACACCATTGGTGCTGCTTAAGGTAACAACTCCCATCTGCTTTCTCATAATGACTTTTATTCAATCCTCAATTCTTGAATGCTTTCACATCAGATTCTTCTTTCATTACATATTTCAGTTTCTCTCTAAACACTATGCAGCATTTACCCTCTAAATTTCCTGATGAGAATCTTGTGAGATATGTGTTAAATCTACAGATTACAAAACCTCTCTGTTATATATTCTGATTCTGTAGAATCTGTGTGTTTAACACACATCTGGAGTGGTTCTTATCTGCAAGGAAGTTTTTTTGTTTTTTTTTTAAGATTTTATTTATTTATTCATTTATCCCCCCCCTTGCTGCTTGTGCTCGCTGGGTCAGCTAACCACGCCGTGCGGGCGGGTTTGCCTTCACCAGGAGGCCCTGGGAACCGAACCCGGGGCCTCCCATATGGTAAACGGGAGCCCTACTGATTGAGCCACAGCTGCTTCCCTGCAAGGAAGTTTTAAAACCACAGGAAGACAACTTAAAAGTAGGCCCATGCTGAAATACCATCTAGAAATAACAATGGTGCTATGTAGCTCTTTAAATAATTTATTCCAAACCATTTATAATCATTACCCTCTTTAATTTCACACACACACATACATTATATATGTAGCTATACTTTTTTCTAATAAAACATTTTTGTATTCATATGCATAAAATACAACACATCAATGCACTACAGCCTTCCAGGATACAGAAGAATAAGAAATCTTTCCTGCCTTTGAGGAGCTCATGCTCTGATGGCACAATTGAAGTCGAGGTGAAAATGGAGTCTCCAAAGTATAGCCCACTGATAAGGCATCAATGTCTGGAGCTACCCCCCCTTATATAGGACCTCGGTGTCTCCAGAGCCCTCCAGAGCCCATCTGTGTGGTGTGATATCGACTTTGATGTTCTATGAGATCCTACTGAGGTGTGCATAAGCGTTACCTCTGGGATGACCTCCCAACTCTCTTTGAAGTCTCTTAGCCACATGAACTCATTTGTCTTTACCTTTTCCCCCTTTTAGTCAAGGTCTTTTTCCAGTCGTATTGCTAGTTGGCACTTGATATTAATCCCTCGTTGCCAGGGAGGCTCATCCCCAGGAATCATGTCCAACGCTGAGGGGAAGATAATGCAGTCATATGCTGAGTTTTGCTTAGAGAGAGGCCACATTTGAGCAACAAGGAGGCTCTCAGGTGGCAACCCTTAGGCACCCCATAACAGTAGGCTAAGTTTCAATTATAAGAGCAAAGACTTGTAAGGCTAATCATCAATAATAAGAACCTATCAGAGGACCATCCTCCTTTGCCAGACACTGCCCCTGCACCTGGGGTACTGTTGCTGCTCCCTTGGAGAATGTGGCAGAGCTCTACAGGCTAGGAATTCAGTATTCTCTCATTTATTGAGCCTTTTCAGTGGGCTATACTTTGGAATCTGTGCTGCTAAGAGTGACAGATTTGGACTCAAATAAGTCCTCCCTGCACATGGTTCATCAGTCTCTTCTATTCAAACCTATATGTGGTGCTGGAGTTTGTAGGTGTACTTCCAGAGACTGGAGTTTTTAGCCTGTCCATGTGCCAACTGTGCCTGGAATCTTGGTGGAGCTGCAACTCCTACTCTGCAGCTCAATGGACTCACCCAAGTCACCTGGCAAGGAAATGACGATGGACAATAGTCATCCCAGGCAATGGAGAGAGTCTGCAGCTGCAGGCAGGATAATCTCATCCATCTTATCCATAGGATATAAGTCCCCTCTCACTTGGAGGTGGAGTGGACATCACCATCCCAGACTCCTCAGGATTGGGGGAAGAGCTATGGACTAGAGTGGACTTACTGGTATTCTGTTGTAGACTTATTGTGATTCAAGCAATGGAAGAAATTACAGCATAGATGTGGAGCCAGTGGCCACTGGATGCTTTTGGGGCAGGGAGAGGGAAAAGCAGTTGTAATATAGGAGCTTTTTCAGGACTTGGCAATTATCCTGAGTGACATTACAATGACAGATATAGGCCATTTTACATCAGCATATAACATGCAGAACTGTGTGGGAGAGAGTGTGGTCTACAATGTGAACTATGGTCCATGCTTAGTGACAAAGCCCCAGGATGTGTAAATACATTGCAGGTGATGTGCCACACTAATGAAAGATGTTTAAGTGGGAGGTTATGGGAGATGTGGGAGGTGGGGAACACTGTTAATTTTTGTGTAACATTTATGTAATCTAAGCATCTTTTAAAATATAACATAAATTTTAAAAATTAAAAAATTAGAAACCTAGGAGCAAAAAAAAAGCCTCCAGAAAAGGTGTTCCAGAAGTACCAGGAATCTCATATCAAAGTGTGAGATACATATCACAGGGAAGCATGGTAGTTAAATCTAAGTTTCCAACAATCCAAGACTAAAAAGGAAACACATCGTTATATACTTGTCTTTCTGTGGAAAAAAAGGAAATGAAAAGCACCCAAGATCATATACAGTCACTTTTATTTAACCGTGGACACTAGGAGGAATTAATTTTTCTTAACAGGACAGATATGACATAAGTAATATTTATCTATGCAATGTGCAATGGATATCAGGGTCATTCCTGAAGGTTTTGGCTCTTACCTAGAACAAAGGGTCAGTGGAGAGGAAGGAAAGAACAAAAAGTTTTTATAGTGGTTTGGAGAAAAAGGTGGTAAGGAGTAAGGAGGCAGATAAATATTGAATAGTGGGTTCTTTTTAAAAATGTTCTTTTCAAATCATGTGCCTATAACTCAGTAAGCAAACATACTTATTACATGCTAATAAGCTTGCTGATAATGGAAGTTAATGTGAGCAGAGAAGTTTTTTTTTTTCCCCAAATGAATGACCCTAAATGCTGAAAAGCAACTATGACATTTTCTTTAATCACATTTTGCAATGTGATGTATATTGATGAACATTATAACATTAGAATAAGTCACCAGGCCCATCTAAAATCTAGGGAATGTGAATTATTTTTCCAGTAATTCTGTGAGCATATCAATAAAATCCCCATTGATTTCCTGAATATAGCTGTGCCCTTCACATGGTGTCATTATAAAGAAGACTTGGTTTAGAAACTAATGAAGGTTCAATGGTGAATCTGTACCAACAGTTTATGAAATCTAAATCTTGGATTTGCAGAGGTACAGTGTTTCCATAGAGTACTTTGTTCAAAATGGATTGGGATCTGCCATGGTCTTACATCTCCTTGACAGTCAATTTTGTGCCTTATTCGCAAATGTAGCACTTTGTGTGAAGCAGTTCACCATCGATGTTACAAATCCTAATGAAGTACTTTACCTCCTGCCAGATTTCAGTGGGGAAGGCTTTCAAATGCATTTCCATTTATACATGCCTGCTTTTTACCCCCAGTGCACAATGAAATCTTACTGAATAATGTTCTTTATTTTCTACTTCCTTTCTCTGGGATGTATGTTGAAAGACAGAAAGTAGATTGCTGTAATAAATGCAAAGAGAGAAAAGCAATTAAGTCATAAAAAATTGGATAGTCTTTGCTTAATGTAGATGTATTGTTATAAATAAGAGATGTGCAGAAGTCTGTAGACATTGGCATTTTGTTCTCTATGCCACTGGTTTCAGTTTTTTATTAATTGTGAGGCAGTAAGGATTTTATTTTCTTTTCTCCGAGCACCTGTGAGACCTTAAAACCAACACATGTAAGCTTCTATTTTCCATCTTTTTGGTCCAGTGCCATCAAGAACAACAGAGTTCAGGCACAAAGGGAAAAGAGTAAATATGATAAAAAATAAAGATAAATACAGGCCAAATAAATAAAAAGGAGAAAAATCACAGAAAAAAAGATTTGAGAAATCTTGTTTTCCATTCAGGCTACTCAGCATTAGTGACTTACAAAAAATTCAAGTCTGGGTCTGATCGCATTGGGAGCTGAGTTCTGTGAACTGTAACAATAACTCTAGCAATTACATACTTAGCTTCTGTTTTTCAATACTTGTTAAACTTAATGCACGGCATCTTGATTGACCATAAATATGGTTTTGCTATAAAAACTATTCTGAGTCACTAGATTTATAATTGTTTTACCATTCACAGGGAAGTTTAAAATCATACTATATAAATACACAAGAGTTTTCAGTGTTTATCAATTTTATAATGGTCATTATCATTTGAGAAGTGGCTGAGAGAGGTATATAGATAAACTTATTCTCTATTTCCCCAAAACAATAATAATAATAGCCCTGTAGTGCTACTCAATGCTAGATGCTAGGTGCTGTTCTGAATCTGCCTCTATATTAACTTATTGAATACTCTCAATGCCATTTTACAGATAAAAAAACTAAACCTCAGAGAACATAAGAAACATACTAAGTGCTTAGTTTTCCAGAGCTGTTAATGACAAATACCACAAACTTGTTGGCTTATGCAACAGGAATTTATTGCCTCACAGTTTTGGAGGCTGCAAATCCAAAATCAGGGTGTCCCCAGGATCAGGCTTCCTCTGAAGTCACTAGCATTCTAGTGGTGGCTTGCTGCCAATCAATCTGTGCCTCCATCTTGTGGCAACCTATCTCCTTTTGCCTCTAATGTGTCCAATTTCCTCTGCTTATAAGGTTTTCTGTCATATTGATAAAGGCCCTCTGATTCACTTTATTTATTTATTTGTTTGTTTGTTTATAAAAGATTTTTTAGGTTACATAAATGTTACATAAAAAATAAAGGGATTCCCATACGCCCTGCTCCCTACACCTCCCACATTTTCCCACATTAACAACATCCTTCATTAGTGTGGTACATTCATTACAATTGATGGACACATTTTGGAGCATTCAACTCTGTAGGTTATGGCCAGATATATAATGGCCTGTATCCATCATTGTAATGTGATTCAGATGATTCCCAAGTCATAAAAATGCCCCCTTATTACACCTGTTTTTCCCTCTCTCTAACCCCAGAACATCCATGGGTCATTGTCTCCACAACAATGGTATTTCTTCCATTGTTAGAATCACAAGTAAGTTTATTTTAGTCCATAGTTCATTTCCCAATCCTGAGGACTCTGGGATGGTGATGCCCACTCCACCATTATTTGAGGGTAGCTTTGATCCCGTACATCTGATGCATGGGACTTTCTTGCATGCAGCTGTAGGCACTCTTGGTTCCTTGGTATGTTGTTTCCATCATCTCCTCCCTGTTAGTTGTCCTGGGTGAGTCCCATTGAACTGGAGAGTAGGTGTTGCAGCTCCGTTGAGATTCACGGCTGTCCATGAACAGCCCAAAGATTTAAGTCTCTTGGATGTATACCTACCAACTCTAGTACTAATTATAGGTTCAAATAGAAGGACAGAAGAGTCATGCATAGAGAAACCACTGCTGAGTCTAACTCAGTCATACTGGGGAGCATAAAAATCAGATTAGGGCCCACTGGCAAGGGGCCAAATTCCTGAGCAGTCTGTCCTGACTATAGTGTCTGGGATATAAGTTCTTAATTTGCTAGAATCACAAGTCTATAGAATACCAGTAAATCTACTTTGGTCCATAGTTCATTCCTCAATGCTGAGGATTCTGGCATGGTGTCACTTTGGCCTTAGTATATTCAAAGATTCTGTTTACAAATGAGTTCACACTCACAGGCCAGGGTTTAAGACATGGATATATCTTTATGGGGGACAAGATTCAATGTACCAAAACAAGGTTCCTAAGGTTGTAAAGAGCAAAGCTGGGATTTGAACCCAAACAACTTGGTTCCAGTATCCAGGCTCTTAACTGCTGCAATCTACCACCTCTCTAGCACTCTCTAGTCCTTCTCTAAGGATTCTTCAGGCAGGGTAAAAGGAATAAAAGAGCTATAAAATGGGAGACACTTAGGCACTATTAGTTTAGCCTATTGGCCTTCTTTGTAGCAATAATGAATTAACAAACAAAAGGAATTATTTATTTAAAAAAGCATCTGGCTAGCAGATCATGTAAGGCCCTGTCAACTTCCCATTAAAATGTATGTGCATTTAAATAATAATAATAATAATAATAATAATAAAGTCTTTTCTGGTACAAACATTTGTGAAAAATACACAGCAATAATGAAAAAATAAGACATATAGGTCACTTATTGCCACAATCTATGAGAAATTTATTAGCTATAGAAAATGTAGCTGAACACACATGGACTTCACATCACAAGAACAGGGGAGGAGGAAATATGCTATTTGCATGTACAAGGTGCTGTGGATTATTAATCATTTCGACAGGCCTTTCTATCATTAGGAATTGTAGGTACAATTTCTAGTCCTCTACAATTTAAAGGGCCTGTGAAAACAATTGAAAACAGAAAAAAAGTTGAACTCAAAATATAAAATTAAGAGTACAAAACATAATAATAAACAATTAAATATACATAAAATATTACATCATATAAACTAATCAATTGCAAGTTCACTGAACTTGTATATGTCTTTCTATACAAAAATACATGAACTATATTGAACATGTAAGTAGGAAAACTGCAATAGAGGCCTATGAATTCCTTAATGTGTCCTTGTGTTGAATAAACCTTTATCAGATTCATTTCTCCTTACTCTGCCACCCCAGTTCTATACCCTCAATCCTACTCATCTCCTTTTCTATAGGTTCATCATCATCACTCTTTTTCTAGGACAAATAGGGCTCACAAGAGCAGAAACAAAGACAATCTCACCCTTTCCCAATGTTCAGAATAATATTAAATTCCTCTGACATGGGGGTGAGTGACGGAAAATGGTGCAAGGTTGCCACTGGCTCTTATAATGTTATCTAGATCCTAATTTACCTTTCTCTCTCTTCCTCCCCCCCCCCCCCCCCTCTCTTTCTCACTCTTTCCCTCCCTCCCTCCCTCCCCTTGGTCCCATCCATGAGTCAAGTACCTAGCATTGGATTTCAACCCTAATCCCCAATTTGAATTCTCTCTTTCTAGCTAGCCCTTAGTAAACTAGATTCTTTGAAAAGCTTGTCCTTAAAATACTATGAACTCTTAAGCTTCAAATAATACAATGAGCTCCAATTTGCAGTCAGGACTGAACTTCTTTGGCCATCCTATTCTAAGCTGCTCTTTGAGTGGCCTACCAACCACCCACAGTCTCCTTCCATTTAGCTATACCCATTTTTCCTCCACTGGATTTAGAACATTTCCCCCATACCTAAGCTGATGTCTGGACTAGACCTGTCCATGCCCTGCCCTAAGGTTCAGCTTTCTTGTTCCTCTGGAGATTTCCATTTGTGTAACACATGAGGGGAGTGGATGGCTATCCGTGTCCAGTTGAACTTTTGGACAATGAGGTTCAACATCATCCTTAGGATAATACCATGCCTCAAGTGTTTCCTATTGTCTGACTTAATTTGCCACAAATATCATGCTTTCTTGAGAATTCCTAAGACTATATGAGCTGAGCTCTCTTCTCTGTTTTGGCACTTATTCTCTGCCCATTCTTTTCATCAGGCATTCTCATTTAGGTAGTGAGAGGCATATTTTCTTATTACTCCTAAGGAAAGGATGAGATCAAATTTGGAGTATTCATATCTAGGGTTTTTTTTTTTTTTTTTTTTTTTTTTTTAATATAGTAATGTATAAAGTAATTCAAAGTGCATAAATGATTTTCAGAACTTTTCTAGGACTACTTCCTAGATCAATGCCTGGAAAGAAAAAAAAAGTGGATCATTAAAAGTTTTGTCATTTGTAGCGGGTGTGAGGAATATTGAGCTAAAGAAATATCAAGAATAGGTAACTGAGGAGGTCATTAGGAAGGGTTGAGCATGGTGCTTGGATAGGAAAGATATTGCCTTATATTTTCACCGTCAGACTTCCCTGACCCTTTCCATTTCTTTCGTGTGGTGACCAGATAATATAGACTTTTAAAATAAAATGCACTCCCATTGAGATATTGTTCTATTGGAATTAGGACATTCCCAGACATCTTAAATTGCGAGAGCTGCTATGACAAATACCATGCAATGGGTTGGTTTAAACAACAAGAATTTATTGGCTCTACACAGTTTTATAGGCCAGAAGTCCTAACTCAAGGTGCCTGCTCTTCTGGATTCCGCCTACTTCTCTCTCCTTCTTGTGGCTTTTTCTGACTTTTGGCTTCTATAACCTTTGCCTTCTCTTTATAAGGCCTCCAGTGAAACAGATTAAGACCCACCTTAATTTAGTTGACCACACCTAAATAGGATCTTTGAAAATCTTGTTCCAAAATGAGTCCATATCCTGACTCACTTTAACATATTCAAATATACTATTTACAAATGTATTCACACCCACAGGAACACAGATTGGATTAATGTCTGTGTGTGGGCCTTGAGTCAATCCCCAACACCAGCTGTGTGAATACAATGATTGATTGGCAGAAGGCAGCTTAGAGTCTGAGGTTGTGGTTTTAGAGAGCAAAAATTCATATAAACTTGTATACATACAAAAACTGGTTAACTAACTGTTAATTTAACCATTTTTCTCAGTATATTAATGAAAATGAGTAGTCTGTTAAAATTGGATAGTATTTCAATGTGTTACATAGTGTAGTTAATTTAGGATGCAGATAAAAGTATGATTGTAAGAACGCTGACCTAAAGGCCTATTTTCTTCCCTCTTGTTTCCTTTTTAGCTTCTTTAAAGTATGCAATCTTACTAATGGATATTACTAAGATGTGTGCTGTTCTCTAGTATTTTCAAGCACAGTGAAGAGGATATTGATGAGATGTGCACAGTTGTAACAACTGTGTCCTAGATAAACACATCTAGCCTGTTGTATATGCCTTTTAATTCTCCTAGGGAACTGAGTCGATCTTATGAGGTTTTCAGTCTTTGTGTGTGTTTGTGTGTGTGTGCATTTGTGTTATGAAAGCTCCAGGTCATTGCAAAAGCCTGTAAATATACCTATATATTTTTCTAAAGGTAGAATCATTTTCAAAAATATTTTCTTATATATAAGCTAATGGCAGAAACACATCCTTTGCACACGTTGTGATATTATAAATTCCAGAAGAAACAGAAGAAAATGATGTCAGAGGAGAAATAAAAACAAATGAATATAACCACAATAGAATTTTATCCATGTATTAATAAATCAATGGTGTCAGAAGAGAAATAAAAACAAACAAATAAATATAACCACAATGGGATTTTATCCATGTGTTAATAAATCATTTGGCAATTTAAACATTGCACACAAGTAAAGCAGCATCTGTTATTTGTGATAAGCAATTTTAATTTCTTTCTTTGAGCTTTATGCTGTCTTTCTTTGTGAATACAATAGAAACAAACCAGGTTGTAAAAGAAGACTAAGAGAAACATTTCCTGTTTCATCATAGGAGATGGTTTATATTTATCTTTAAAAGAATTTTTGCAAAAGCAATTCTGAGGCACATTTTCAAATATTCTTTTGAAAAAATAATCAGTTGTCATTGTGTCTTTCTTTCTAGTTTGCCTCTTTTTCTCAACCTCTTTCTTCCACTTTTTTCCATTGTTATGTAAGATTGATAAAAAGGACAGTGAAGGAAGAGCTAGAGGACCCATTAAAAACAAAATCAGGGACAATACCAACAATTGTAACATAGAAAACTCCATTTTTCCAATTGGCTAAAGTTGATAACTAAACATATTATGAAATCTCAGAAGTTCAGATGGCATTTTAAAGTAATACACATTCTCGAAAAATGATTTCATTAATTTAGAAGTTGAAATACTTTAATATGATTTTCTCTTTTTATGTCTTTTCCTTCATTTTTGACCCTATGACAAAGCTTCCACATGGAAGTGATAACACATATTCAGACAATGTTTCCAATTATTTGTACCTAGCTCAGTATGGGGCTTCGAGACTGTGATTATTTGAAACTATACGGACCCCAGAAAAATCATGTTCTTAAAAGCTAATCCATTCTTCTGGGTATAAACCTATTGTGGGTAGGAATTTTGATTAAGTTACTTCAGTTAGTAGAGGTGCAAAGTGGGTCTTAATCCTTTTACTGGAGTCCTTTATAAAAGAATGAAATTCAGATAAAGAAAGAGGGAAAAACTACTGAAGCCAGAAGCTGAAGACAATGAAACCCAGAAGAGAAGGGAGAGACCAGCTGATACCACCATGTGCCTTGCCATGTGACAGAGGAGTCCAGGATTGCTGGCAGCCTGTTTTCAGGGAGAAAGCATTGCCTGATGATGTCTTGATTTGGGGATTTTCACAGTCTCAGAACTATAAACTTGTAATCTAATAAATCCCCATTGTAAAAGCCAACCCATTTCTAGTATATTGCATTTTGGCAGCCTAGAAGACTAAATAAGTGACACACACAGAGATCTCTTAATTAGCAGGAATTATATAGTATTCCTTGATGAATGAATAAATGAATGACATTTTAAGCAATTGACCTGCTATTTTAGAGAGAGATGGAAGAAGAGAATTACACTAAAAAGAGAAAAGGGAAATTAACTTTCAGTGAATACTGGGAAAGAAAGTTAGATGAGGTAGTAGTAGTAAAATAGGTGGAAAAATATGATAAGAGGCAGGATAGGCAACAATGAGGAACTGGACCATGACTACGAAAAAAGAGAAGGCAGACAACCCTGCTGGTTCCATTTAAAAATTTCTCAGGAAAGTGGTGGTGATTGCAGTGCCCAGTTCTTTTGAATAACACTATTTCTCATTTTGAGAAACACTATGCTGTAGTATAGTTATTCATCCTATGCAAATTCCCAAGACATCCTGTGTGTGTGTGTGAATGTGTGTGTCTGCATGTGTATGTGTAGAAACATGAATTTAAAGTTTACTTTGGGAACTAAATCTGTTGAAACAACTTTATTATATAGCAAATATCTTACAACTTTTACTAGTTTTAGTTTGCATCACTGAAAGACAATGTTGAACATTTAAAGAAAACTGTGAAGGAGTAAATTTGTCAAGAATCCGGCTATCTTGGTGTACAAATGCATACCAAATCTTTAGAAGGGAATGAGGAAGCTAACAACAAAGAATTTCAAGAAAATCTAGTATTATTTTATGTTTACAAAAAAGGCAATGCATTTCTATGCAACTCCTTGTGGATCTATCATTATTTCAAAATAAAAAGTTTTTTTTTTTTTTTAAAGAAGACAGAATAGATCATGTATATACCAACCTGAAGGTGGCAGAACTCCCCCCTGGCATTGTATGCCAAGTTCATTCTGTTGATGATGGCTATTTATACAAGCACTGCTCAAGCCACTGCCTCACCATATAGATAGGAAGTTTCTAGCAGGTGCAGAGAAATTACAGGAAAGCTAGAGAGAACAAATTCTATTCAACTGTAAAGGAATGCAATTTGAAAGTAAAGTTACTATATTTTTGCCTATTTCTGAAAAATTTTGGAAAACTCACTGGAGGCTTTGGATCCAGATGAGGTTGTGAGTTTACATTAGAAAATTCTACCTACTCACTACTAAATGATTCCAGATATTTGAATAACAATATTCAAATAAAGCATGAAAATATAAAATAAAACAACACAGCACCACCAAAAGTAAACTTTTCCAAAGACTATAAATGCACACAAGGGAGACAGGTCCCTTCAGGGTAGCAGGGGTTTAAAGCTACTTATGAGCAGCAGAGGTCTACAGTAAGACTGACTACTTAAAACCAGGAATCTGAAAAAAGATGGGAATGCTGCCTTAGGTTAGAGCTTATATAAATCAGTGTATTTGTGGTTGCAGAAGAAATCACTGCAGATGGAATGTGGGTCAAGTCATCCACTGGCTGAGCAACTGAAGCTGCAGTATCACCAACAGTCCTGTGAGAAGCAGTCAGTGATAGAAGAGCCAAGTCTGAGTGTGCACAAAACATTTAACATGAAAAGGCAAATACAGAGATAGAGGGGAAAATATCACAAAAAATCTTCCCACAGGAAGACACTCTAAAAATTAAAATTCTGAAGCTTCTGAAGAAAACTAACACTTCCTTAGACACCAAAAATGCAGCAATTGTGACACGAGACTTACACATTATAATAACCTAAAAATGACTTGAAAATAAATGAAGCTCTGCAAGTTGGTAAATAAAAGAATAAGAGTTCTGAGGAAAATAGGACATTTAAAAACAAAAATATAAAAAATAAGAAATATACAAACATAAGTTTACAATGCTGTGTCAAGCAAATAAAACCATTTATTATTTAAAGTATATATAGAAGATGTATAACATTTTGAAGATAGGCTAAGTCATGCAGAATATCTGGTAAGTTGAATAGAATCAGAAATGAAAAAAATATGACTAGAAAACCATAAGTTTAAGCAACAACAAGAAGAAAACAAAAAAAAGCACAAAAAATTCTAAGTAATTATGAATTTCAGAGAGAAATCTCAAAAAAATTTCAGAATACTCAGATGTCAAAAGGTAGCATAAGCAAAATTTATAGAAGGAATTTTGATGTAAAATTTACTTTTTTGAAGAACAAAGCAGGGGATTGTGAGAAAAGAGAGAAGGAAAAAAGAAAAGCAAAAATGAGAAAATGAATAACAATGAATATGAAGAAATAAAAAGGCAATAAACATAAAAGATAAGAATGTGAAATAATTTAGTAGAAAGCCACCCTATAAACAAAAACTCAAAAGATTTAATAAAATAAACAAAAACAAGTTACCAGAAAGGAGAAAAAAGTGCATAAAACTCTTGGAAGACTGACTGAGAAACAGAGTAAGAGAAAGAGACAGTGTGGAGTGGAGCAGAAAAGCAATGTAGGGAAAAATATACTCATAGATACTATTGAAAATTTTTCAAATCAGTAAGAAGTTAAAATAAATCAATTATTTTATATCAATAAATATAATAATACACTAAAATTGGCATTTTTGTAGCTGGAAAATGATTATTTGGATTGGTTTCTAGTATTAGGAGAGAATGTAGTGGCTGGGGTATGAATGGAACAAGATTGTCCATGAGTTAATAATGGTTGAAACTGGCCATTAGGTACATGTGGTTTCATTATATTCTACTATCTGTTTTGTATATGCTTAAAACTTTTACAATTATAGGTAAAAAACAAACAACAAAAAACATTAATCTCCATGAAAGAAACATAATCAATAACCTAAAAATCCACCACCACCCTGAAAAGATGCCAGACTCAGATAGGTTCAAAGGAGTATTTTAGATTGGCATAACTTTGTAAAAACTCAGGCAATTACACTCAAGCGAAGAAAATTATAGATAATTTTCACCTAAGATTACATAATTTTAAAACATCTAAATTATATAATTAAATATTTGTAAATCATATCTAGCAATTCTGCTGTAGATATATGTCTAATATATCTGCCATGATGACGTTAATTTCATTCTAGGAGTACTTGGGATATAACTACATAAATTTCTATCAGTGCAATTCATCGTATCAACAGCTTAAAGGATTAAAAAAAGGGACATTTAGAATAAATACCTTAAAAATTTCAGTATAATTTAACACTCATGATTAAAATAAACAAGCAACCAAACCAAATTGAAAACAAAATTCTTATCCCGCTGGGAATATAAGAAAATCCCCTTAAATTCAAAAAAGATATATATGAATATCTAAAAGAAAACTCATATTGGTATAAGATCTGGAAAAAATAAGTATGCCCTCTCTCACCTTCTTTTATGACATGAAATTAGAGGCCAGCACTGTAGGTAGATATATAAACTGGAAAAGAAGAAATATTAATTTTTATTATTTAATTTTGATGTGAACATCTACACGGGAAGTTAATTCATAGATAAACTATCAAAATCTTATGATGAAATTTCAGCCTAGTTGTTGGAGACCTGGGTACCATTTAATAATCAAGAATGTTATGAAACACTTGCTATAATAAATTTTAAAATGTAATAAAATATATTTAATTCATAAATACTAAAAATACTAATAGAACTTTGAAATCTAACAGATGTTAAATAGTTATAGGGAATTGTATTCAAGGACATAAAAGATGACCATAAAAGATGGAAAGAACTATGACATTTGCAAATTGGAAGACTTAATATAGTAAAAACATCAGTTTCCCCTTAAGTCATCTGTACATTCTTTGCAATTCTCATAGAAATACTAGCAGATTTTCACAGAAATTGAGAAAATGATTTTAGAAGTGATATAGATTTTAAGCCTAAGATGATCCAAGACAATTATGAACAAGGCAGGGGATAGGCCCTATCATATATCATGTCATATATTCCTATTGAAAGGAATACAGTGTGAATATATTCAAAGAGGGATCATTGGAAAATATTAGAGAGCTCTGAAATAGAAGGAAGCATGGAGGGCAACTTGGTGTATGATAGGAGAGACATTAAAAGACATGGAGAAAGGATGCACTGCAAAACATAGATAGTGTTAATAAACTATTCATACAGAGTGTAGAAATATGTATGCGTGTGCATGTGTGTTTGGTGGGGAGTGGGAGGATGTTAAAAGTGTCAAATTCTCGGGAGGTGGATGTAGCTCAAGTGATTGGGCTCCCATCTGCCATATAGGAGGTCTGATGTGAAATTCCCAGGGCCTCCTGGTGAAGGGCAGATGGCCTGAGCGGAGGGCTGGCCTGCTCAGGAGTGCTGGCCCACGTGGAGAGCTGGCACAGAAAAAAGAAAAAATAGTGTCAAATTCTCACTTGTCATAAGAAGTACAAAGATAAAATATGGAAGTAAAAGAAAAAACATGAAAATTCCTGAAGCAACATATTTTAAAAATGAAAATATTGCCCTCTAGAAGTGGAAACTGCAAAAGGGAAGGAGTGGAGGTGGGGGCCTATCCTATATTTCATTATAACCTTATTTAATATTTAAAGCTATACACATATATGATTTTGTTAAATATGAACATTAAATTAAGAAAATGAAAATGTAGAAGAGCTTTCTTGCCTTTTAAAAATTTTAACAGTCATCCCATTTCCTATAAACGTCACTTAGAAAATTTTAATTCTTAAAACATTCATAGTATCAAACACATAACCAAACATCTCATTAACCGATGCCTGATAAACCCAAGCTTTTGCCATGCAGTTTAAAATCTACTAAGATCACCCAGGATTGTGTATGGAAAATCAAAGATTAACAATCTTTAAACTTTAGGGGATCATGACTCCAAATTTGGTTATATATTTTAGTCATTATTGTAATGCTACTGTCAATAATTCAGAGTCAATAGCTGGGTTTGGGAAACTCTGGTACATTGGCCATATGCAGCCAACTGCCTGTTTTCAAACCATCCATGAGGTGAGAAAGCGTTTTATATTTTTGAATGACTGTAGAGGTACACTTTTAATATCTTCAAATTTGCTTCTTGGCCCACAGTCTAAAATATTTACTTTAAGACCCTTTTGAGAAAAATTTTGCCAACACCTGGTCTAAAGAATAGATGAATTTGTTAGTTCAGAGAAAACAAATAATCAAATATCTCATTTATCTAAATTTCCCATGGTTTTCAACAGTTCAATTACTTGCAAATAGTTGATCCAGGTGTCCTAAGTAAGCACAACCTGTAATTGATATCTGAATGCATGAACTGAACTGTTACTCAACCTATGTAAAATATATATGTATAGTTCCAAATTTGGAGGATAACAAGGACTTTATTTTACATGGGAACTATATAAATTCATTCAGAAGCAATGTAAACATAGCCTCCCTCACTTGATATAAAGTCTATAAACTTGGCAGATACAGGTGATCAACTAACACAGAAGTCATATCTTGAGTTCAGGGGGCTTATGGATTCTGTTTTACTTGGCACAGATCAATAGGTCAGGATACTCATTTTAGAGACTATTCTTAGGTAGCTGCATAACTGTTAACAGTTAATTCTCAAAGAATTTTCAGTGCAAAACTGATGACCAGGAGAATGTAATAAGCATTATTTTTAAGGAACAAGCCTCAAGTCTATTGTAAAAATTTCTGTCAGTGGAATCTGTATAAAAATAAGAATAAAATTTGGTTTAAATCTGCAAATTAAACCAAAGCTGTGAGATATGATACAGAACCACACTGGTCTAAATGGCAGCTATCAGCCATATGTAGCTTTTCAAACTTAAATTTAAATTAACTAAAATTAAATGAAATAGAACAATGCATTACCTCAGTTGTAACTGCCCATATTTCAAATGCTAAGTAGCCACATATGGCTAGTGACTACTGTTAGGACAGGACTGAGTTGAAATATTTCCATCACTGCAGCTTAAAAAAAAAAAAATTCAGACTGAATTTGATTACATATAGAAGCAGTGAAAAAGGACCAATAGAACAAAATCTTTTTCAAACTGACTGAACAAATACATCTAGCATTGGGTGTGAGATAATGAGTATAGTTTGAATATATTAATTTAAGTCCCTATAGTATGTATAGTATGTCCCTATAGTATGGAAATGGCTAATAAGTAGAAATGTAGTCTGAAGCTCAAAGGTCTGGTGTCAAGGGGAAAACATATCTAATGGCTATTATATCTGGTGGTTAACTTCAGGTTTTATCTAAAGCTGTGAAAATGTTCTAACTTAGGAAGGAATGTAGAAGAAAATGTTTAGTCCATGAATAGAACTTTGAGGGACACAGCATCAGTCACAATTCTTAGTTGCAATCATTAGTTCTGCCACATTTTCTAATGGGACACCAAGAATACCCTGAGTACAGGGGTAATGACTAGTGAAGGAGGATGGACCATTGATGAGTCCTTGATAATGATGACAGTACTTATGAACCATTTCTTCTGAAATATAAACTTAGCCTAGTATTATAGGTTGCCTAAGAGTTACCTCCTGAGAGCTCCTTTTTGCTCAAATGTGCTCTCTCTCTAAGCCAAACTCAGCATATAAAAACATTACTGTCACCCTGGCGTGGGACATGACTCCTGGGGATAAGCCTCCCTGGCACCAGGGGATTACTACCAAGCACCAACTACCAATGCACCTGGAAAAAAGACCTTGACCAAAAGTGGGAAAAGGTAAGGACAAATGAGTTTATATGGCTAAGAGATATCAGAGTCGGGAGGTCATTCCAGAGGTTATGCTTATGCACATCTTAGTAGGATCTCATTGACTGACACAGTAAACATTGCCTCAAACAGCAGGGCTCCTGAGGTTTCTGGAGACATCCAGACACTACAGGCAGGGCTGACAGTCAAGAGTTTGGTGCCCTGCCAGTGGGCACTACTCTGGAATTTATGCTCACCAATGTGACAGAATTGGACTCAGTTGTGGTTTCCCTACAAATGACTCTTCTGTCCCTTCTATTTGGACCTATAGTTAATACTAGAGTTGATAGATTTATGCTCAAGAGACAAATCTTTGGGCTTTCCATGTGCCAGTCAGGCCCTGAACCTCAAGACAGTTGCAATACCTACTCTCCAGTTCATTGGACTCACCCAGGACAACTAACAAGGAAATGATGATGAGCAACGACCATCCCAAGGAACAGAGAGTGTCTACAACTAGAGGCAAGATAGTCCCATCCATCTGTGCCATGGGATCTAAGCCCCCTCTCAATTAGAGGTGGAGTGAGCATCACCACCCCAGAATCCTCAGGATTGGGGAATGAATGATGGACTAGAGTAGATTTACTGTTATTCTACTATGGACTTATTGTTATTCTAGCAATGGAAGAACTTTTATGATTGATGTGGATGGAGTGGCCACCTGAAGTTCTGAGGGGAGGGAGAGGGAAAAATAGGTGTAATGTGGGGACATTTTTGGGACATTGGAATTGTCCTGAATGATGTTGTAATGACAGTTACAGGCCATTATATATCTTGCCATAACTCACAAAATTGTGCAGGACATAGTTTAAAATATAATGTAAACTATAATCCACACTTAGTGGCAATGCTCCAATATGTATTCATCAATTGTAACAAATGTACCACACTAATGAGGGATGTTGTTAATGTGAGAAAGTGCGGGTGGGGGTGGGGGGGACAGGGAGTGGGGCATATGGGAATGTCCTACATTTTTTATGTAACATTTATGTTCTTTAAGTATCTTTTTAAAAGTTTTTAAAAGTATTTTAAGAAAAAGAAATTATTCTAGAGAGTTTAATCAGAAAAGAAACTAAAGACATCAGGTAGCTCAAAGCATCTATGTGACTGCTGGAGACTCAGAATTCGAGGGTATACAGCTAAAGCCTTTTAACTATATCATAGAAATGCACCAGCAAAGACTCAGGCACTCCAACTGGCCTCACTGAAAGAGACCCTGGGCCACCAGAACCTCAGTCCTGTTATACTTGTAGACTGGAGGCCTCCACTTTCATCCTCACCTTGTCTTGTTCCTAAGCTTTCAGTTAAATTCTCACATAGGTGTACTTGCTTGGTAGATCCTAATTTAAAATTCTGTACCTTCTTAACTATGAGAGGCCAAAAATATGAGGGGATGTACAAGTCATAATGTATGAAATCTCTCAAAAACATGGGAAGCATTTTCAAAAACACCCAGAAATCCTGACTGAGGTGCATGGTGATGTGGATATCTACATGTATATGCTTGGGAGAGGAAGAGTGGTCTGCTATTCTGTAAAGAGAAAGCCAGGGGAAGACAATTTCTCAAAAAGTGAGCTGAAATGACAAATGTAGTAGGATGTCAATCAAAGACAATCAAACTTCAAGTTTAATTCTGTAAAGGACAAAAAAAGATGCTACCTTATGAGCTCCTTGGGAGAAAGTCATAATTTCATATAAAAAAAGTTTGCCAAAAATACTCATTTTCTTGTTTGCTGCATTGCCAGATTGGCCAGTCTTCTACTTTGTGGCAGTATGTTACATGAATTATCTGATTTTGCTTTCACTTCAAACCATACAAGACTCTTTGCCTATATAAAGTAAACTGAAGTTTGGAGACATTAATAAGTTATCCAAGATAACAAAACTGGTAAGTACTAGAGCTGGGCATCAAAGAGAGTATTCTAACTCCAATGGTCATTATCATCTCATCATATTATACTGCCTAGTAGATTGTGACCTCAGTAGGATACATAACAAATATAACAATATCTGTAAGAGCAAAACCGAAAAAAAAAAAAAAATGAGCTCAGTGTTAGAATAAATTGATTCATAGCTGGATGAACAACCACATCCCAGAGAAGATCTGTCAAGTGCTATCAATTGACAATGGATTTCTAAAGACATACCACTTGCCTATCTGTCTGTCTTGCTGTGGTATTCAGTAATGTCGACACCTGGAAGAAAAGAATAACACCTGTTGTTATTTTCATTTTTTTTGTCTCATAGACTTCTAATTATGTTATTTTTGTAACTATCACTTTCTGATATGTTGACTTAACTTCTTTCTAGTGTGAAAAATAATTTAAAAAAATGGAAAGTGGGTGGAAAAGTGGAATGCATGCTTTTCATAGTTGCATATGATGCAAAATTTAATAAAAATATAATATCCTTAATGGCAAAATACACTAAAATATTCTGATAGACTAAAATACAGTTCTATAACTGACAAGTTGAAATGGAAGGTAAAAATTTTAAATATTTCACTAAAATATATTTGTCAAAATAAATTGCCAAACTTACAACAAAGGAAGCATGGGACCAAGGCCTATGTTGACAAAAGTACATGTTGAGGGGAGTGGTTGTGGTCAAGTGGTTGAGTGCCTGCCTCCCACACAGGAGGTCCTGGGGTCAGTTCCCAGTGCCTCCTGATAAAACAAAAACAAACAACAAACAAAACAAATGAAAAAACCAACTCAAATAAGCCGATGTGGCTCGGTGGTTGAGTGCCAGCTTCCCACATATGAGCTTCCAGCTTCAATCCCAGGCCCCTGGTACCAAAAAAAAAGTTTCTTATAAAAAAGGTACATGTAAAAATTCTGAGGTTTTTATATGATCATAAACTCAATATGAAACAATAGTGAGTACAGCTGTTAAAATAAATACTGTTATCAAATTCTGCTTTAAGACAGAATCCATATGAAGTTATATATATTTTAATACATTTCATGGATCTACATTGCATTGTGTTGTGCACTTACCCAGTCTGCATCTGTATGCCAGCAAGGTGTCACTTGATATAACTACTTCCAGCAAATTTCGTTTCCAGCCCCATATTAAATTGGAATGTATCATCAGTCATTACAATTAAATTTAAAATGGAACCTTTCCATCACATGTCCAGTTTTCATGTTCAGAAATCTAAGGAGGATCACTTCCTCATTGGTTCACATTCATTAGATTCTCTCTTCCAATTTTTTTTTTCTTTTATTGGTTTAGCACATATATATTATCCCACATTCGTCTGAGGACAGAGAGGGTGTATTTTCCCCTTCAGCAACTTAAACTCATTAAATGATTTACAATTAATAGTAACTGAATAACCATGTGCTTAATAAATTAGGTACAATATTTAATGAGGAGGGAACAACTGAGAAGAAACTAGTTATATAGTTCTGAAACAAGATAAGAAAGAGCTATAATTTCTGTACTATAATCTGAAATGCCCTAGTATGATAGAGGCAGTGGAGTGACATATAATAGTTATTCAAATTAATATATTTTTCATTAAATTGTCTGTATTTCTTTGGCATGGAGAACCAGGCTAGTTCTTTTAATTTATAACAAGAAACAAACATCCGGAAATTATAACCTCCCCAAAGTGGAATGTGCTCATTTATAATGTCATAGAAATAATTTCATATCTCTGGATCATCTCAAAAGAAGGCTGAGTTACAATATTTTCAGGAATTTGTAGAGAAACTTAGATTCTTTAGTCAGAGGCTGAGGAGTACACTACTTTATTTCTATCAATCCACCAGGTTTAGAAGCATTTAGACCTTTAGCATAATACCTGAGGGTTTAGGAATAATATTTGTCTTAAATAGGGGATCCCCATGCTCTTGTGCTGCAATTCATTGGAGTGAATTAGAACACCATTTTGGTTTAATCCCCAGCTCACCACTCAACTGCAATTTAGTTGACATCAATTTATTCAATTAAAGAATTATTGACCACTCACCATGTGTCGGATGTTTTGCTAGGTGGTGGGAATATAATAAAGAGCAAGCCATGGATCCTGGCCTCATGTTGCTTAGGTGTCTAAACCACTGTTTTCTCATCTGTAAAACAGAAATCATACTCCACATCTAAGATTGTCCAGTGAATTAATGAGCAAATGCCTGTAAAAAGGATAGTACAGTGTTGGATTGCTTATTTTTATTTATTTATTTAATTCATTAATTACATATTTAATTTTTTACCCCATTACAAATATTATTAGCCTGTGTTTATGTTCTTATCTTTATAAATTCCCCTAACTAGTCTGCCCAAGGACCCAGGATTCTGTTCTTGACTCCCAGGCTGGTTATGGACTGGGCTGCCCAGTCAGCCAGCTTAGCTCACCTCTGATTCATTTACACTGCTATCCTATGATGAACATCTTTGAATGGCTACTGTGTTCTCCTTTGTCCTAACAACAAATTCTGATTCCATTCATCTTCAGTCTATCCAAAGGTCTCCAATCTCCTTTCATCTTCAGTCTATCCAAAGGCCTCCAATCTCCTTTCTGCTCATTCCACACCAGAAATTTGCAAACTTTAGTAAGTGCAGAATTCACCTACAGAGCTAGTTCAATTGCATTTTTTCACAACACTAGATTAGGATTCTTTCTCCAGCCTCTCACCAAAGAGCAAACCCCAACCAGAGACTTGAGTGTTAGGTATTCATCACTTAAAGAACAATGACAGATAGTAAATTTTGTGGAATGTCTATCATGTGTGAGACATTTTAGCTGGTGATGCATGTTTTTTTAACTTAATTTACTGTTCAGGAAAACTCTGAGAGTATGGCTACTATTATTCCAATTATGTAGATATGGGAAATGAAGTTCAGAGTATATATAGTCTCCCCAAGGTCATTGAGCTCAGGTAAAAAAAGGGGAAAGAATTCAAACAGATGTGTTGAACCTAAAGCAAATGCTCTTTCACATTCCACCATACTGGTTCAAATAAACAATAGCAGTGATATCTACAAGTTACTATAAGTAACACTTCGAAAAGAGCAGAAGTTTTTATATATTCTCAAGGACAATCATGATATTTTCTTTGAGAAGATACTTTTAAGTAGTATAAACTTTTATATGTCACAGTTGAGTGAGGGGAGAGGAACTGACAAACAGCCCACTTTTCAGATTCATTACTGTATCACTAGTCTACGGTTCAATGTTTTCATTAAATGTCTGCTGGCATACAGGCTTTTCCTCTTTAATTTTCCAGTGGATGGTGTTACTTGTCAGTGGGGAGACACTGATTTTAACTATTATTTTTGTCTTTTTTTCATTAGAAGGCAGAAGGCAGAGTTGATATTATCTCTGTCATCTGCACTGTAAATTTTACCCTGCCAGTTTTCAATCACTGAACAGTCAATCAATCCGCTATCTAAGACTGGAACTGATCACCAATAGGTGATTTTTATTTTTATTATCGTTCATCTAATCATTACTATGTCTGAAAAACTCAACTCTGATTTCACATTTTCTGCAATATTTCTTGAGCATATAGAAAAGTCCTTGAGCTTTGTCTATTTGTGTGTGTGTCAGCATTTTCAGAGACATAATTCACAGAGGGTAGAATCACTTGTAAGGAGCGTGAAATTCTCAGTCCATGGCCTCATAATGCTAAGGTGAAGAAAAGGAGTAGGGAACGATCCCCAGTATCTCTAATGAATTTCAAAAGGCAAATTATAAATAGCTCAGAATGTTCACCCAGTTATTACATAAGCTTACATTTTTCTGTTCAAGTACATAATCAAAATAATGAAGGTGAAACCTTCTATTAGAAAATGATACATTCTTTAGATTGAGAGACTGAATTGCAACCAACTGCAAAAACAGAATGTCCTAATAAAGCTAAAGTTGTGAGATTAATTGTTCTCTTATATTCATTTTTAATGAAGAGTAACAATTGGCTTGACAGGCTAATTATTATAGCATCCTGAGTCCACAGTATGTAATAAGAGTTATAATTTACTAGTCAATCAAAATCTATGACTTATGTTATTGTACTTGAAATTCTCAACTTTCTTTGTTTGTCATGTTAACTGGATGACATATGGAAATTAGTAAAGGTGTTATCCTCAAGAAAGAATAGAAGCATGAAATATTCTGCTCATATTTCTATTGCATCTGATGTTGTGCAATGGCTTTGGGTACAATGAGCATGCATTCTTTCCAATTTTATAACAATTATTATATTGCCATGGGGCATATTGAAATGGAAATTTTGATAAAATATACTAAATCTTAGTACATTCTTATTGTTTGACAATATAGGCTTTTATAGAATGAAGGTGGATTAGATCAATCATAATATACAAGCCTCTAATGAAAGATATATTGGAAGATATTTTGATATATAGAAATTTGCTGGTGTTGCTAGATATTTTAATACAGAATTTTAAGCATTCTTTGCTTGTTTGGTTAAGGAGTAGAGAAAATATATTTTCTGGGGAATTTCTTTTTTTGAGAACTTATAATTTACCACCTAAATGTGTGGGATTCTTCCTTCCATTGCAATTCTGCCTCTCTGATGCACTTGGCCAATCATGTCTGCACAGCAGCCTCACATTTATACTGAGAGCACCTGATAACAGAATCACAGAGGAACTACAATGAAAAGGAGGAATGTGAAGCAATCAGTCCAGGAGCTCTGCATTCAAGAAGACGGGAATTGAAAATCCTGTTTATCGACAGAGTGTGAATGAGAATTCAACAAGGATTTTCAAGATGTCAGAAAGGTATTACTGTGATAGAACAGTGATGATGTATTTCAAAGAAATGTCTGCATCATACTTGATAGGAAGAGGGAGAAATTCAGTATATCATCTAATCTAAGATGCTATCAACTATAAAAGTTACCACTACCAATTTGACTGATTCAATGTCTTCTAATCACTTGGAAATTTTATTTTAAAAATGATTGAAAGATATCTTTACACATAAGTTGGCAAAGATATTTACTGTATGTCACTCGAGCATTTAAAAAAATTTTTTTTAAATATAAGAGAAATTGATTGGTTAAATGATTCCTAAAATTTCTTTCCAATCCTATTTTTCTGCAACATTATCTATGTAGGAGACATAAATATTTTCCACATAATATTGTCTTCTTGGCCATCAAGAGAAGTGCAGCATTTTTAAAAAGGAGTGCCAATTATTGTCTTTGGTATCTTCCCAGATGATGCTGACAATTCTATGTATTTCGATACTGTTTTTTTTTTTTTTCTGCTTATTGAAGAGAGGCCAACAAAAGGTTTCCAGATAGTAACAAGAACTTCTATATGTATCATCTAATTTCAGATACATTAAAATGTGGAAAACAATGTGACTTAAAGTTGAAGCAATATGGTTAAACCATATCAGTCTGACACTTCTAAAACACATTCTTATTTAGAAACAACTAAATAATATAATTTCTGGTAACTATTCAATCTTACTTACTACTGAAATCTAGGCTTGAAATAAAGAGAAAAAAGTGTGTCTCATTTTGCCAGATCTGCTGTCACAAATGCCACATAATGTATTAGTTTAAACAAGGGGAATTTATTGGCATATTGTTTTGAGGCTAAAAGGAATCCAAAATTAAGTTGTTGACAAGCCAATCTTTTGCCCCCAAATCTGTTGTGTGTTGGTGCTGGCTGCTGACCATCCTTGGATTTCCTTGGCTTTTATCTTTGGCTTCTATCACATATTGATATCCTCTCCTTTCTCACTTCCGTGACTTCCAGGTTCTCTTTATGAGGCCTCAAGTACCTGGAATAAGGTCCACCCTGGCTCAGTTTGCCACACCTTAACTAAAAATTGCACCTTCAAAAGGTTCTATTTACAATGAGGTCACACCCACAGGGGCATGGATTAAGATTAAGAACGTGTTTTTTGGGGACACATAATTCAAACTACCACAGAGGGTCTCTAATTTGGCCACCATTCAAGATGCCATTAACTAGAGCTTATAGCATTCCTATCATTCTCCAATATACAAAGGCTATTTTTCTCAAAATTAGGGCTCTTTTAAATCGGATCTTCAGATCCAATATAGTACTCAAAATTGATCAAATCATATTATTGGCTATTTATACATGCACATCTAAATCATTAAAGGAAGCTATTCAAATAAGAACAAGGATAATGCAAGGGTTGATTCTAATCATGAACCACTAATTCCTTCTCACCAGGAACCTGTTAAAAATACACTAATTGTGAATAAAAATTCAATATCTCAAGCCTGATGTTGGACCTCAGTGTTTTCAACTTTTGGCTTTCTTGGACTTTCTTGTATACCTTTCAGGGTCTAACAGACTCATTTTGCAATATAAAGTTTTATTGCAAGGTCTTTGTTACAGTACACATAAAAATTATTGTTTTGCTCCTGGTTTTGATTCAGATATTTCTGCTGAGCCCAGGACTATGTTAACTCTATTTATTTTCCATTTGTCTCTCTGATAATGCTTCATTATTTGCACTGTTCATAGTCTACATTTTCTTACATTAAATTGATTATCCTATGTTTTCTCTAATGAGTTGATTGACTGAGCCCTTTCCACTCTGTCTCTGTTTTGTGCTAAACTCTACCTCTGTCTTCACTAATTTATTTTCTCTTTGACCACTCTTCCCCCAAGTACTAACCTCAGTCTACCCATTTCTACAAGTCAATGATCTCCACACATTTTTTTTTTTTTTTTTACTTTATATTTCTATCAGTGAAATAGTTGCATGTTTAGTTATAATCTGTATGTATGTGTATTATACTACTAATTTTTTTGGCTCAAACTCTGCTCTTATCCCTTTAGATCATCAATTAAAAACTTTTTGCTTTATAATAGTATTACTAATATAACTGGGAATAAGAGTAAAGATGCCAGTTCTATTTTTGTATTATTTGCTTGTTTTTGTATTAGTTTTATTTCAGTCATGTCTTTAAAGGAATATTTTAAAGTCATTCTTCTGAGGTCAACTGTTGTTTAAATTAGAAAATATAGTGTGCATGCTCTCTTAACTTAGAATATAGCCAATGACATATTTGACACAGGGGCACCTCACATATTAACTGAAGGGGTTTTCAGTGTCAAGCTTTCTTTTAATTATTGGTAAATTTTAACTTTAATAAAAAGATATGAATATAGATATATAGATGTTGAAAATGTATTTTATTGGTTCATTTTAATGGATGGTCTCACATCCTCTCTAGAATGTACTCACTCCACTTGGAGATCATTGCTCTAAGGTAATGACCCTTCTTGTCACAAGGTCAATGATTCTATAGTAAATTTCTGGTTATCTAGCCTTCTCTGAATATACTGGATGGAAAAAAACTCTAGTATTCTGCAAAAAAGCAAACCAACCAGCATTGAAAGTAATTTTACCTCCATGTAGCTTTCTTGTTTCTGATTTTGAAAATGTTCCCCTTAGGTATGGAGCACAGACCAAAATGACCAAACATCAAAATACGTCACCTTGCTTTAAAATCTTTCAATTGTTGAAGAGAAGTAAATTCACCTTTAGCTCTTTCTTATACACTATGAATAAATTATATATGCAAGTTCCTATTTTTCTCCATTTTTCTTACTAGGAAATGAATAGTATTGATGAATAGAGATTACTCTTTTTTGTCTCAGTATTCTTTTATTCTTTATTGTTTTTTCCTGTTGCTTTGAAATTTTTTGAACCCTGTACCATTAAATAATTCTAAAATGACTCTGGATCTCCAATTTTGATAAGGAAATAGTTCAATTCTCAATATTCATTTAGGTAGTCAGTTATTGAAAATATGCCATGGGAGGCATATGCTAGGGATTGGGGATGAAAATATGGTCATAAAGTCCTCCAGGAACTGAGAGTCTAGTGAAGGAAACATACTATAATCTGATATGCATACTCTGCTATAATAGAACAAGCAAGGTAATAATTCTACTTAGAGAGCAGAGAAATGCAGTTTGGCCTTGAATGATGAACAGTTGTCTTCCAGGAATATATTGAAAAGCAGAACTATACAGGAAGAAGTGTAAGCAGGAGAAAACATTGGAGTCAGAAAAATGCTTGGTTCAATGTTGTGTTTAATGAGTCAGAAAGGAAGAGAGAATGACTTTAGACATGCAGCTCAATTTACACAGATTTTTGTCATCCAAATGCACAAAACTTCTTAAATTCATCCAGAATTTGATGATGTTTCATAAATATTTTATAAATGTTTTATAAATTTTTCCCAAGAGTAAGTAACTAATTTTCACTATTTCTGAAGTATATTATAATTTATATATAAGCCAGGGTTGTTTTTGTGATTTTTTTTTTTTTTTTTTTTTTTTGCTTGCTTGTTTTTGCTTATAAACAGTAGAAACACTTATGGCTAACTTAAACATAGAGTAAATTTCTTTGAGGTCAACTTGGTTGCTGAGAACATTAAAGAGGTTCACAATAAGCTCTAAGAAAGGAAAAGGAACAGAGGAGGCTAAGAATTTGTATAGAAAAGATTTAAGTATATTTTCTTTAGACTGTTTTGGTTAGAATATCCTCATTTTAAATATTTTATATCTTTGCATCTTTCTCATAGAATTTAAGATTTATAGCAGAGTCTGATTTGATTAATTTGGGTCTTGAGCAAACCTCTTTTCCTGGTAGAAAAAAAAAAACCTCTTTTCCTGGCAACCTACATGAGTTTAGACAGAAGTAAATTTTTGAGTGAATATTACCGAAAGAGGTTGAAGGGAAGATATAAGAGAATTAAACAATAGTTATTCATTCATTGCTTTCTTGTAGCTGTTCAGCATAAACACAAAATCATTTTGTTTCATACCAACAATTTTTAGCACTCACTTATATTATTACATATATCACATTATAATTTATCCTATCATTCTAAAATATATATATACACACAAAATATACATAGATATAGATATAAATGATATAGATGTAGATGAAATATGTCCTCTTCATCTCCCTGGAAAAGGAGATAACCATAATACCATTACTGTAGCAGTTTCAAGATCTGTTTTTATTCCCTCTATCCTTGTCTTGTATTTATCGTCTCTAGATATTTTACAGTCTACGCTAAATGTGGCCACAGTCAATATGCTTTATATTAATAGTACAGGTAAGGAAGAGGAAAGAGATCATTTTGCTTTTGTTTATTTACTTATTTAATTTTCTTTTTGTTTGTTTGTTTCTATTTTTGGTACAAGTTAGCAAGCAAACACTATAATATTTGCTTCTTCAATTGTCCAAGTCCATAAATTTATATATGTGATGCTTCTCTTGACAATTTCCCCTTACTTTCACCTGAAAATTTAGCTATTTGGAATATTTTGCCTAAACGTAATTTTGAAGGATCTGACATTGGTGATCCTGCTTATAGAGTACTTCTGTGATCTTCTCTTAAACTTTACAATTGCTGTATTAGTCTAAAATAATGTCCCTAAGAGTTCCTGTATTCTTCTCTATTGTCTTTGTCTAAGAGCAAAACTAGTTTTCAATGATTTGAATTAATTCTTGCTTTATAGATCTGGTGGCATAAGATGGCTTAAATAGGTATAAGGCATTCTCAACTTCCCCTAGAGTGTAAGCAATTTTATGTACTTTGCTGGTAGCTGAAAACAGCTTAAATTTTTTTTTTTATTTTAAATGTTGTTTTTTTAATTTTTAATGAAGCTTTAGATTATATAAATGTTTCGTCAAAAATATAGGGGAATCCCATATGCCCCACCCCTGCCCCTTCCCACACTTTCCCACATTAACAACATCTTTCATTAGTGTGGTACATTTGTTACAATTGATAAAAACATATTGAAGCATTGCTACTAACCATGGAATATAGTTTACATTGTAATTTACACTCTGCTGCACACCATTTTATAGGTTTTGGCAAAATGTATAACAGCCTCTATCTGTCATTGCAATGTCATGCAGGACAATTCCAATGTCCCCAAAATTCCCCCCATGATACATCTATTCTTCACTTTCCCTCCCCTCAGAATCTCTGGTGGCTACCGCCTTTATATCAATGATAAAAGTTCTTCCATTGCTAGAATAATATAATAGAATAACAATAAGTCTACTTTAGTCCATTGTTCATTCTCCAATCTTGAGGATTTTGAACTGGTGTAGCAGTTTGATATCATTTATGAATTCCAAAAATAGATACTGGATTATGTTTGTAAACTGATCTGTTCCTCTGGGTGTATTAAATTGTATTAAATTCAGAGGTTTCACTTTTACTTGATTAAATAATAATTAAGGCTTTGATTGGGCTACGTCAGTAAGAAGTGGAGTCCCAGCCTCCTTGGTGGATGGGGACTCAGAGAAAATTATATGACAGAGGAGTTAGTTGGAATTTTTGTGATGCTGGAGTCCTGGGAAGTAAATACACAGAGAAGCAGATACATGGGAAAAGAGAGAAGACTCCATTAGACATGGTATAGGCCCCAGGAAGAGAGACGAGCTGTTTGCATCTGGCCTTGTGGAGAGAGCAGAGCAGCTGAGACCAGACAGTAATGAGCCCCGGGAGAAATTAGACTTATTCCAGCCTAGAGCTGAGGTTGGAAGAAGCTGGGACCACCACAGAGCCTTAGGAGGAAGAAGAAGTCTGAACTTCCTGCAGATGCCAGCAGCCATCTTGCTCCAACACGTGGCAACAGACTTTGGTGAGGGAAGTACTTGTCTATTCAACTCCTTTGCTCATTTATAAATTGGATTATCTTTTTGTTGTTGAGTCGTATGATCTCTTTAGATATTCTGGATATTAAACACCTATCTAATAAATGGCTTGTAAATGTTTTCTCATATTCTGTAGGTTGTCTTTTCACATTCTTCACAATATCCTTCAATGCACAAAAGATTTTAGTTTTGATAAAATAAAATTTACCTCGTTTCTTTTGTTGCTCATGCATTTGGTGTCACATCTAAGAATCCACTGCAAAATCCCAGTTCATGAAGATTTTCTCCTATGTTATATTCTAAGATTTTTATAGTTTTAGCTCTTATATTTAGATAACACATTTTGAGTTGAGTTTTGTATATGGAGTGAGGTAGGGGTCTAACTTAATTCTTATGTATGTGACCATCCAGTTTTCCCAACAGAATTTGTTGAAGAGACTATTCTTTCCCCTCTGCATCTACTTAGCACCATTGCCAAAAAGCATTTGACCATAGCTGTATGGGTTTATTTCTGGACATTCAATTCTGTTCTACTGATATATTTCTCTTTGTGTCAGTATCACACTGTTTTAATTACTGTCACTTAATAATACAATTTGAAATGGGGAGGTATGAGTCTTCCAACCCTCTTCTTCTTTTTTAAGTTTGACTATTCCAGGCCTTTTGCAATTCAATATAAATTTGCGGATTGGTTTTTCCATTTCTTCAGAAAAGGCTGCCAGAAATTAATTGAGATTGCATTGAATTTGTATATTGTTTTGGGTAGTATCAACATATTAACAATGTTAACTCTTATAATCAATGAACAACAGATATCTTGCCATTTATTTAGCTCTTATTTAATCTCTTTCACAGAGTTTTGTAGTTTTCAGTATGTCTTTTGTGTCCTTAGTTAATTTACTTGTAGATACTTTATTATTTTAAATACTATAATAAATGAAATTGTTTCTCAATTTCCTTTTCAGATTATTCATTGCTATTATATAGGAACATACTTGCTTTTTTGGGTGTTGATATTGAATCCTGCCACTTTGCTGAATTCATTTATTAATTATAAGAGTTTTCTTGTGCATTCCTTTGGGTTTTCTACATATAAGTTTATTTCATTTGTAACTAGGGATAGATTTACTTCTTCGTTTCCAATTTGGATATTTTTATTTCTTTTTCTTGCATATTTGCTCTGGGAAGAACTTCTAGTACAGTATTGAATAGCAGTGGTGAAAGCAGGCATACTTGTGCCACTCTGGGTCTTAGGGAGAAAGCTTTAAGTCTTTCACCACTGAATATTATGTTAGCTGTAGGTTTTTCATAAATGACATTTATCATGTTGAGAAAGTTCCTGTCTATTCCTACTTTCCTCAGTGTTTTCAGTGAGAAAGGATGCTAGATTTTGTCTCACACCTTTTCTGCATCAATAGACATGTGATCCCCCCCCCCTTCACTCCATTTATGTATTGTATTACATTGAATGATTTTTAAAATTTTGAACCACCCTTGCATTCCTGGGATTAAATTCCCCTTTGGCATGGTGTGTAATCTTTTTAATATGCCAATAGATTTGGTTTGCTAGTATTTTGATAAGGATTTTTGCAGCTATATTCATAGCAGAAATTGGTTTGTAATTTTCTAGTAATGTCTTTACTAGGCTTTCGTATCAGAATAATGCTGAACTCATAGAACGAATTCAGTGTTCCCACTGCTTGAGTTCTTTGGAAGAGTTTGAGAATAATTGGTATTAATTCTTTTTTCAATATTTGGTACATTTCACTAATGAAGCCATCTGTTTTGTACTTTTCTTTAGTGGGAAGTTTTTGATTATTGATTCAAAATCTCTGTACCTATACTTATTATAGGTTTGTTAATGATTTATATTTCTTTTTTAGTTAATTTGGGTAATTGATATGTGTATTAGTCAGCCAAAAGGGTGCTAATGCAAAATGCCAGAAATCTGTTGGTTTTTTATAAAGGGTATTTATTTGGGGTAGAAGCTTACAGTTACCAGGCCATAAAGCATAAGTTACTTCCCTCACCAAAGTCTGTTCCACGTTTTGGAGCAAGATGGCTGCCGACATCTGCAAGAGTTCAGGCTTCCTGGGTTCCTCTCTTCCAGAGGCTCATTTTCGTCCAGGCTTAGTTGCTCTGCTCTCTCCACAAGGCCAGCTGTAGACTATCAGGTGAATCGCTCATCTGCCTTCCTGGGGCCTCTGCCTCTAAAGGAGCCTTCTCTTCCTGGTATCTGCTTCTCTGTGTGTTTACTTCCTGGCACTCCAATATTAAAACTCCAACTACCTCATCTGTCTTGTCATTTCCTCTGTGAAAAAATGGGGGCAGGGACTCCTACTGACATTGCCAAATCAAAGCCCTAATCATAATTTAATCAAGTAAAAGTGAAACCTCCAATAGACCAGTTTACAAACATAATCCATGATCTATTTTTGGAATTCATAAATAATATCAAACTGCTACAATGTGTTTCTAGGAATGTTTCCCTTTCTTCTAGATTATCTTATTTGCTGGTAGACAGTTGTTCATAATAGACTCATAATCCTTTTTATTTCTGTATGGTTAGTTGTGGTATCACCATTTTCCTTTCTGATTTTCATTATTTGCAAATTTTCTCTTTTTTCTTTGTCAGATTAGCTAAAGTCTTGTCAGTTTTATTGCTTTTTCCAAAGAGCCAAATTTTAATTTGTTTATTCTCTTAATTGTCTTTTTGTTCTCTATTTCATGTATCTTCACTCTAATCTTAATTATTTCCTTTCTTCTGATAACTTTGGATTTATTTTGCTCCTGTTTTTCTAGTTTTACAGGATGTTAAGTTAGGTTATTAATTTTACATCATTCTTCTTTTTAAACATAGGTATTCATAATTATACTTTCCCTTTGAGCAATGCCTTCATTGCATTCCATTAGTTTTGGTATGTTATGTTTTTATTCTCTTTTTGCCTCTAAGTATTTTCTAATTTCCCTTGCTTTTGATCCCCTTTATTGAATGTTTTTACTTCAGTTATTGTACTTTTGAATTTCACAATTTACATTTGATTCTTCTTAATATTTACATCCTATAATTAAAATATTCTTTTCCTAATTTCCTTTGGTTCTTTATCCATGTTTTCTTTAGTTCATTGATCCTATTTATGAAAGTTGTTCTAAGATATTCGGTCAGTAAGTTTTCCTTTGGAATATTTTCTGTTGATTTTTTTCCCTTGTGATTGGGCCATATTTCTCAGTATCCTTATATATTTTGTAATTTTTATTGAGTACTGGGCATTCTGAGTATGATGTTGTGGTCACTTTTGAAATCTAGTTCTCGCATTCTTCAGTAAGTCAGACTAAGAACAAAAAGAGAAAAAAATAAAGAAAGGTATAGCAATTTGGTATTGTTTATGAATTCCAAAAAAAGATATTGGATTATGTTTGTGAATTGGTCTGTTCCTCTGGGCATATTAGATTGGATAGGATTCAGAGGTTTCACTTTTACTTGATTAAATAGTGATTAAGGCTTTGATTGGGCCATGTCAGTAACACATTGAGTCCCCACCCCCTTGGTGGATGGGGACTCACAGAGAAAATGACAAAGCAGAGGAGTTAGTTGAAGTTTTAGTGCTGGAGCCCTGGGAAGTAAATATACAGAGAAGCAGGAAAGAGAGAAGGCTCCATTAGACATGGCAGAGGCCCTGGGAAGAGAGACGAGCTATTAATTTCATAGTTTAAAGCTGGCCTTGTGGAGAGAGCAGAGCAGCTGAGCCCAGAGAGGAAGGAGCCCTGGGGAGATAGACGAGACTTATCCCATCCTACAGCTGATATAGGAAGAAGCCGGGATCGTGGAGCCTTATGAGGAAAAGAAAGGTTCAACCCTTGCAGACATCGGCAGCCATCTTGCTCCAACATGTGGCAACAGACTTTGGTGAGGGAAGTAACTTATGCTTTTTGACCTGGTAACTACAAGCTTTATAAAAGTCAAGAGATTTCTGGTATGTTGCATCAGCACCCCTTTGGCTGACTAATATAGGAGGAAATAAAGAGAAAGGGAATGAAAAGAAATACCAAAGAACAGACAAAACACACACATGTGTGCACATGCACACACACACACACACAAAGAAGGCCAAGAATAACAAAGTACACTGCTTCTCCAAGTATTTTGTTATATGCTGGTAGGAAGCCAGAAGCTCCTGCTTTTGAGATTTAGACCTACCCCAGCATCCCTGCTCTCCCTTAAGGATCTGCCAGTATCCAAAATATAAAATAGAGAAAGAGAGAGTGAGAAAGAGATGCACTGGCTGTTTATGTCCTTGTAAATATTGGTGTAAGGCCAGAAGACACTGTTTCTGAGCGAAACTGAGGATAGTGTCTGCACTGAGCCTTCAGGGATCTACCAGTCTAAACAATGCAAGAAAGAGAAAAAAGAGACCCACACAATAAAAAAGAGCACTGGGTCTGTAAGTCCTGATAGAACTTTGAAGCCAGAAGCTTCTACTTCTGAGGGCTGAAAGTCAATGTTGTGCTTTCAAGGACCTGCTAGACCAAGGAAAGCCTACACGTGGTCTTGAGACTACAACTTAAGTTTCTACTTTATAATTGTGAGACTGATGCTTCCCAAAGGCCTCACCCAATATCATAATCTAGCACAGTCATTTTGGGAATCATTGTATCTGTGTGTCTTCAAATTGTTGGAAAAGCCATTAGTAATATAGCCTAATCTTTTTTTAAATTCTGGAATCCACACAAATTTCATAACTATCTATTTTACCTGGTTAATTGACATAGCATGACACCTAAATGTTTTCAAAATCCTAAAAAGCCTGCCAAATATTATTCCTCCTTCTTGATGTTAATAGAGTTTGGTGGTTTGGAGTTATAAGTATCCCAGAAAAAAAATGTTCTTAAACTTAATCTATTCCTGTGGGTGTGAACCCATTTTAAGTAGGCTTTTGATGAGGTTACTTCAGTTAAGGTGTAGCTCAAATCAGTCAGGATGGGTCTTAATCCTATTACTGGAATCCTTCTTAAGCAAAATGAAATTCAGACACAAAAAGAGAAAACCAGGGGAAGCAAGGACCTGAAGGACAACAGAACCTGGAAGAGAAGGGAAAGGCCAGGGGAGGCTGCCATGTTCATTGTCATGTGACAGAGGAGCCCAGGACCAAAGATCACCAGCAACAAAGCCCCAGAATGCCAGTCTTTGGGAAGAAAATATTACTTTGATTATGCTTTGATTTGGGCTTTTCTTAGCCTCAAAACCATGAGCCATTAAATTTCTATGGTTTAAACCAACCCATTGAATGGCATTTGCTTGAGCAGTCAAAAAAAACTAAAACAGATTTTGTTACCAGGTGAGTGGAGTGCTGCTTCTTTTGTAAATACCAAAAATGTGGAAATGGCTTTGGAAGAACATAATGAGGAAAGGCTGGAAGAATTGTGAGGTCCTTGACAGAAAAAGCCTAGATTGTTTTGAAGAGCCTGTTGGTACAAATATGGATGCTAAAGGTACTTTCGATGAGGCCTTCAGTGGAAATGATGAATGCATTATTGGAAACTGGAGGAAAGGTGATTCTTAATTTAAAGTGGCAGAGAATTTGGCAAAACTGATAATGTTGGATGGAACGCAGAACTTGATATTATATATTTAACTGAGGATATTACCAAGCTAAGTGTGAAAAATGCAGACTGTTCTCCTTGCAGCTTATAATAAGAAGTGAGAAGAAGGAGATTAGTTGAAAACTGAACTCTTGAGCACAAAGAAACCAGAAATTGAATGTTTGGAAAAATTTGAGCCTATCCAGATAGTATTCTCTGAGATTAGGGCCAGAAGTGACTTAGGGATCTTCCTGAGCTTCTAGAAAGTGAGACTCTAAAGAATAGGTTTCCATGTGAGGGTTTAACTGAAAATAGAACGAGCCAGCCATTTCAATGGAAGCCAGGATTGGAAATGCAGTTTGGAGGAAAGATCTGTGGAAGGTTTTATTGTCTGATGGTTTGGAAACTGCGAACTACATGTAAAGCTGGTGAAATTTATATGAATGGAACCATTGCCATCCTGAACTGTAAGGGACAGAGGGAGGAGTATTTTTCTGTCTAATTCAGCCAGCAAGCCTTTCTAGGGGAATTCACTGAAAACCTTCATTGGAGTTCCAAACCTGTGGCCTGCCCTATGGAAATTATAATTGCTCATCCCCACAGTCAGATGAGCCGATTCCTATAATTAACCTCTTAAAAATTATCCTGTAAATTCTGTTTCCCTAGAAAACACTGGCTAATACACAGAGCAAAAAAAAAACAGATGAATAACATCTTTTGAGGTAATATCCTTATATGTGTCCAGACTATTCAAATCCCAGAAACTTTTCTGAAGAGAATTATAAACACCTCTATTTATCTGGATTATCTACCATCCTGTGATATGTTTAATTATCTATACATAATACAAACCACTGTTTGCTCTCCAGATGTAAGCAGCATAATATTTTCATTGTCATGTGCTGGCCACTATGATAGTAAGTTAGTTAATACCAAGAATTAAATGGTGGCACAAAGCAAGAAAACAAGAGTATGGTAAGCTGAATAATGGCCCCATATATGTCCATGTCCTAACCCCCAGTACCTGTGAATATGTTACCTTATGGCAAAAAGTGAATTTCCACAGGTTATATTGGAAATTTGAATAGGGATAATATGTGAATTTCCACCCCTCAATTTTTTAACGTCTTTGATTGTGGCATTAATATCTTTGAATTCCCCATTACAATGTCACTGATTTGTAGGGAGAGACCTCTCCAATAGCATCCTCTTGGCACTTATAATATTGTTAACAGAGGATTATGCCATTTCCTGAGAAGATCCATTCATATTATTACACTCTGATAGTTGGAAAAAAATTACAGGATGGATTTGGTTTCAGAATCAGGCCTTCTTTATCACCTGAACCCCGTAACTATCATCCCCCACTCTTACCAGCAGGTCACATTGGTATCAAACTTTGTGTACACAATGCTTTCAAAAGTTCCAATTATTTCTCATTAGCAGTATGAAGTGTTCTGGATTTTAACCCAGGTCTCATTGTGGAAGACTCAGGAAAGATTTACAGCAGGCAGTTGTAAAAAGTGTACAGAGTTTCTTCTTTCTGTAAGAGACCACAATGATTGAATTTCATTTCTAGGAGCTTCTTGGTTCATTAACTGTAGTCAGAAATATACAAACATCAGAACTTTCCATGTAATCTAATTATCCTTCAATCTATTTTGCCTAATATGATGATCACAACAAATGAACAGCATATACATCAAAGATCCAATCCAACATTCCAATATCCCAAAGTCTGGGATAGTACTTCCTCTAAATTAGGGATAAGTTAGCAAATTGGATCCTGGCTTAATTTACCTAAACAAGAAAAGCAGCTGCCTACTTGAGCTAACTCACTCAATGCAGAAATTCTGTTGAGATTAACTATTTTGATGAATCCAGCTTGATCCAATACTATGTTCCCCAGCCCCCATCTTGGATAAGCATTCTCAAAATCCAATCTGACAAATAATTTCCAGGACTTGATGATCCAAGTTAGCAAATTCCTATAACTACTTCAAGGATTAACTTTCTTCCTAAAAGAGAATTCAGTATTTCAATTTCTGTTTATTATGATTCTGGCTACTAGTCTCTCAACCATACAGGGATTGTTTGATTTCTCTTACATGAAAATAGCTTTTTTCCATAAAGTAAGCTCTGAGGAAATGTTTCCTAAGTATCTGAGGGATCAGGTTTTCCAGCTGGTCTTATTTTCCCATGTAGTGCATTCTAATTGTCCCAATTGTTGGAACTATATTAGTTCTAAAGCTGTGCTTCAGCTTTACTTAAGAGAACTGAAAAAGCAGTAAATTCAACTGACTTTTAATTCAAGAACCTACAGAATAAATCTGTGTGTTTGGTTTTGGTGATCTCAGCCCTATGTCTGAGAGAAAGAAGAGATTCTATCAGCATAACCACAGAAACACCCTGAGTATTAGTCCATGCCTTGAGGCAAGAATTTTAAGATTTGAGCTCGTGGTTCTTTTGATTTAAAATAACTAATACTGTCAGAAACAACTCTCCTACTTCTTGCTAGCAGAATCATTTAGCCTTTCTGAGCAGTTCCATGACAGCAATTGCTCAGCCACCCAAAGCTTTGCCCTTGTTGGACACATGGTTCCAGGTGACCACAGGGAAATACTTAATTAGCTCTTTCACCATTCATTACCTTGGGGCAGTTACTTCTCAGTTCTGGAATATTAATGGGACTCTCAATGTCATTTCCTCACTTCAGTGCCATAACCCATTATAAATACCCCACATGGCGCTGAGGGTCTGTTGACTGCCATTCACTCAGTTTTTATATTAGTTACTATGGATGTTTTCTCTGGGTAAATTTACTCTGGATAACTTAAATGTGCATAATCAAAGATAAAATTAAACAGGTGGTTTTTAAGAAATGACAAGGGCCAAGAGAGCATTTGGGATTTTTGTAGAAGTAACTAAAGGGTAGTCTTTTTACCTTGCTGAAATAAAAATCATAAAGTTCTGACAATTTTCTGTCCTAGTGTCACTTTCCTCAAAATTTAAATATCTAGATGACCTTTGCTGATTTTGTGTTAATGCACCCAGTTTGACTAGGTGGTGGTGGTTGAGAGTAGCATCTTGATTTATAATCCCACCAAGAACACATAGAATAGAAAAGCAGAGTGCTAAGGAAAACGGAAAAAAGGAAAAAAAAAAAAGAGGAAGAGATGCTGATCTGTCAAGAACAATAGACAACCAATAGTGAACTAGTATGTGGGCAAAATTTTTGAAACTTTAAAATGAAGTTGTTAATAGTTCTCGAATGAAATCCCCCATTAAATATCTACAATGAGAAAGTCATTTTTTCTTTTAGGACTATTCATATGTAAAACTCATGTTATATAAAAACTAAAAGATAACACAAAAGCAAACTAAAACAAAAAGAAGTGTCTTCTTATAGTACAGAAATTGTGCTGTGATCTGGTATTACAAAGATGATTAAAATCCAGTTGATATCTACAAGAAGCCCATAGACTCCCAGAACAGAGAGAAATGTAAACCAATTATAACAGCAATTAAAATAGAGTGGCATAATTGTTATACTAGAAGTGTGCCAACAAAGTTAACAAAACAAGGAAAAGGGCGTTAACCAATTTGGTGAGAGGATGGGTTCATACACAAAAAAGAGAGGTCTGAATTAAGTTTTACAGTAGAAAAGCGGTGATATTTATGGTAGAATAAATAGGATTTGACAAATAATTAGATACGACCAGGTGGATTTATGTATTCAAGGTATGATAGAATAGAAGAAATCTAGGCTGACACTCAGGTTTCCAACTTGAACAATTTGGTTTCATAGTAGTAATTTTACACAAGATAAGGAAAATATATTTCATGTGGGTTGGTGGAAATAAGGCATTGGGATATGAATTTGGTATATGAATTTGAAAAGCATCCAGGTAGAGATGTACAATCAGCATTTGATATGTTTAGACCTGAATTCTGGAAATAGATTTTAAAAAAATATAATTTGGGAGTTATAAGTAAATAACTAATAAATAAAATGACAAGCATGAAAGACTTCCTCCAGGGAAAGTAAGAAGCAGAATCTCATGGAACTGCAATATTGAGGAATGCAAGTAGGAAAGATGTGGAGACTGTGAAGTAGTAGAGAAAAAAGCAACCTTATTTAAATGTGTTATGATTTGAATAACAAATAGATAGTCTTAACTTAGAGCTCTTTCTATTGAACATGTAGAAAACCATGACTTTTTACAGATTTTTTTTTTTTTTACCATTTTGACTTGTCAAAATGTACCTGTCAGTAACATAGAATATTTGGTTTATATATCACAAGTTTCTGTTAGCATCTCCTTTTTTTAGGTTTGCCGCTATTTTGTTTTGTTTTGTTTTGTTTTCTTTTGTTTTGTTTTTAAATCTACTTTGTAACATCTTAAGTGTACCACCACGTCCTCCCATTTAATCCTTCAGGCAGTTAAGGATTCTACAACATCAGTTAGAACTCTGAGGAGAGGAAATATATGTGACACTATCAACAAAGCTTCTATGTTTGGCTGAGATTTAAGTTTGTTTAAGTAGTGTCTTGGGTACTTATTCCAGGAGAGGTTGTTACTTCGGTTTCCTTAAACATTTGGTAAACTTATAACTGTGCCCACAAATCACATTAGAAGGCATCTCTCAAATTGCATAAAATCACTGGAGTAATGATGGTCAGCTAAATAAGAAATATATTAATATGCCACATGCTTCTTTGACAAGCTACATGGAATCTCATCTCTCCATGCTCCAAGCTTGCTAGACCATTTTCACTAATATAACTCAGTTCATGGTGGCCCTGTAAACCTATTGAATATCTAAATCTAATAATTTAAAAAAAGGACACACCCAGAAATATTTAAAAGCATTCCAAGGTACACCAGGTCCCCCATTCACTAGCATCAGGTGACTATATAGCCTCATCATCTGCTTTGTTTGTCCTCAAGAGTTTTTATTTTGTCATATTTAATCCCAACAACAGTAAATCCCAAACAAGCAGTGTCTTTATTAAAAAGGATGGGAGAAGGAAATTCTCTTTCTGTTTCTGCTTCCAGAGTTAATATCTGATCAAAAAAGAACATTTTTTCTTCTAATTTAATGTTTAATTTATCCAGCTCTTTCTTAGGACAGTGATTATTATATATGCATTACATATATAAGATTAGAAAACAATTAAAAGACACAAATGCAGATATGGTGAGCCAAGTAAAGCAATGATGTCTGTCCCTTTTCCCTATGATTCCAATTCTTGAATAGGAAAATCCACCCCAGAATTTACTCCCCTATTATCCATCTCCTACCTTCTTCATCTCTTCTTCTTTTCCTTTTGTAATTTTTCCCTACATCAGGAAGGCAGATGTTAGCAATAATTGGTCAAGTTTAAATGGATATTACTAAGGTATTTTTGAGGAATTTTTTTTTTTTTTTTGCAGCAGAAACCTTTGTTATATAACTTTTTCAAATTAAAGCCTAAGTTCCTCCAGTTTGCATCTTATATGTTTTATGACTTGAAATTATTGTTATCTAATGTAGAAATTCTTTCAATTACACTATTAAAAACATAGTTTTCAATCCATGATGTATTATTTGGGAGCCACTTGAAGTTTATAACTAGAATATATGAAATTCTTAATAGAAATTCTGGGATTCCAGGGTTTCTTCTTGCAGAATGAATGAATTTAAGGGGAAACAAATATTTTGTCTTTGAGCAAAACTTTTGTCGCTTAAGACAGTTTCCTGCTTCTTGTAGATGCTTCCTTTCCGACCCATTTTCCTTTTGATTAAAGTTGAGGCCTCTGGTGCAATGAAGCATATTTTTTGTGCACCTGGATTTTGGATGAATGAAACTTTCCATCTTGTTAGGCTTCCCCTGAGAAGGTAAAGCATTTGATGTGCCCCAAAATGAATTATTAAATTTTCTTTCAGAGGGAAAGTCGAGAAAAACATAAAATGCCTTATTTTCTATTATCACCGAGAGCTAATGCAATATTTTCTCTTATTCTCTCACTGGATCTCTGGGTTTGTAACTGCTGAGGTCGAAGTGGGTGGTAAATACAAGGTGTTAAGGTCAAGCTTTGCAGTCATCTAAGCCTGTGAGTGACAGGTCTAGTCTGCTGTCTTCTCTATGTGTAGTTTCAGGGCTCGTTCTCATTCCTTTGATCTTTGAGCAGAGACAAGACTGACAGTGGTCAGACGAGAAATCTCATGTGCAGTGTGCCTAGATGTAACCCTTAACTACAATTTAGGATAACACAGTCAGACTCCACCTTTAATGGGGTCTTGAAAACCTCAAGGGATGGGTGTCAGAGAGATCCCACTTGTGGCTGCTCTTGCTAGACTGCTACACTAGAATCAAATTCCAGCTGGGGTTAATTTCAGACAGAAATGAGGGCAGAATTTTGGGAATTGTCGCCAGCGAGGGCTTGCAATTACACTTGCTTGCTTTAACTTACATAATATGTAGATTTATACATCTCTATATATGCATGGCCCATAGTTGTATTCAAACTCTGAGGCAAGTTTGATGAATGAGAAAATGAACGAATGAATGAACGAATGAATGAAAGCCAATGCATCCTCTCTACCCTAAGTTCTATAACCATGACTGTAGGACATTTTTTTTCCAATGTTTGCCTTGAATTTTTTGTTCAGGTATCATTTCATAGGTATCTCCAAATGAGTATATTCCAAACTAACCCAATTTTTATTCCTTTATATCTCTTTCTCACCTCTGCTTCCTGCCTTGGTGAATGATAAAACAACTGTGCAATCATCCAAACCAAAATGTTACTCATGTAATTTTACTTTTTGAATTCACTCATTTACTGAATCCTTTTGACGCTTGCTTTTCAACATATTTGTTTTTCATACTCTACTCCATTCTATGCTCCTGCTGCAGTTTAGGGACACATTATAATTTATTTGGACAATTGAACTAATATAGGAAAAGTTTGGTTGCTCTCCAGTCCCAGAGTTCTCCAATGCTTTCTCTGCAATGTCCTAAAGAGAACTAAATAAAATATGAATCAGATCCCATCCCTCTGTTGCTTAGATCTTTTTTCATTTCTCTTCTTTGCCAGATAGAACCCAAATTTGTTACTAACACAAATATCTCTGTGTATTTCAAGAATTTTGTCAAGTTCTAATGTCTGTAAGAAAATATTTCCTTTCACCTCTGACTCCCAAGCAGAACTGACACATAGTAAAATTCTTCTAGTGAATGGAAATCTATTTCTTTACAGCTTCTTTTAATAACTTAGGGCTCTAATCTAATCTATTTTGTGTCCATTATAATTTTATGATAATTAAAAGATATTCCTTCATCGATCTGCCAATCTTACCTAAGTTATATCTCTTCTCTATGTTGACCTTTCCTAAGATTTGTTTTAATAATTCTTTATTTTCTTCTTGAATTATAGTTTTTATGGTATTAATTTTTTATGATAAAACTATTCAAACATATATAAAAGAAAATAGAATAGTGTACCTTGTACCTAGCAGCTACTTTCAGCCACTAGCATAGCAGGGACTAAGTTGTTTCACAAATATCCTCATTCCTCCCCTGCCCCACCACTGAAGAACTTTGATTTTTATGAAGCAAATTCCAGACATGATGTCATTTCATTGGTAAATAATTTGGCGTATATCTCCAAATATCAATTTCCTACATTTAAGTGATCATAATTCTGTTCGCTGTCATCTGAACGTGTTTTAGTGTCCTTGTGTCCCTCAATAGGTGGTATCCAGAACTCCACTTGAACAGCCAGCACGAGATAATCAGCAGAGAAGGACTATCACCACCACCCTACATTCCTCCCCCTTCAAATGTACGCACTGCTAAATAGCTACACTTTTATTTTTAGAATAAGAGAGAAACTATTTGCTCCTTTGGTAGCTATCATCACTGTTTACCAACCACTATGCTTCTGACTTTTTCTCAAATTCTACACATACTCTGAGCCTGTGAATATAACATTTTATATGTAAGTCCAGAAACCTCTAGGAGGATAGATCACCTTTAATTATTTTTGGAAAAATTTTTAAGAGAATCATATAAAATATGAATATATTGAGGATCTAAAAGAGCTTATAAGTTGCTTTTAAGTTACTCCAAAAGATAGTAAAGTGGGATGAAAATGATATAGGTAGGCAAGGGAAAGGGGGAGAGGTCGTAGAAAGGGGAGAATACATATTTTCAAAACCCCTAAACACTCAGAAAATATTCAAGATATTGACTACAAATTATTATTTATCTTTAAAGTTGATACAATTTCACATGTATAGGGTAGAATAGATAGCTTTCAAAGTCACTCCTTCAAATACTAAATTCTTTATAACAAGGGCATCTTAATCCTGGCAACAATTCCACGATACAGGAATCTTTATCACAATCAACATACAATTAAACCAAGGCTCATAAATGTTAAATAAGTACCTATGGTCATTCATTCAACTAGTTGGTGAAGTCAGTTTTCAATCAAGGTCATCTTTACTCTAAAATCCATGCTTTTCTTTCTATTTAACTTAGGGGTAACTTCTCTGTAGAAAGTGGACGTTTATGAAGAACAAACAAATATTTTATATAGATATTCAATTTTAACTCTCTCTTTTCTATCCACACTAGCTCTCAAAAACTTACAGATGTGAATTCTCCCCAGGAATTCAATCTGACTCCCCTTCCCCAATATTGCAATGCCAAATCTATAATATTAATCATATATATAGTACATTAAAGATTTTTTTTATGCCATATACTATGTTTTAGCTTCATTAAAATCAATAACCTGTCAAATAATTTATTATTTGGTACTCAAATATTCAGTCAGCATGCCCAAATATTCACACCAGTCACATTTATATTTAGTCTTTTTCTTGTTAAAGGAAGATGAGTATTCTAATGTTTCTAACATATGAATGTTATTCAATGTACAGAAAAAAATGATTTAAAAATTCAGAAATTCTTAAACCATTATCATTTATATGATTACTGTGGCATCAAGGTTTCTAATGCAATTAAACCAGTAGCTACACTGTGTAGGAAAGGAATGTAAAAGCTGTGGAGGCCAAGGAATGAATTCAAAAATCTATGAATAATAATCTGAATCCATGCAATCTATTGAGTGGGTTAGTTTAGCAGCAAAACCAGCAGTAAGAATGAAAAATATCTAATAGATCTGCTCAAGATTAGTTCGCTTAAGAGGAAAATAGTTATTTTTATTAAAAGGCATCTTAGGTAGTAACATTAACAATAAAATAGGAGATAAAAATCAAAATGAGATGCATGGCTTGTTATATACTGAATTATATAATTAAACTCCCTAGAAATTGCATTTTCATTTTTTAGACTACGATTCTTCTACATTTGGATGTATCAATAGACTATCTCAAAGAGCCTCATCTAGGCCTGGACCACACAATTGATCAGCTTCACAGTTAGAGATTGATTACAGAAAAATGGATTATGACATTTATTTTATGATAGCAGCCATAGAATCTAGTATACAGTATGTACTTTTAGAATGGAAGAAGCTAAAATATCTTGTGTTCTACGCATTTAATTCAAATAACCCAATATGGTTTTCTAATTCAAATGCCCTTTAGAGATAAGAATTAATCAGTACAACAATTCATTAAGTGCCTTTTTTGTTGTTGTTGATTTAAGTGCTTTTTTAAATCTTTTTTGTTTTTCTTCAAACTAATTTAGTGTTATGGTATAGCACCACTTAGGGCAACTGTAATTTCTCTGGGCCTGAAGTTCTCCATCCCTAAAATATTGTATTTAGATGGGAATTTTTTTCAAAAAAAAATTATTGGTATCTGTTTTATGCCAGACAGCTAAAACTAACTTAGCTGCTAATGAAACAACGACAACAACAACAAAAAAAACTTATAGTCTCTACCTTAAATAGATTTTTTGATTGCCTTATTTACTTGATAGGTCAATAATAGAGTTCTATCTCAGGACTTACTCATATTAAATGAAACAAAATGGAAAAAATTCATTCCTTTGGCTATTCCTCAATAACTATTAATTAAGAGCAGAAAACAACATTTAATAGCAGTTAGGGACTGATGAATATGCATTCCAACAAAACCCTCAAATTATATTCATAATGATAAGCATAAAAGGTACATAAGTTTCCACATATACTTTGAGAGACTATATACTGCCTAATATTCTTTCCATCTCTAAGATTCTGAAATTGAATAAATAATGCCAATAATGTGATTATATATTTTGTGTACTAAAAACAAGAACAATTATTTGCTAATTATACTACACATGGTGAGTTTCACTAAATCCTTCACCCACAGAGACTATTAAACAAATGGGATATTACATTATCTAGAGGTAGTTCTCTCATTTAACAGATGAAGAAACTAAACCGGAAAAATTCTGGGTCTTGCTCAAGCTAAAGACAACCCCCAAACTGGAACACATGACCTCACTTCCTTTGCTTTTTTCAATATTTCTAAATAGGGGTGTGTTAGTCAGCCAAAAGGGTGCTGATGCAAAATACCAGAAATCTATGGGCTTTTATAAAGGATATTTATTTGGGGTAGGAGCTTACAGCTACCAGGCCATAAAGTGTAAGTAACTTTTCTTCCCAAAGTCTGTTGCACGTGTTGGAGCAAGATGGCTGCTGGCATTTGCAAGGGTTCAGGCTGCCTCTTCCTCTTAAGGTTCCATGGTCCCAGCTTCTTCCAATATCAGTTGTAGGCAGGGATAAGTCTCGTCTCTCTCCTGGGGCTCGGTCCTCTCCGGGCTCAGCTGTTCTGCTCTCTCTGTAAGACCAGCTATAAACTGTCAGGCTAATGGCTCGTCTCTCTTCCCGGGGCCTAATCTATCTAATGGAGTCTTCTCTCTTTCCTCACTTATCTGCATCTCTGTGTGCTTTCTTCCTAGGATCCAGGATCAAAACTCTACCTAACTCCTCTGCCTTGTCATTTTCTTTGTGAGTCCTCATCCACCAAGGGGACAGGGATTCAAGTCCTACTGATGTGGCCCAATCAAAGCCTTAATCATAATTTCATCAAATAAGAGTGAAACCTCTAAATCCAGTACAATATAATATGCCCAGAGGAACAGACTAGTTTACAAACATTATCTATTTTTGGAATTCATAAGCAATACCAAACTGCGACAGGGGGCAAGGTGTTTCCACATTTTCCAGCAAACCACTGCAAAGAGCAGAGGAGCATACTCTATTTCAATAAAAAGGGTGTGAGGTTCCCCAAATTTTTCTCCAGCAAATTACCCCAAATTACATCCTGATATAGAACTAACACTTTATTTGAAATTTCTCATTGTACACAATAGTAGTAGTAGTAATTAAAATGATAGCCATAATGATGGATTACTTTTTCTTGGATACCTACTATGTGCCAAATGAGCTAACATATATTACCCAGCTGCTCCTCTTTCTAGTCTCGCTGTTTGACTTCGAACAAGTAACTTAAACACTTTGTGCCTCAGTTTTTCCATATGTAAGTTGGGTATAATAATAGATCCTACTTCCAGGAAGTTATGAAGATTAGATAAATTTATAAAGCACTTAGATTAGTCACTGAAACATGGCAAGGTCTATATGAGTTTTATGATGATGGTGATGATGATGATGTGTTAAAGTTCACATCATATCTATGGGATGAATAGCATTTTTATCCACAATTTACAAGTGGGAAAACTGACATGTGCAGAAATTGAACAGTCTTCCACGGTCACATAACTCATATGTGATTAAGACTTAATTAGAATGGAGAATTTACTAATATCAATGCTATACTCTAGTGTACATTAAAATTTATTAAAAATAGTAAACTACTTCATATGATAGCTGTTTCAGTGAAAAAAATTAATACAGTAAAAGTTTGGCCCTAGAAAAATCCTCCACATTCTTCCTTGGATTATTACAACTCCAATGCTCCTTTCTATTTACATATCTAAGTTGAAATCAAAGTAGAAATTAAGGTTACACCTAAAGCACTGTGGACTACTCTGGCTAACTTTTGTTGCATAAAAATTACCCCAAAATGTAGAGCCAAAAACAAAATGATTTTTTTCTGCTCACACTTTTGTGGGTCAGGAATTCAGAGGGTACATGTCACTTGAAAACTCACCTATGGTTGCATTTCAGATATTTCCTGGGCTGTTGTCTTTTGAAGGTTTGTCTGTTATGTTCAACATGACTCACTGGGTTAGCAGGTGATGCTGGTTATTAGTTAGAAATTCAGCTGGTAATATTGATCAAAGGGCCAACATGTGATCGATCCAGCATTCCTGTCTTTGGATAATCAAACATCTTCCATGGCAGCTGACATCTGGCAGAGCAAGTACCTTAAGAGAACCAAGGAGAAGATGAGTGGGTTTTTATGTCAGAAGTGTAATGTCCACCATACTCTATTGTTCAAAGCAGTTATAAGCCCAACTGGTGACAAAGGGATGGGTTTAAACCCCATCTCTTGATGTGAGAAATGCCATAGTATTTTGGAGCCATATTTTTAAACCTCCACATGACCCTGGAAGAAAAATTATATATTGATCATAGAGGCACAAATTTATGTAGCAGACTATGGAATTCTCCCTAAGGCTGGCCTATCTTCTTTTCTGCACATCTTTTTCTCATCTTTGTAGAAACTGATAAATTATTTGAGTTCAGTAATGTTTACAAGTATCTAATGCAATTAACCGAACCATATAGAAATTGCCAAAATGGGCTGCAGGGTAAGATATTACCATTTAATTGCTCCTTACCAGAAGGGGAAGAGAAAACATATTAAGAGAGTTTCTTATAATACCCACTTTTTAGGTTAATTATCTTAATTTCAAAAGCCTTCTAGAGAATGAGAGGAGCTTATTCTTATAAAAATTTGACAACAAAAAATATGTAAACTGTAACTTGGCATATGTTACAAGAGGAGAAACATTTTTATAACAATAGCCTTTATAAAAGCTGTAACTTGAACCATGTAGAAAGATTTGTTTCCTTTTATTTTTGCATGATTTTAATGTTAAATATACATGTAATACTCACATATCATCCTTAGTATATTGTTCTGTAAATGTGAGTGGACATGTAGTTTCATACTGAGACAGGTCCACAAGATGTTGGAATTATAAATCAAATTCATATCAATCAATTTGTCAATCGACAACTGCTTATTAACCTGCTTTGAAAAGAACTATTGTTTAGAGCTAAGGGAGTTATGAAAACCATGCAAGATTCTCTTCTCTTGAGTAGTTTATATCCTAGTTTTGAGAAAGGAATGTAAAAATAATTAAAAGGCTGTAGGAAGTATAAAGCAAGTGACATAGGCAGTCATTTCTCTAGTGGATCAGTGGATAATGTGGAGCAAATTGCTACAACAGTGCATCTTGGGACACAGTTTCAGGACACAACAAGAACTTTCAGCAAGCGATCTATTTATTACTTCCATAGTATAGAGTCCAGAACGGGCAAATAATCTCTTGGTCACTTACCATAGAGTCCAAAAGAGCAAGGGAAGAAGTCCCATCTTGGCCCGTCTCCCTGGGTGGCCGAAAACTGCTCCAGACCAAGGTTGATAGATGCCAGCTCTGCCAATTCCACTTCATGCTGGAAAAGAGAGACTCATCTACATTGTTTGCATGTGGTTTTTTATCTACCTCAGGGTGAGGCGGCCCTGCCACTGGGAATTCCTGTGCTGATAGTACCTGGGGCGGCTTGTTGCTGGTTTCAGGGTTTAAAATCTGGTCCTGGCTGGGGCTGGGGCTTTTCATTAGACTAAATATCTCCCCCTGGTTGTAGAATGGCACACAATAGAAAAGGAGGTTGGGGTAGTGGAAAGCCTGAAGATGGCCGCTTATTGCGTTTGTGAATTCCCCAGAGAAGAAGGTGGGGGTAGGTGAGGTTCAGGGGATAGTCACTTCTCAGGTGTCTGTGATTTCCTTAACAGATTATTTTATGTGTGTGTTTTCTTGTTTAAAATTTTCACTCTACCTCTATTTCCATTAGACTGTTAGCTCCATGAGCATAGGAATCATGTATGTTATATTTATAAATACATACACTGCCCCTGGCATGATCCATTGCAGAGAAAAGTGCTCAAAAGATATTTATAACATGAAAGAACACCACTTGCCAGATATACTTACTGAACACACTGATGTGTCTGAATGTGGTAGATTACATTATTTTTTTTTGCAATGTTCACTCACTCCATTCCTGAAAGAAGATTATTCAGTCTTCTTCATTGACTTTGAACTTGGCTATGTGACTTACCTTATATAGTGTTACTAGAAGAAATGGGAATTTATAAAAAGATACGTGATACCGGAGAAGACACTTTTAAAGGCATTTTAAATTTCTGCCTGCTCTCTTGCTTTGGCACTTAACATAAGAATGTAATCTCCCAGAAAGAAGCTTATCCTTTAGGTTGGGCCCTAAAACAAGCAGCAGATCCATGACCTGGAGCAGAAACACAGGCAATTTTTATCCTAAATATAATATGAGTTTGTTGGGAAATAGCTACTCAGGTTTTAAGGTTCTTTTTTACTGCATCAAAGAATGATCTAAGAAAACTGATTGTAATGAAACTTTGTTCTTCATTGTCCTAAAATATGGACACCTAATTGGTGTCGATTGATTTTTCTCTTGAGAGTAGTCATTCTTTCCTGATGTTTTTTTTTTTTTTTTTTAATTGAGTGGCTTTGGATGGTATTAGACATGGTGAATGACATGTTATAGAAACTCTAGATTTGTTATGGCCTTACTAAGAGCATTGACTTTTAAAGCAGGCCGAAAACAAACTAAAAGCTTGTTTCTCTCATAAATGGCAACCACAATTTGAATTCAGTTCTTTTATCTGGGTAGCTTGGCCTTGGCACCGCACGTGCATGGTCTAAGGCTCAGTCTGACATTTGAGTAGTAATTACACACAGAATTTGGTGCTTTAGCTCTCTGGCTTTCACCCTTCTGGTATTCACCTTCCTGAGATTTTTACCCTTCATTTTCCTATTGCTGTAGTTACTATAAACTCTGTCTTCTAGTTTTCCAAGTCAATATGACAATAGGTTTTCCATCAGAGTTTTAACTGCCCTGAATTATGCAGACTAAAGCCATAAAACATGAGAATATTACCTGGTAGCTTTTCTTCTTCCAATTGTCGATTCAATCCTAGTTTCTGCCTGATTTATTTTTTAAACTCTCTAATGCCTTCACATAGGCCCTGTCCCTGCATTTATACTTATCTCTAAGAAGGTTGCTTTGATAGGAGTTACTCAACCAAACCAGAAACAAAATTCTCAGATATTATTTGAAATTTAAACTGAGGTTTGTTATCTACAGTTAATATCCATAATTGAATTAAGAGCTTATTTTTAATCATATTGAATATATTATTCCTCATATCCCAGTGTTCTCACACTCTATTGAGAGACTTTGAGATTATTTTATAAACTAATTTCTAGGCGTAAGTATAAGATAATGCCCATGGTTGTAATTTAAATGATTTATAATCTACTGACTGTAAAATATTTAAATTTAATAGGAATGGGATTTGAATTCCTTTTTTGGCACCTCTTGATATGTACCCTCCTTACAAGTGATTGTATTAACCTGACTTTTTGAAAAATGATGTGGATAGAGTTGTATATATACTAGAAGAAAATAAATAAGGAGAAGTCCAACATTTTAAAAGTAATTTTTGTTGTTGTTGATTAGTACATGTTATATAAGTTACCCTTAAGTGTATGTTATATAAGTTACACATATGATTCTGATACCGTCCTTCACAAAATAAATTCTGATGAATTGATTTTGTATTAGTTTGCTTCTATCTTTTCTAATGATGTGGGAAATAATTGATGTGGGAAAAATATTTCATATTTCAGTGTTGGTTATAAATGATAAGAGTAGAAAGTTGTAAATTCTAAACTTAAATCCTAAAGAACATAGCTATTCTGCTTCTCTTGCAGACTAATAAAGTCTTGGCATAAACCAAACATATTCTGGTGAGTCAATATGACAAATAAACTGAATCCATGCCCAAACTAATAAATTGCGTACATATAAACTGCAGGTACTGTTTCATTTCTCTTGATACATAAGCACTATAAATACAGGCTATTTGCAATACAAAGCATAAGTTATCTAGAAAACCATTACTTACTCTCGCTGTTATCATTTATATGAAAAATATTCTGTGCAGTTTGAACAGACCAATTTATTCTTATAAGCAGAAAAGCTAGTCATAAATCCTATCTGTTGTTGCTTTCATGTTGAATCTCATGTTTCTTGTACTCCCTAATTTAAATCAAGTTTCATTCACAATAATCGGTTTGTCACATATCATTATCTTATTTACTATTCTGGTGATGTGAAAGAAAACACCACCATTTCCTTGATTCAGCAAACATCACATAAAACTAATGGAAAAAAATAGTCACTAACAATACTTTTAAAATGTTCATTTCTGTGATCTCTTTAAAATGATATGTATATGAATATATTAAATTCACATAAAATATATATTACACATAATTAATCTGTATGTGAATTTTTAAATATGTTTCTATTTGAAATCAAATTGGAGAAAGTGATAGTTTATTTACTTGGCTTAGTTAATTCTATTCCTAATGAATGTTTGTTCCTACAATTTCCTAAGAATTTGTATTTACACTAACACACAGCTGTAGACTCATGTACACCCTTACAACAATACATGTTTTTATAAGTCTGGGCAGATCAAAAAAGATGTTGAAAACTATGGAAGACCAGACCTAACCACTGATCTTTTGTTGTACAAAATTAGCATTTGTGAAGAATTGCATTTAAAATAACTGGTTATAAGACTTGTATACATTTAATTAGTAACAAGAATTTTATTGTACATTTATCAACAAACTAGAAATCTTATAATAGCCCAGAAGTCAAAGAACATTCCTCTTATCTTTTATAAGCTATAAGTAGCAAATAATCACACATAGTTCCGTCTTATATTCCAATCAGTTTTATCTCCTTGGGCTTAAAAAGAATTTCAGAGTTGCATTTTCAAAGATATAATTAACTTTCATTTATTTATTTATAGGTTTTCAGAAAATACTTTTATTATATTTGTATAAGAAGAGACAACATTAAAATACTTTTTGATCTAACATAATTACACTCTAAAGAAGAATTCTGAATACTACAGGCTATTTATTAAACAATATGGTAGCCAATTATTTCATTTTTCCTAGCTAAACGGATCTGCACTTATTTTATTTGTCCAAGCTCAAGAAAGGTATGTTTCCTATACCCTGAAGTCAAGCAATGAGCAGATGTCCCATATATGATTTAAAAAATAATAGAAATTCTAATAATAAGGTAGTTCTTGAATTTAAAATAAGCAGTCTTTTACAGTTGATTGGATTTTCTTCTTTATAATAAGAAACACACCCATAAAATACAGATATGTCCTATTTTCTGCTTTATTGGTTTAAGCCATCACTTTCCCAGCAATAAAGGCCAAAAGTTTTCAAAATTTAGGGAAAACTATAAATCATATGTCATAGATGCTCAAAGAACCCCCAAAAGAAGAAAAATAAAGAAAACCACATCATCACATTTTCATTAAATTGCTATAAATCAGTAATAAGAAGCAAATCTTAAAAGCACCTGGTACAGTTTGAAGTTCTTTTATGAATCCCAATATAGAGAAGGATTATGTTTTTGAACTAATCCATCCTGTGGGTGTGAGATCATTTTGACTGGATTATGCCAGTGAGGTGTGACTCAGGTTGGATCTCCACCCTCTTGCTGGGTCTGACATAAACGAATACACAGAGAGAGAGACATGATGATGAAGCCGCCATTTTTTATCCTGTCATGTGAGAGAGGACTCCCTTGCCTACAGCTGCAGAAAGGCAGAGAAACTCCAAGAGACTGAGAGAGGAGGCCTAGAAAGAGTCAAGCCCTATGCCTGGTTGCCTCCAGCTGACCTCCGCAGAGATTGGTGGCCATCTTGCTTTGCCACGTGGCAGGGCCTCTGAGAAAGCATCTCTGCTGATGCTTTGACTTTGACATTTCATAGCCTCAGAACTGTAAGCTTTTAGCCAAATAAATATCCCATTATAAAAGCCAACCCATTTCTGGTACTTTTCATTGGCAGCCCTGTGGTAAACTAAGACAGCATCCAAAGGGAAAGACATTCTATTTACAAAACAAAGAAAAGAATGACAGTAGATTGTATGGTAGAAACTACACAAGACAGAAGATAAAGATATTTCCATTTTCAAACAATTTTGAAAATCATGAAATACTTAGGGATAAATTTAACAAAAACTTGGGTAAGACCTACACATGAGAAACTACAGGACATTGCAGAGAGAAATTAAGGAAGAATTAAATAAAGGGAAATATTATAATCATGAATCAGAAGACTCGATATTTTTAAGATGTCAGTTCTTTCCTCACTGGTCTGTAGATCTAACACATCCTGAAAAAATTCTAATGGAAATTTGTATAGAAGTTGACAAGTTGATTCTAAAATTGATAGGTAAATACATAAGGCCTAGAAGAAACAAAGGAAGAAATAAAGTAGGAAGATTTACTCTACCTCATTTCAGGACTTAATATAAAGTATAACAACCAAGAAAGGGTGGCATATGTTTAAGGATTGACTTAGAGATCAGTGAAACAGAGTTTTCCACATATATCAATATATTGTCAATTTGTCTTTGATAAATATGTTAAGGAATTCAATTTAGAAAGATAGCCTTTTCAACAGATGGTACTGAATCTATTGGCTGTCCAGATGAAAAAATAAAGTAACCTCAGCCCTTTCCTTATACCACATACAAAAATGAGCTCAAAATGGATCATAAACCTAAATATAAGTGCTGAACCTAGAAAATTGCTAGTATACATAGGAGAAATATTTTTACATGATATATCAAAAGCACACATCAATAATGAAAACATTAATAAACTGGACTTCACCAAAACTTTTGCTCGTTAGAGGACATTGTTAAAAAATGGCGAGACTTAGTCTGGGATAAGAAGATAAAACATTGTAATTCAGAATATATAAGAACATTCACTACTTAATAATAAGAAAATACAACTCACTTAAGTAAAAATTAAGTTATGTTAAAACATTTGAGCAGACAATTCACCAAAGATAATGTATGAATATCAAATAAGCACACAAAAAGATTCCCAACATCATTGGACACTAGGTAAATATGGCTTAAAATGACAATGAGATTTCACACCCCCCAGAATGACTAAAATTAAAAAGAAAGTCAGTATATGGTATGATTCTACTTATATACAATTCTGGTAAAAGCAAAACTATAGTTATGCAAAGCAGATCAGTGGTTAGCAGAGGCTGGGAGTGGTGGTAGGGTTTTAACTGCAATTGGACATTAGGGCTTGTTGCAGGGTGATGGAAATATTGCCTATCTTAATTGTGGTGGTGGTTACAAGAATAAACATATTTGCTCAAACTAATTGAAATGTATACTTTAATATTGGTAAATTTTGTCATATGTAAATTATCTTCAATGAAGCAGATTAAAAAATACATATTTCTGGAACCTACTGTAGCGAAAAGACTTGGGGCTCTGCATTTTTAGCAAGTCTCCTGGCTAATTCTTTTTTTCTTTTTTCTTTTTATAATTTTTTTATTCTTTTGTTGTTGTTTTCTTTTCTTTCCTGGCTAATTATTTTTATTCATGCCATGTGCACAAAACAATTTGAGGAACAATGCTCTTGTCCAAATTGAGTGACTCAATGCAACATATTTTAAATTGCTGGCTGAACAATTAATAATGAAAAAAATTGCATGAAATTTTGATTTATTGGCCCTGTGAAGTTCTGTGACAAATTTTATTTTTAAGACCTGCATTATGCTCTTTTTTCTTTACCAAATCAGATATAATATTTTCAAGATACATGTACATTTTCCTTAGATTCAGTAATTACTATGCATAGAAAATATATTACATGGAAAATTGCTAATTACTGTACCTCAAAAATACAATTTTATACATAAAAGAGTTTTAGGTAGTTAACTTTATAAAGCTTACCTTGAAATAAATAAAATGTTATAAATAATATGGATATTCATTGTAAAACATTTTCTTCAGACATTTAAATACATTATTTAACTCTTCATGAATGATGTCAGATTAATAGGCCTGAAGTAAAAATATCACAACTATATTTGCAGTTTGGCTTTCTGTAAACTTCAGTATGAGAAGTTATAATCTTCCTTTCAAGTATCAAGTGCCTGTGTTCTGTGTGCTTACTTCCTGTCTTGTGAATTCCCTTCCCTCTTGACTTTTGAAGAGTGAACTCCAGATAATGTTCGGAATATGGTTGAAAGCGCTCCAAGGATCTTTTTATGGAGGGTTTAGTTGTAGTGAAATGGGAGAAATTAATTTATGTACAGTTTTATATGGGCTCTTACCATATGCAGCACTATCATTTACTTTTTATATATACTTTATGTAATCTTATTTAATCTCAACAACTGTTCTGCAAGGTAGCCTTCTGTCCATGAGAACATTGTACCTCAAAGAAGTTTAGGTGCCCTGTCCATGATCACATAGCTTCCAAAATACAAAGCCAGAATTAAAATCTGGGTCTGCTGCAGCACACTATGAGTTAGATCATAACTATACTTAAAGCCACAATGAACAGCAGAATTTATATTCACTCTGTAAGGCAATGGCATTACAATTAATTTTATATTTATTTGCATCTGTTCTTCCTGTATATTCTTTTTCTCCTCAGTTTTGGAGACTCAATTCGATAATTCCTTTCTTCTCATCAAGCAAATTGCCAGGCTTCCTGATTCCCTTTTCGGTAGGAAAGTTATTTGAATTGTTTCTTCCAGTATTTATGGAAACTGAAAATCATCGAATATATCAAGCTAAGTGAGTCCAAATTTAAAGGGATAAAAATAAATGTCTTTGAGACAAAAAGAGAAAAGAGAGAAATATTTTCCCCCTAGGCTAAGAAAGGACACAGGAAGGTGGGCTCATTAGGTAATAAGGGATGTGCACAACCTTGCAGTGATGCTTAGGAGAGATGGCAGGATTTTAGAGAGGATGGCCCTATGGGGTCCTTAGCCCTGGAGGCGGCATCCTAAGCTCACGTAGAATTCCCATCCCCCAGTAGTGGCACTGTACAACAGTGTTAGAGAGTTCAAGGGCCACGTGGGCTCTGTCAGTGGGTTCTATGAAGGGCTGACTACTGAATATTGTTTGGAGGCCATGTAAACTCAGCATTTTTGGGCAGCACTATGGAGAATGAAACTCACTGTACCCCTACCTCTCTAAGAACTGAAAGTGAATTTTCAGTCAGCCTGCTATGAAGGAGCCTAAGAGGTGTATGTGTTGGTTTGAGTCTTTTGAGGACCCCAGAAATCCTGTTCTTAGAATGAACCCATTCCTGTGCCTGTATGCCCTTTGTAGATGGAAATTTTTTTATTAGATTCAGTTCAGCACCATTTTGATTAGATCACTTTAGTTAAGGACCTTTGATTACATTGCAGGTCCCAGGGTGGGTCTTAATCCTTTACTGGAGTCCTTAATAAACAAAAGACTAAAAAGCTGCAGACACAGGAAGAAAAAAAAGCTGCAGAGATAGAGAGAGAGAGGTTCTGGGGGCCAGAAGCTGGAATCAGCAGAGCACAGAGGCCCCTGAAAGGCTGAGAGGAGGCCCGGAGGAAGCAGAGACTGACATCGTAACTTGCCACCTGGCATGAGTCCAGGATCACTAGCAGCCAACCTTAGATAAGATAGCATCTCTGACGGTGCATTGGTTTAGATGTTTTCACAGCCTCAGGACTGTAAGCTTTTAACCTAATAAATTCCCATTTTAAAAGCCAGCCCATTTCTGGTATTTTGCTCCCAGCAGCTTTTAGCAACCTAAAACACTGCATTTAATTCAAAACAAGAAAATAAAGAAATTTAACATTTCTCATAAATATTTCATTTCAAAAAAGATACCACTTCTTGCTTTAACTTGGAAAATTGTGGAGAGCACACAATAAACATTAGTTAATTGTAGCAGTAGTGAGTAAGAAAATAAGGAGATTTTGGAACAGGATTGAGCAAAGGATGAATAAAGGGATGTAAGAAATACCAGGCAGAAAAGGGGTGAGTAGGCAGATTAAAATAAGAGGTTAGAAGGGAGGAAAGCAGAGAACAGATTTGAGAAGTTAGATTAAGCCCAGGTTATGGAAATGAAGTGATGTGACATGTTGACTAGTCAGTAGGAGTCACTGAAGTTTTACATCTTAAGAAGGAATAACTTCGTGGAAACAAAATTTTTAAAAAATTTACCCTCTGTGGGAATATAGTAAAAATTATCATGGGGAGAAATTAGAGATGGGAAGCCAGTTAGGAGACACTATGTTACCTTACTCTGTGATTTCCAGAGACTTGGTTAGTACACATATATGAAATACAGAATCAAGAAATATTTAGTAGACATTTTGACAAAATAATTGATGTAACTTACTGAATTATTGGACTTAAGAGATAAAGCGAGGGAGATAATACACCACGTGCAGGTTCTGAGCCCAGAATACTAAGAAATTGTAAGAGGCACTAACAAAATTTAAGCTGCCAGAAATGGAATCAATATGAAAGCCAAAGCTATAAGATTAAAATTGTTTTAAAACACATAAATGTTTCTTGATTAAAAAAAGACTAAGGTAAGCAATAGTTATGACTAATTAGGAAAATGTTTGAGGAACTGATTCTATTATTTATAGACTATCATTTTATGAATTAGGAACATAAGTATTTAAAACAGGAGCAGATGTAGCTAGAGCGATTGAGCGCCTGCCTCCCACATGGAGGTCCTGGGTTTGTTTCCCAGTGCCTCCTAAAAAAAATCAAAAAGAAACAACATGCAAAATGGACAGAAAAATCAACTCAGGAAGCCGATGTGGCTCAGTGGTTGAGTACCTGCTTCCCACATATGAGGTCCTGGGTTCAATCCCCAGCAACTAAGTACCTCAAAAAAAAAAAAAAAAAAAGATCACCATCTAGATTTAAAATATATATGTAAATGAATAAAACATATATATTCATTTTATTAGGGCTAGGGTGGCTTTTTAAGCTTGTGTATTTTGAAAACTAAATAAGACAAAACCCCTAGATGATACTAATATATGTCAATGTTTCAAACACTACTATATAAATTATTTTACTGTTCTAAAAAGATAAGTTAAAGCCAACATATCAATAATAATATTTCCACATGCCTAGAATTTTCTTTATATAGTCTTTGAAAAATAAAGATGAATACAATACAACTTCTTTGTGAAATCATTACAGATCAATTGTGAATCATCAAATTGATTCCTACACTTTGACTGAGTGAAAGTGAATCAGTTGATTTGTTGCCATACAAGGCATAGTCAATCTATGAGAAACATATTTTTTTCTGATTCTTACTTATTGATTTTTTTTCTGGAAATATTTTCTCCCCGTAAGTAGGCTTGAGTTGTGACTTAAGATCAGATTATGTGAGGTAGTTCTTTCTAATCATTAATACTACCTTATTATTGGTAATAATTAAAACCATCCTAATCTCATACCTTGTAATAATATAACAAGTGAATTAACTGGGTCCAGCTCTTGAAAATCACTGAAGCATAATTAATTGTGAAAAATTAAATTGGTGGTGGCATATGTGAATTATGAGAAGGAAAAAACAAAAGGATCTCTGATGTTACAAACTACTGAGAATTTCAGTTTTTCAGATTAAAAGAAGCTACTTTTGAGTTAATAATGACAAAAGGTGGGATAAATGGCAGGAAATAAACACAATCACTTCTAAGGAATGAAAAGGAAAAGAGAAGGACACTACTTAGGGTTTTAGTAGAAAACAAAATGTGAAGAAGATTGAGTTTACCAAAAGTAATTGAAATAAGAAGGAAAGCAGTTTCTAATGTTTTCATTTAAATGGCAATTGCATATCCTTATATGGTTATCACCTAAAAAAAGAGAGCAATCCAATTATTCAGTCATGAAAGTATTTACAAGGAGGTAACTTAATATACTTTTATTCCAGGGGTTACGGGTTTTATTTATTCATGTTATTTTCTGATTTACTTATTTTTAAATATCTGTCTTTATTCAGGAAGCGTTTCATAAACAGTTCCCATGAGCAAGCATGGATGATATTTACAGAGATGTAAAATACCTTTTTCTTGGATTTCATATACTCTTGGGAAGAAACATACAGGCAAGCAAGGGCTAAATGCGTCTGTTAAATCCTAGACATATACAAAAAATCTACAGTGCACAAAAAGGTGACTGTGACTAACAATGAATGACAGGGCTGTAGAAGTCCTTGCAGAAAAGTTAAAATTTTTGCTGCATTTAAAATATAAATAGAAATGGGGGGAAAGGGCATTATATGAAGAATATAATATTATTGAAAAAGTATAGTGGCATGGAAAAGCAGGAACTGTTCTAGGAAGAATGAATCCTGAGGCAAAAATAAGTGGTCATTAGTGACAGTCTATGGAGGGAAATAGCACACTAGGCTGAAGAATCTGGAAAGGAAGGCTTGGGTCAGATTGTACATTTTAAGCATAACTTTCCATTCCCTATCTCCGACCGCAACTCCTGATAATTTATATTCTAGATTCTGACTATGGGTTTGCTTATTCTAATTGTTTCAAATAGTGAGATCACACAATATTTGTTCTTTTTTGTCTGGCTTATTTTGCTCAACAAAATGTCTTCAAGGTTCATAAATGCTGTTGCATGTATTAGGACTTTATTGCTTTTTACAGCTGAATAATATTCCATTGTATGTATATTCCATATTTTATTTATCCATTCATCAGTTGATGAACAATTGGGTTGCTTCCATCTTTGGGCAATTGTGAATAATGCTGCTATGACCATTGGTGTGCCAATATCTGTTTGATTCCCTGCTTTCAATTCTTTTGACTATATACCAATTAGTAGGATTGTCAGGTCATGTGGTAGTTCTATACTTAGCTTTCTGAGGAACTGCCAAAATGTCTTCCACAACAGCTGCACCATTTTATATTGCCACCAGCAATGAATAAGGGTTCATGTTTCTCTACATCCTCTCCCACACTTGTTATTTTCCGTTCTTTTAATAGCAACCATTCTAATGGGTGTGAAAAGGTATCTCATTGTGGGTTTGATTTGCATTTCACTGTTGGCTAATGATATTGAACATCTTTTCATGTTCTTTCTGGAGAGATGTCTGTTCAAGTCCTTTGCCCGTTTTTTAAATGGTTTTTATTTTTTTGTCATTTTGTTGTCAAGTTGAAGGATTTCTTTATATATTCTGGATATTAATCCTTTATCATATATGTGGTTTCAAAATATTTTCTCCCATTGTGTAGGCTGTCATTTTACTTTCATGGCAAAGTCTGCTGAGGCTCAAAAATTTTTAATTTTAATAAAGTACCATTTATCTATTTTTTCATTTCATTTGTTGCTTATGCTTTGGGTATTCAATCCAAGAAATTATTGCCTAACACAAGGTCCTGAAGTGTTTCCCTATGTTTTCTTCAAAGAGTTTTACAGTTCTATCTCTTATATTAAGGTCTTTGACCAATTTTCAGTTTCTCTTTGTATGTGGTATGTGGTAGATGTCCTCCTCCTCCTTCTTTTTTTTTTTCTTTCTTCAAATGGAGATACAGTTTTCTCAACACCATTTGTTGAAGAAACTATTCTTTCCCAATTAATTGGTCTTTGCTGCCTTGTCAAAAAATCAGTTGGACCTAAATGTGAGGGTTGATTTTTTTCAATTCTATGCCTTTGGTCTGTATGTCTGTCCTTGTGCCATTACCATGCTGTTTTTATTACTGTGGATTTGTGATACGTTTTAAGATCAGGAAGTGTGAATCTTCCAACTCTATTCTTCTTTTTCAAGATTGCTTTAACTATTCAGGGCCCCTTCCCCTTCCATATAAATTTGTAGATTGCCTTTTCCATTGTTGCAAAGAAAGTTGTTGGAATTTCACTGGAGTTGCATTGAAACTTTAAATTACTTTGGGTAGTATTGACATCTTAATCATATTTAGTCTTCCAGTCCATGAACACAGAATATCCTTCCATTTATTTAGGTTTTATTTGATTTCTTTTAGTAATGTTTTGTAGTTCTTCTGTGTATAAGTCTTTTACCTCATTGATAAGATTTATTTCTAGATATTTGATTCTTCAGTTGCTATTGTGAATGGAATTTATTTCTTGATTTTTACTTCCAATTGTTCATTGATTGTGTATAGAAGCACTATGGATTTTTAGGTTTTGATTGTGTACTCTTCCACTTTGCTGAATTCATTTATTTTCTCAAAGAGCTCTGTTGTGGATTTGTCAGGATTTTCTGTGTATAGGATCATGTCATCTGCAAATAGGGTAAGTTTTACTTCTTCCTTTCCAATTTGGATTCATTTTATTTCTTTTCCCTGCTTAATTGCTCTGGCATGAAAATCCAGTACAATGTTGAACAGCGCTGATGACTATGGGTATCCTTGTCTTGTTTCTGATCTTAGAGGGAAAGCTTTCAGTCTTTCACCATTAACTAGGGTGGTAGCTGTGGACTTTTCATATATGTGCTTTATCATGTTGAAGAAGTTTCCTTCTATACATAGTGTTCTATGTGTTTTTATTATGAAAGGGTGCTATATTTTATCAAATGCTTTTTCTGCCTCGATTGAGATGATCATATTTTTTTCTTTCATTCTACTAATGTGGTGTATTATATTAATTGATTTTTTTTGTTGAGCCAACCTTGCAACCTGGGATAAATCCCATTTAATCATGATGTATAATTCTTTCAATATGCTGTTGGATGTGGGTTGCTAGTTTTTTTGTGGAGGATTATTACATCTATATTCATGAGATATTGTTTTGTAGTTTTATTCTGAGAAGTGTTTATCTGGTTTCAGTATGAAGGTGATACTTGCCTCGTTGAATGAGTTAGGGAATGTTCCCTCCTCTTCAATTTTTTGGAAGAGTTTGAGCAGAATTGGAGTTAAGTTTTCTTGGGATGTTTGGTAGCATTCTCCTGTAAGGCCATCTGGTCTTTGGCTTTTCTTTGTTAGGAAGTTTTTGATGACTGATTCAATCTCTTTACTAGTAATAGGTTGTTGAGATCTTCTGTTTCATCTGAAATTAAAGTATGTAGTTTCTATGTCTCTAAGAATTTGTCCATTTTATCTAGTTTATCTAATTTATTGGCAAACAGCTGTTCATAGGATCCTCTTATGGTCCTTTTGATTTTAGCAGGGTCAGTAGTAATGTCCCCATTTCCATTTCTGATTTTCATTATTTATATCCTCTCTTTTTTCTTTGCCGATCTTGCTAAAGTTTGTAGATTTTATTGAACTTTTCAAAGAACCAACTTTTGGCTTTGTTGATATACTATTATTTTTGTTTCTATTTCATTTATCTACGTTCTAATCTTTGTTATTTCCTTTCTTCTGCTCACTTTGGGTTTAATTCACTCTTCTTTTTTGAGTTCTTCCAGATTTGAGGTTAGGTCTCTGATTTGAAGTCTTTCTATCCATTATTGAGAGAGGTGTGTTAAAATCTCCAACTATTAATGTAGAACTGTCACTTTCTTCCTTTAAATCTGTCTGTATTTGCTTGCTATATTTTGCAGCTCTGCTTTTAGGTGCATATATTTTTATAACTGTTACGTTTTCCTGTTGAATTGTCCCCTTGGTCAGTATATAATGGCCATCTTTGTCTCTCATAGCTGTTTTTCACTTAAACTCTCTTTTGACAGATATTAGTATAGCCAGTCCAGCTCTTTTTTGCTTACTACTATATAGTATATATTTTTTCAATCCTTTTACCTTCAAACTACTTGTATATTTGACTTTAAGGTGAGTCTCATAGACAGCATATAGTTGACTCATGCATTTTTACCCAATCTGCCAATATCTGCCTTTTGGCTGGAGAATTTAATCCATTTAAATTTAAAGTCACTGCTGAAATACAGGACTTTCTTCTGCCATTTTGCTGTTTAGCCTTTGTAACTCTTGTACCTTTTTTGTTTCTCAGTTCCGCTAAAGCCTATTTTATATTTTTTGCTTTTTTGTGTTTTACTATATTGAGTGTCTTCTCATTTCTATCTGGATATATTCTTCATCTTTTTTCTTTTGGTAACTATTGGGTTAAAATTTAACATCCTAAGTATATAACAGTTGTATTTGGTTTGATACCAGGGTTAACTTCAAGAGCATGCACACATTCTTTTCTTATACCACTCTGTCCGTCCACCATTTTATTTATTTATTTATTTATTTATTTATTTATTTATTTATTTATTTATTTAT
>JAKSZT010054324.1:1172520-1221811 GCA_026826555.1 Tolypeutes matacus | reverse complement strand
TATTTATTTATTTATTTATTTATTTATTTATTTATTTATTTATTTATCCACCACCACCACCACCCCCTTGCCGCTTGTGCTCGCTGTCTGCTTTCTTTGTCCATTCGCTGCATGTTTCCTCTGTGTCTGCTTGTCTCCCTTTGTTGCATCATCTTGTTGTGCCAACTCTCCCTCCAAGGGCATGGGCCGTCAGCTCTCCATGGGTGTGGGCTGTTAGCTCTCCATGGGCACAGGTCAGCTTGCCTTCCTCAGGAGGCCCCGGGAACTGAACCCAGGGCCTCCCATATGGTAGACAGAGCCCAACCACTTGAGCCACATCTGCTTACCCACCCACCATTTTTTGTACTTGTTAACACTTATATATTTGTGCATTGTATTTCAAAAATATATAATTATCATTACTTTTTATACATTTTCATTTTAGCACCTGTAGGAAGTAGTAAGTGGAGTTACATACCAAACAATATAATAGAGTGATACTGGTCTTTATAATTACCAAATAATTATGTTTACCACAGGCCTTTATTGCTTTACGGTGCTTTGAACCTCTAGTGTCCTTTCCTTTCAGTCTGAAGGACTCCCTTTAGCATTGCTAATAGGGTAGGTCTAGTGGGATGAACTCCCTCAGCTCTCGTTTATCTGAGAATGTCTAAATCTCTACCTCATTTTTGAAAGAGAATCTCACTGGATATAAAATTCTTGGTTGGCAGTTATTTTCCTCCCGCACTTTAAATATTTCAACCCACTGCCTTCTTGGCTGCATGGTCTCTGATGAGAAATTGAAACTCAATTTAATTCGGACTCCCTTTTACATAACACATTGTTTTTCTCTTGCAGTTTTCAGAACTCTCTCCTAGTCATTTGCATTTCATAATGTGATCAATATATGATGGGATGTATTTCTTTCATATTTATCTTGTTTGTTGTTCTCTGGGCTTCTTGAATGTGCATATTCATGTCTTTTTCTAAGTTTGGGACTTTCTCTGACTTTACTTCTTTGACTATTCCTCTCTCCCTTTCTCTCTTTCTTTTCCTTCTGGGATTCCCATAATAAGTAGATTGGTGTACTTGATGGTGTCCCATAGCTGTCCTAGAATATTTTCAGTTTTAATATTTCTTTTCTTTCTTCTTCACAGCCTGACTCATTTCAATTGTCTTGTCTTCACGTTCACATAATCTTTTTTCTGCCAGCTCCAATCTGCTCTTGAAACCCACCTGGGCATTTTTTATTTTAGTTACTGGAGTCTTTCATTTCAGTAGTTCTAACTGGTTCCTTTTAAAAATTTCTATCCCTTTACTAAGATTTCCATATTGTCCATTCGTTGCTTCCCTGGTATCCTTTAGTTCTTTCTCTGTACTTTCTTTTACCTCCATGAACATTTTTAAGATCAATTTTTTAAAGGTCTCACCTTCTTTCTTTGTCTTTTCTGCATTTTTATCCTTTTCCCTTGGATAGCCTATCATTTCCTGTTTCTTTGTTTGTCTTGCACTCATTTGTTGCACACTGTATATTTTAGTATTTTTAGATGTGAGCTCTGGGATTTACTCTTTGGAACGTATGTTTCTTGGTTTTGAAACCAGTTGGTGATAAGACAGAGATTTTCTTGAGCTTCAACCCTCCTACCAGGGTGGTCTGCTCATTGTGAATGTGGCATGCAGGGTGTTCCTTCTTTCTGGGCCTCTGTCTTGTCATTGGCTTTTGCTTATTAATTGTTTTGGAGTTCCCCTGTTTACAGGGATTTGCTTGTCCTCTATGTTTCCCAGGGAACTGACCTCTTTCTCCTGTGTATGTGAAGTTGGCAGCTGGCAGATCTTTTTTCCCTGACTTCCTCTATAGTTTTTTTTAAATTCCCAAATTTTGGGATGAGTGTCACCATGGGGAGAACTTTCTCAATTCAATATTTCTGTGACAAAATAGGACCAGAGACCCATGTAGTCATAAGGGTCAGAAATAATAGCTTAAAAAAGAGATATATACTCAGGAAAGGATATTTGCTCTCAACACTTCCATTTAGCATTGGATTGTAATATACGCCAATGCAACAAAACAATATAAAGAAATAAATTGCATAAAGATTAAAAAAGAATAAGCAATTATGTCTTATTTGGATATGAAACAGTTGTTTATATAGAAATATCTTAATTAATTAACAAAAATAAACCCACCGGAATAAAAAATTAGTATACTAAAATCAACTTTTAATTGGACAATGAAATGTTAAAAGTAACTTATACAATGACTTTAAAAGATATTTAGGGATAAAGACAAACAAAAATGTACAAGAATTCTATACTGAAAACCTCAAAATAGTAGAGAGGCAAAATATACTAAACTGTATGTAGAGATATACTACTTTCATGGATTTGAAGTTCCAATATTATTAAGATGTTAATTTCCCCATATTGATCTATATATTGAGGCAAAGTCATTAAAATCTCATAAAACAAGATGATATTAAAATGCATATGGAAAAGCAAGTGACATACTATACCCAAGGTAATACTGAAAAAATATCAAAGTCAAATGACTTACATTTTCTCTTTTCAAGTCTATAAAGCTACAAAAATTTAGACAGTGTGGTATTAATGTAAAGATAGACATCTAGAACAGTGGGCCAGAATAAAAGTCCAGAAGTACCTGCAAACATATATGGTTAATAGATTTGTAGCAAAACAAACAAGGTTATATTATGTGGAAGAAACTATTTTTCAAGAAATAGTGATGGAAACTGGATATTTGAATGAAAAATTAATAAAGCCCTATCTTATACCTACAATTTTTTTAGATAAATCATTGACCATAAAGTGAAAACTAAAGTAATAACAGCTACAAAAGCAAATATAGGAGAATATTTTCATGATCCTGGAGTAGGCAAGGACTTGTTAAACACTCAAAAAATACTAAGAGTAAAGGGAAAAAAAGGAAAATTGAAATTCATCAAAATGAAACTTCAAAATATATAACTTAAAAAGATACCATAAATACGTGTTTTAAGTGCCACAAAAATATTATAATTGACTAAATAGCAAACAAATTATTTTATGAATATCATGACAGTGTTCTATATTGATATTGACTTGTCTTTGTTGAATGTGATTGTTATTCAGTATTTGTTATTCTCCATTTTTAGTAAATGTGTATATGTGTGTATGTGTATACTAAGTTGACTCACTTTTTTCTCAGTTTCAAAAGTATAAGTTAATGACCTTTTGAATGATTTTCTATTTCTTTTTAATTTTCAGGGATTGTTGTCCTGGGTTCTATTTTTATATTTACTCTTTATATTTATTCTCTTACTTTATTGCTTCTGCTGCTGAGACACTTCTCATGTTCTGAATCAGTGTCTGTCTCTGCAGCAGGGGAATAACCCACACACTTTCAGGCCATTCAAGTTCTGACATTTTATTTTGAGGACATGAGGACTGAGATATGGAGAAGTGGTACCCTGAAGCCTCAGCTGTGCACTAAGTACTGGCAGAGGTTTAGGAACACAGTTTTCTCTGTGTAGGCACTAACATTTGGATTACAAGTAAAGGAGGTACCCAGACTACCTGAATATAGGAAGTTTGTGCATGTGTGTGTGTAATTCCTATGTCTTATGTAGTGGATTGAATTGTGTATACAATTTGGACATGTTCTTTGCCTTGGTTCACATTCTGGTGGGTATGAACCCATTGTAAATAAGATTTCTTCAAGATGTTACTTCAGTGTTAAGGTGTGGCCCACCTTACCACTGAAATAACAGTGTTGAGATAGGGTTTTAATTCAGATTACTGGAGTCTTTTATGAGCAGAGTCAAAGATAGAAGCCACAGGAAGCAGCTAGAAGCTGGAAGTCAATAGAACCTTGAAGAGAAAGTAGAAGATGCCACCATGTGCACTGCCACGTGATGGAAAAGCCAAGGACCAAGGATCACCTGCAGCCAGCCCCAGAACACCACAGTCTGTGGGAAAAAAGTGTTGCCTTACTGATGCCTCAGTTTTGGACCTCTCCTATCCTCAAAACCATGAGCCAAGATGTTTCGAACACTAGACATCTTACAAGAAATAGGCAGGATCATTGGAAAGGCCTCAAGACAAAAAAAAAAAAAAAAAACAGCAATTGTCGATTTCCATTCATCCTAATAACTCCACAACCTATTATCTATTTGTACTGTTAAATGACTAAAAAAAGAAAGTGTGACATTTTTGAAATCTAAATATGATTTTTTAAACCTAATATTGTTTTCATGATCATTGTATGTTAAACCATTTTTTCCTTTCAAATTGCAAGATGGAAGAGAAAATGGGTGGCAATATGCTGATGACAATATGATCAAAAGAATGTAGAAAGAGAAGGCATTACTTTTTGTTACAGGCAGGATCCCAGTGCATAATTTTTAAAAATATGAAGGAGTGATTATTTGTGTATAAGCAGTTCATACTGAAACATTTAGATTCTGGTAACATCAAACAGAGTTTGACATTTTTAAATAATATATTGTAGCAGAGATGAAGGGACTTAAAAACATGCCCCATTGCATGCCAGAGTGTCCTGCTAGAGAATGAGTCAAAAGAAGTCTCAACAAGTGAATCAATGTGAGTTCTCTGTGTTTCAGTTAGAAATCCATTCAAAACTGATGACAAGATTTCTGACCAAGTTCTATTTTGGACTAGCTTTTGTCAAAGCCCTTTCTTTTTTATTTTATTTATTATTTATTATTTTTTTTTTATTATGGGTAAAAATCAAAATTCTCACAATACATACAAACATTTGTAAAATGATATATAAATATATATGCATATATGTGTATTTGCTTACAAAAATGTTATTTATATATATATATATACACATATATTTTAAGAGGTGCTTAGATTACCCAAAATATTACACGGAACCCACTGGGATTCCCATGTTCCCCACCTCCCACACCTCAGCCCTTTCTGACCTCACCTGTAATGACTCTTTGACCTATGTTACAGACATCTGAAATTAGAGATGAAATGTCAATGACTGAGCTACACACATAGGTTATCTCGTCATTCAGTGGTGGTGAACCTAGAGGTAACTCCAGGAAAAGCAAGTCTGAAAAATATAATCTCAGCTGGTATAATCTATGATTAAACTAAGACTGTTTTCATCTATTCATCTGCTTCCTACATTCCTGATGATAATTAGAAAGAAAATTATAGTCAGAAGGACATAGATGATAGGGATCAGCTCAACAGAATTGCAAAAATGGAGACCTGACCATAATATTTTCTGGTCAACTGACCATGTAGTATGTGAAATCCATGTTCATTACCTTGTTTTAATTGGGGCAAGGTTTTTTCTTAATTGCTTGGCCTTTTATTATTTCGGTAAGAAATTTTTCACTCACGGTTGTCATAGAATTATTTTCTAATATCAGTTTTCACTAGGATCTTAATTCATAAGAAAATGCTAAAATCTCTTTTACTGTGGGTAGTTTAAATGATGTTAGCTTGAAGACTAACCAATTGTTATGAAAAGTTGACTAATAAAAGATAATGAATATGTAAGGAAATGTGATAAATGCCATAAATAAATAGAATTAAATTTAAGGAAATATTTGCAAATAGACGTGGGTAGGGATTATCTATAAATTTACTTTCCATCATACATGTAAGACCCAGTGATTGTTAATACTCCAACTGTTGGGAATTCTTTGTTTTTGAGGACATTGTTCAATCCCTTTGTTCTCAGGTTGTTCCCTGGACCATTGATTCAACTTCTGATTATATTCCAACTTCCATTCTGGATATATCAGTTGTATTCAGGCCATAAAGCACAAAAAGTCCTTTGACACAGAAAATACTTTTGCTACCTCCCTCCTCTCTACTTCCAGCAATTCCTTCCTCTGCACCCAGACTATTTGTTCAGCTGTCTCAGTGAAAATCTTGTTGTATTGTCTAATAGCAAGTATATCAGTATATCATAAGGGAAAGATGGTTATGAAAAAATTATTCAAGAATAATTAGAAAAAACAAAAACAAAAGTAATTAGAAAGATAAATGGACTTTTTATTGTGATGCAAAGGAAAGTATAAAATATATTTAAAGTCTTGACAATTTTATAAAACCAGATTTGGTAATTCTGTTACCAGGAATGGGAACTTAGATAATTCAGACTGATCCTTCTGGTAAAAACAACTACAAAGTTGGGAAACCTTGAAAAAATCTTTTAAACACCTCAGTCAACCATATGCATATACTATGATACAGCAATTATACTCCTAGGTATATTCTTTAGAAAATAAGGGGCATGTGTGCACCAGGAGACATGTACAAGTTGTGTCCTTAGCAGCATTCTTCATAAAGTCAAACATGCATAAGTTATAAAACCAAGTACCCACCAAAGTAGAAAAGATAAAGCATAAATGTAAATAATAGCTAAATGCAAAAACATGGCTGAATCTTAAAAAACAGTTTTTGACAGAAACATCTCACAAAATAATACATATAATATTGTAATTCCCTTTATATATGACACAAATACAGGCAAAATGTAGTTGATAAAAGCGTATGTAGTATTTAAACTATAAAGGAACAATTAGGAAATAGTTATCATAAAATTTAGAGTAGGAAAGGGATAATGTTATTACTGGATAGAAAAATTGGTGATTGTAAGATACTAGCAAATGCTCCATTACTTGACCCAGGTGATGATTATATAAGTGCTTGCTTCATGAAATTATTTTTTCTAAGTATTTTTTCACATTTCTGCATGTAGGTTATATTTCACCACACAAATTTAAGAAGAAAAGAGAATCATATTGTTTAATAGTAATGAAAACTTGTAACGAAGTGTTGAAAACTTTCCTTTGACTTATTTTGGTTAATGCATCATTAATGTCTACCACATAAATTTTTGCTTCTAAAATAATTCATCAGGGTATCATCTAAGGAAGGTTTTGCCCCACATTGTTTCATGATTCATTTGATAAGGAAATAGGTAATTGTTTAGTAAAGTTGATTTATGCTTCAGCCAAGCCATTTACAAAATGTAAATAAAGCCTGAGAGTGTAAAACCCAAATAAATAACTGAAGTTTTAGAGATGTAAATTTTTCTATGATCATAGGAATATATGATCTTCTTACTTAAGCTAGCATATGGAAAATGATCTGCTCTTATAGAAATAAAATGCAAAACTCCTAAGTACATGTATAGAGTTGCAAAAATCTATGATATCTGAAATTAGAGCAAATCATTTTTTGCCAAATAAAACAATAATTGAAAAATAATTTAGATATTATTTTTGAGTCAGTGCTGAAAGATAAGGAAAATGAATGGAAATTCTTCAAAACAATCTCTGATATACATAAAATCACTCATTATGTAAATGCTTTTTAAAATTTTAAATGATTACTTAAAACATTCTAGTCAATGGTAAGCTGTGTCATTTGAATGCATGTCCCCCTATAATATCAGGGTAGTAATGTTTCTTTTTACTTTCATTTACTGTATATTCCTATTATTCAAATTGTAAAATAATTGCATTGAAGTGATGTTATCTTCCTCAAAAGACCAGTAATCCAGTTCATATCCCAGAGCAGAATTTTTTACAAAATGCTGGGATAATGTAGTTTTTCTTTTTGATTTAATAATTAAAAGATTTCTCTCCTTTCCCACATTCTTTACTTGTTTTGGACCAGTTGAAAATTATAGCTGGACTTCCTATGATTATATTTAAAGAAAAGTCCTAAGATATATTTATATTTTTATTAAAACATGAACTTCTATGTGAACGTATGTATCCAGAATTGCTTTTCAAATATTAAAATGAAACCGCTCCCATTAGACACAAGTAAAGAGGATCCAAATGTTATATTTACTAGTCTCTTTACAGGTAGGAATCCGAGACAAAGATTAAGTAAACTGCCCAAGTTCACACAGTTTGTGTGGAGACATTTAACATTTGACATATGTAATATTAATCAGTATAGAACATTAAAAAAAATTTTTTTGTCTGCCTTGCACATTTATATTAATGTCTTAAGTCATTTTCCTTTTTGTTCCCTTAGAAAAAAATAAAATTACTAAAATTTATCTTTGTATATTGTATATCTCTCTATATATGGAACTATATTTTACAGAAAATTTATTTTTGATTATTATATTTTTCTAAAGCTATATGGTAAAGATGAATAGTTCATGTATTAGCAGAAAATAGGTTTGTCATCCATTAATAAAAATGACATAAATTGTAGAAAAGTTTTGTTTATTAAAACCAACAGTCATCTTCATTTTACTATCTAAATAAGCTCAATATTTGCAAGTGGGTTTTCCCAGTTTAAAGTGTTTAAAACACTTTAAACTTTTTGACCCTAAACTGCTTTAAAGCACCTGTGTTTTTTGTTTGTTTGTTCCTTTCTTACTTTCCTTTTCTGTTTATTCTTGCTAACTTCACAGACTAATCTGGGGAAGAATTATGGTAAACACATTGATATCGCTATCAGAATAGACCACAGGCCTTAAGGGGAACAGGTATTCCTTTTCTGATTAGCTGGGATTTTAAAGGATCTCCCACTCCTTAAAATGTGTAAAAGGAGAACTAATTTACAGAGCTTCCTATTTTTAGTTCTTAAACATCAGCACATTATAGAACATCACTACTCAGATATAGACACCCTGCAGATGGGGGTGCCATCTGTTCAGACTAATTTTGCTGCATGCTATGAACAAAACCCAGACATCAACCTTTTGAATTTGCTGCTGCCTTAAAAATTCAGTGCATTTTGATATCATATAATAGACTATGAATGTATTCCTTGCCTTGAATATCATTTTCTCTTCCCTGCAAAAAGTGTCATTTTTCTGGAAGATTTGCCTCCTCGTGTGATATGTTACTTTGGACTGGTATTGCCAGTACATCTTTTATATGAATTTTAAATGTAAATGTATTCATTAAAATGCTTCAAATTTGCAATAAATTATTTTTAAAAGTGTATGTTTCAAATCAACACAATAAATGCTATCCTGATAAATATTTGTTACTTTAATTAAAACTATCTTTTTTATCAACATTTTAGTACTGGCTAAGTTGACAAAACACTGCATTCAAATGGTACATGCTGTCAAAAGAACAGCGTAAATCTCCAGACACATCAGCTCAAACATGGAAAAAAGGTGATGTGTCACACACTCTTGTCCTGAGAAGGAGAATTTGCAGTCAGGTTGGATGATTTTTGGGCTTCCTCCCAATTCTCCCTCACCTTCTTTTCAAAGTGGGTCATAACAACAACAAACACAAAACAAAAATGCCAGAGATTAAAAGAAGGAATCCCTGCCTTCATTGCCTTTTCTGGAAGACCTGCGGGTTTTGCTGGGAGAAGCTCAAGACCTCAGAAATGAACATTCATTTCACCCATGTCCCTCAGAAGTAGTAAATCTCCAGAAACACACTTTGTGTACAGTTTGTGTGTGTGTGTTGCAATAAAATATGCTATTTTGGAAGAAAGAAAGTGTAAGCATCCAGTATACGTGTAGGTAACTGCTTCTACATAGAAGAAAGAGCTTAACTTGAACAGCTCAAAGTTTTCTTGCTTTGTGATTAATAATTCTACAGACCCACATTCCTATATATGAGCACAGTTTGTTCCAAAGTATTCTTTCCCTGAATGGATGTGAATTCAATTGTCTTTTAGTCTCTCTCTCCCTCCCTCCATACCTCTTTCTTTATCTTTTTCTTAACCTAGACTGTTTCTCTTGGGAATTCATATAGAGAATTCTTTGAGTCCTTTTGTTCTGCCAATGAAGAAACAGTCATTTGATATTCCCCGACTCTGAAAACTGTTAGTTCCCATCATACATACACACACGCACATACATACACACACTCATACACCTCCACACACTATTCCTTTTAAGCTACCACCTCACAGGTATTTCAGTGTGATTGATTTTTCTACCTTTCCCCCCTGCCAAGTATACCTAGAGATGGATTTCAGAGACGGATATTAGATTATGACTGAGACAGCTTAGGTTTAAACCCCAAAACTCTTATTCCACTATATTTTTTTTACAATTTTAGTACATGCATATGTATGTGTATGTATACATATATATATATCTACATATATATATATGATTTTAAACAAATACACAATTGTGATTTTATCACATTTAGTGGTTTTTTACAGTGTCCTCTCTCCGTTTTTCCTTTTTTCTTCTTTGTTTGGCTCCAGCTTTTTTTTTCTTTTGTTTCCAGTACACTGATTAGACACAACACATTTTCTTATAATTAAATTAACAATTTTATCATATATTATTTATATATATATCAGACCCACACATATATATGAAATTATTACCAGATTATCTACTATGTTCTTCTGATGTATGCTTTTCCTTCATCAATAATATGTTGATTCCATATGTGTGTATATAGTATGTCCTGATATTTGGCAAGAGAAGACTCTCCTCATTGTTCTTTCCTCTTTTTTAACAACAACAAAAAAATTTTTTCATAGTTGAGCTTAAGCACAAAACTTCTATGAAAATTTTAAAAATCATTATCTCTAAATAAGAAATGTCAATGATACTGAACTGCTTTTAATTTACACTGTGATTGAATTAATATTTTATGATATTAAATGTCCCATTCCAGAACATAATATGTTTTCCAATTGTTCAGATTTAGAATTTTTTAAAATGTTATAATAATCTCCATATATAGATCCTGAGTCCTCTTCCTAAAATTTACTAAAAAATATTTCATATTTTTGTTCTTATGAAAGAATATTTCCCATTTTCCTTTTTAAATACTAAAGTAAAATGATTGTATAATATTCTTATTAAATTGTATTACTAAATCACTGATTAGTGTAATAAAATATTTTGGACTTTCAGAGTATGTAATCATATCATCAGCAAAAATATATTTTATTACTTCTGTCCATATTTATATGATCTTTTGTTGATCATTTTCTAGCACTTCCAAGGTTAATGAGGAAAAATGAATACAGTATGACAGCAAGCATTTCATCCAATTTCTCGTTGAAATAATTTATTTTATATTGTATTATTATTTAGAATAGATTACTCTTGGTGCTTCAATGAATTTTTATTTATATTTATGTGTTTTTCTTGTATTCCTATCTCATTTAGGGTTTATGGTGGAATAGCTATTGAAATATATCAAATCAAATTAGAATCTATCAATATGATCATGGATTATTATCCAATCATTGATAAATATAAGGGTCTATGGTGATACATTGATACATTTCCTGATATTAACAACTCATCTTCATGAAAGAAAACCTTCTTGATTCTGCAATGTTTATCTTTTTCCATTCCTGGGTTCTCTTTTAATACCATTTTACTGAGTTAAAATGGTATTGAGTCCTAATAATGACAATAAACAAAAATGTTTTAAATAGTGATTGGAAAAGTTAAAAATAAAATCCAATCCCATGATGCTTATGTGAGACAGATAAAATACAAGGGCATACATTGCTTTAAATATATAGTTATAAGAAAATAGTTATCCAGGTGATAAAAACAAAGTTAATTGACAGAGTTCCTTTAAAAGGAAACACAAGGGGAAAATACAAAGTGAATAAGGAATTATTGTTTTAATAAAATGTATTGGCCACAGGTAAGATAGGTCTAAACTTCTATGTACTGATTAAAATTACATCAAATATATACAGAAAAATTCTGTTTGAAATTAAGGAGAAAATGTGAAAAATTATGGCAAAGCTAACATGCCTATAGAGGTCTTTGACAATCCAGACAGACAGATAGATAGATAGATCCTTCTGCTTTTCTTTTGAGTATAGTAAGTTGCAAAAAAATACTTCTTCTACTCAAGCAAGAAGAGTAAGGCAGATAAACTAGATAAACCTATGAAAGTTCTGAAAATCTAAGCAAACAAATGAATTGCAATTCAGGAGATAACCCCCTTCTAGGAAAAACAGGTCCACTGCTGCTTTTTTTCTTGGATGAACGGTGAGAACGGGTATGCTGCAATTATTACGAGTAATGAGAAACCAGCTGAATATATTTTTACAATTTTTTAAAGCTGATGTGGACTAGTATAAGTATTTAGATTCTAGAGGAGTCCAAGGCACAACGGTAGTTTGTAGCTACCTTTTCCCATAGGCCTTCGTTAAGTGCTCACATTGAAAAAACGAAGGGAACAGCAGGAGAGACTAGATACACCTTTCTGAGCACTCCAGGTCCTCTCTGAGGAGAGAGGAAGAATTGCCAAGAGAGTTGTTCCCTGGAGGTGGATGCTGACACAGAGTCACTGAATGCTGGGTGCAGGGAGAGTGAACTGAGAGAAAGCCACACAGGCATTTGGCCTGTCACCACATTTGCTGGTACAGCTCTCTTTGGCTGGGGCAGCAGCATAGACAGAGGTCTTCTGAAGCAGAGAAAGCCTCAGGACTATGGAGCAAAGGGAGCTCATCCTCGAAACACACAAAGAGCTGGCAGCCAGAGTGAAAACCCCTATGTTTTGGAACGCTATTTGCTGGGCTATAAAGTACAAAAAGATGAATAGAAGCCACTTTATGATCTGATCCCAAGCCTCCCTGAGGGAAAGTCCTGATCCCACAATCAAATCATTTGATACAAAAGGAGGAGACCTAAATCTAATTACAGCCATACAATGGCCAGACACCCCTAAAAAATAGATGAGATATTTCCCATTCCCCCTCTCTCTAGGCTTAACAGAAGGGACACTACCTACTTCAGTTTCTCCTGTTGTTTTACTATAAGGTTCAGAACTTTTATAAATCAACAAGACAAATAAAGAGGCAAGAAAACATCATCCATATCTAGAGAAGAAACAATTCAGAAAAGCAAACCTACAGATTGCACAGATTTTGGAATTATCAGAATTCAAAATAATTATGATAAATATATTAGAGGATCTAGTAGAAAATGTAGAACATCCAAGGAACAGATTTGGAATTTCAGCAGGGAGATGGAAATGAAAATGTTTCAAATAGAAATGCTAGAAAAAAAAAAAATTATGGTATCAGTGATAATTCATTAACTTAATTCTCAGTATACTGGACATATTAAAGAAAAATATGAGTAAACTTGATGTAAATTGAAAGAAAAAGAATTAAAACTCTTGAATAAATGAAAATATATATTCTAGATCTGTAGGAAAATATGAAATGCTTTTTCATTCATATAATTGGAACTCCATAATATAAGGAGAAAGAGAACAAACAGGAAAACTATTTTAAGAGATATAGCTATCATATTCCCAAAATTGATGAAAGTTGGCAATTAAGGGAGAAATAACATACTAAGCTGCAAGACAACAAAGGCATTTATTTGAGGTCCTAGATTTGCAATTCAGGAAACACAGATTCAGAGAGCAACCCAAATTGTGTCCTGTCTTGCTTGGCAATTCCAGACAAGAGTTTTTAAAGAAATAGAAAATTAGATAAGTTGTTTGTGGTTGGTAGATACTTGGGGTACTTCAATTGTCCTTCAAGTTAGATAGTTTACTGAGTTCTTTATCTTATGGTTTGTTTATAGTGTCCTGATGTCCTTAGGGTTTTGAGGAGAAATTATTGCTTGAACCTTTGAATACTTTGGCAGTTTGTAATATCTGGCTGAGATTTGCTAAGAATAACCTCCAGAATGACCTCCAGACTCCATTTTAAATCTCTTAGCCGTAGTAACTCTATTTTGTTTCATGTCCTTTTACAAAGTCACTAGTGAACATATCCAAGAATCGCAGTTTACTTCAAATAAGGAAAAATGCAAAGGTAAATAAAGCTTCAAACTATATGAAGCCAAAATTGAGAAAATGAAAGGAAAAAACTAGATAAATCCCAAGTCATAGTTGGGTACTTTAAAATCCAACAACTGCAAAGTCAAAAGATGAGTGTTTTAGTTTGCCAAAGGGCTTCCTAGGCAAAGTACCAGAAATCTGTTGGTTTTTATAATGGGGATTTATTTGGGGTAAAAAGCTTATAGTTCCAAGACCATGGAATGTCTAAATCAGAGCACCAGCAGAGATGCCTTCTCACCAAAGTCAGCTACTGTTGGTCCTGGAGTTGTTGCCACATGGTGATACAACATGTCTGCCAATCTCTGCAGAGGTCTCTGCCTTCACCTCCAAAATTTATCATCTCTTGGAGCTCAGCTGTGAGCCATCAGGCATAGGGCTTGTCTCTTTCTGGGCCTCAGCTCTTTGAGCCTGCAGTCCTCTCTCTCACATGGCAGAATCAAGCACGGCAGCTCCCTTTTCCTGTGTCTGTCTGTCTGTGTCTTTCTGTACCATCATTTATATCAGACTCAGCAAGATTATGGACATTCAACATGAATCATGCTCCAGTGACAGTCCAAACAAAAGCCCAAAACTGATCTCATCAAGAAATCTAAGCAAAGGCATCTCAACCAAATTTAATGCAATCAAGTGGTATCACATCCATAGAAATAGATTAGTTTAAAAGCATAATGTTTCTCTTTTTGAGATTTATAAAATAATCTCAAACTGCCACTGTGAGTCTTTCAACAGATTCATAGAATTTATTAATCTCTGGCTAGACTGAACAGGAAATAAATAATCAACAATTAACACTATAAGATTTGCTAAAGGAAGGCCTATAAGCAGAAGGAAAATGATACCAGATGGAAATTTGGACTGGCAAAAAGGAACAAAGAGTACCGGATGTGGTAATTATGTGGGTAAAAGTAGAATTTTTTTTCCCCTAATTATTTAACTCTCTTTAAAAGATACTTGACTTCATAAAGCAAGACTATAATGTTTTGTGGGGGTTATAGCATGTGTAGAAGTAAAATGTGTGACCAAAAAAATATCACAAAGACCAGGAGGGGGAACAAAGGGTGTAAGGAAGTATTCTATTTTAAGGTATCCTATTGTAAAGTATTTTATTGTGAGGATATAACTGGTTAAATCTTAACCTCAACCTTCAAAGCCAAATTCAAACATTATCTTCTCCATGAAGTCTTTCTTATTCCTCTTCCTTATTCTTTCTCCTAATCCCTGTCCCGGAGCCTGTCCTGTCCTGAAGTCAATTGACTATAGGCAAACTCAAAATGCAAGACAATGAAACCCTGGTTCTCTGCTCAAAGATTGCTTTCAGTAATGCTCCTTGCACTTTTATACACCATCATATTTTCTCCCTATGGTATCATTCCATAAGCATATTTCTCCCACTTTATAAAATAAAAATAAGCAAAACAAGCAAAGAAATTTAAATTTAGCTAACTTTACTTTCTTAGACACTACTATTTTCCCCAACTTAATACCCTTTTTTCTTTTCTCTCAAAATATTTGTCTATGCTCTTTGCTCCTATATCCTTACACTCCTCTTAAACATATTCTAAATGGCCTTTCATCTCTATAACGATAGGGAAACTGTTCTTGTCAGGGTTATAAAATCTAAATAGCTAACTTCAGTGATAAATTCTCAATTTTCGTTTTATATACCCAGGAAGCACAAAATTATGGCACATTCATGCAGTGGAATATTAATCAATCATACATATATACATAAAATATTTGGGAAGAATTTTTGGTAACAAAGAAAAATACTTATATCATGTTCACTGGAAAAAAAGAAGGATTCTAAATTGTATATACTATAGGTTCTCAATCATGGGAAAATATTTATAGAAGAAGGGAAACACTCTGAAATGTTCCTTTGGGGTCACACAGCAAGTCTGGCTGCCAGATCTGTGATGCAGAACACCTTTATTGAGTGATTCTCTGCCATGTTTTCTGTGACAAGTCCTGGGAGTACAAAGATAATTCAGAAACTTCTTGCCCTTGACTTGTTTGCACCTAATAAAGTTTTTTTTTTAAATTTAATAAGAGTAGTTTTGTAAGTTTACAGAAAAATCATGCATAAAATTCAGAGTTCTTATAAACCTCCCAACTATTAACACCTTGCATTAGTATGGTACATTTGTTACAATTAATGAAAGAACATTTTTATAATCATACTATTAAACCCCATCGTTTAAAATGGGGTTCACTATTTGTGTTGTACAGTTCTTTTTTTTTGAAATTTTTATTCTGGTAACATATATACAACCAAAAATTTCCCCCTTCTAACCACATTCAAATATATAATTCAGTGTTGTCAGTTACATTCACAACGTTGTGCTACCATCACCATTATCCATTACCAAAAATTTCCCATCACCCCAAATGTAAAATGGTGCAGCCATTGTGGACAGCAATATAGTGGTTCCTTTAAAAAGTTAAATATCAAATTACCGTATGTCCAGGGAATTCCACTCTTAGGTATATAGCCAAATGAAGTGAAAATAGGGTCTCAGACAGATACCAATGTTAATAGCAGCATTATTCACAATAGTCAAAAGGTTGAATTTTTGCATGTTTTCTTTTTTCCATATGTTTTATAGTTTCAGGTTATGCATTTAGGTCTCTAATTCATTTTTGTAAATTATTTGTATAAGGTGTGAAATATGGATCAAAATACCCATTGTTTGTAGGTATTTTTCATAAAAAAGAAAGTTCTGTGGTCACATATATTCACAAAATACTAGATCAAACAAAGCTAAACAGGTGAATCTGCAAATCATTAAGATGGGTGTAATTTTAATATTGCTACAAGTACTTTGTGCCCCCAGCAGGTGAAATTTATTCTGTGTGATCCATTATTCAGAATACAACTTTACATAAATATAGTTTAAATTTTAACTTCTCAGATATTTAATGAATTTATATATTTACAGTTGATATGTTTAAATATCTCATTTTTAATCCAAATATATGGTTTGAAAGAGAAGCAAATACATAATAAAAAGTTGTTTGCAAATTAGGAAATTGAAGACTTGATGACTTACCAAAGACAAAAGAGATAAATGGCAGAACTGGGCTATGCTAAATCAAGTGGTACATTTTCAATGTACAAATACTAACAGAATATACAAAGTCATAACAACTACATGAGGCTATGTATGTAGATATTTCATACATGACTGATGAGTAAATAAATGAAAAAAAAGAGAAAAATATCATTAGTCTTCAGGAAAATGCAAATTAAAGTTACAGTGAGATATACACACAAGGCTGTCTAAAATTAAAACAACCGAAAGACAAAATTAAAACAACCAAAAGACTGACAATAGCAAATGTTGATGAGGATATGGAACAATATGAGCTTTTATTCATTGCTAATAGGAGTGTGAAGTGGTGGTTTCTTATAATGGTAAATATGCTCCTATTTATGATCTAGCAATTCTACCCCTGGTACTTCCCAAGAGAAATGAAACTAAATGCCACCCAAAACATTCCCTCCCATATTCATAACAGTTTTATTCATAGTAGCCCCAAAAATGAAACTGTTCAAATGTTAGTTGATAGTTTATAAACAAAATGTAATATATTTATACAATGGAATGCTCTGCAGCAGTGAAAAGTAATGGATCACTGATACTGGCATAAATGAATCTCAGAAACATCACGCTGAGCAAAAATAGCCAGAAGCAAAGGAATATATAATATGTAATTCTCTCTGTAAGCAGTTTTAGAACAGGAAAATCTCATGTATTATGATAGAAATCATATTACATTTGTTTGAGGGAGGGAGAGTTGGCTGAATAGGGACATGAGGAAATTCATGAGGTGATGGAAATGTTACATATCTTGATTGGTTATATACATTTGCCAAAATACGTCAAGCTGTACACTTAAAATGTAAAGTATAATCAATAAAGTTGACAAAATTATTTTTCTCTTGCATTTAAGGAGTCTTGAAGTAGTCAGTCAGGGCTGGGGCACTATTGCACAATCAGCACCCAGCCTCCTTCCATCATCTTGCTTGGCAATACCTGGTGCAGGGCCTTCATCCCTGCACTTAATTCGTGGTATAAGACACCTGCTTGAACCCTAGCTAGTCCAAAATTCTAAGTAGCATAAGGAAGTCATAGGTGTCTTTAAGGTACATTACCAGAAGCTACCAGAAGACACTTGTGCTCACACCTTATTGTCCAAAATTTAATAATATGGTTACAGAAAATGAATTATTTTCATTTCTAAACTTGATATTTTGTTATTGTGGGTCAACTAGCAATTTTGTCCACAACGATATACTAAATGTTTAAGCAAATATTCTGGAAGATATCAAGAGGAATGCCCAGTAATTACACATAGAAGGTTTCTCTCTGCCTTCCCTTCCTCTCTGCCACTATGTGCCATTATCCTAGGAATTCATGGCCTTTACTTTGTGAAAAATGGCATTCCATATTAACTGGGGATGTTTTCTAAAGAGGAAAAAGCCAAGCTCACATTTAGTTTCATATATGGCCTATTATTATAGTTCTAAATCTATTCAGGGTCTACAATTTCCCCCACAAATTTAACATAACCAGGGCCAGTGCTACTGAGTACTCAGGGAGGTAAATTTAGTAGTAAATATATCAATATATTCTAAGAATATTACTTTTCCATGTCCATTTCTTAAGAAATACAGGTATCCTCAAATTATCCATAAATAAATTTACCTTTTTAGAATCACATAAGTAATAAATGGAAGGGAAGGAGTGCCTTCCAAATTAAATAGGGTTTTTTAAGGACTGCTAGAGTAGAAATTTGGAGCTGGGTTGGGGTTACAAACATTCAGCCTCTTAATACTCAATACCATAATTTTAACTAAGGCTAATTGAGTAGCACCCATTTACCCTGTTTATAAGTAAATATAAAGTTTGTATTAATACACATTGACTGAGCAGGGAAAAATATTACAATATATCACATGTATAAATTACAATTTATAAACTATAACACATTTAAGAAAATTACAATCAAGGGACAGAAGAGATACACAGTTTATAAAATAAAATATTACAAACGAGGAACAGAAAACATTTTAGAAAGATTTATGCACAAAGTAAAACATGAACTTATTAAGCCACTGATATGAGATAAGCTAATAAACATACAGATGAAGTTCATTTTAAGATAGATATGTAGGATAGTACTGTATCTGTAGGATTGGAGTTGAGAAAAAATGCTAGATTTGTATGCTGAGAAAGTTATTGCAATTTCATAGAAAAAAAAAAGATGACAAAGGGCTGAATTAAGGCTGTGGGAAAGAAAACAGTGTTCAGAATTAAGAAGTATTTGGAGCCAGAATTATCAGCAGCATTGATCAGTTTTATGGCTGGGGTGGCAGTGTTGATCCTTGCAACACTGGATCAACAAGATATTTCACAATAATGTAAGGCTGAATAGCATGCCCCATGACTTGGCAGGACAAATCCATTGCACGGGGTGGGTGCTATTTGATCTTTTTTGTTTTCCTTCTCCTAAACTAAGAGAAATAGTATCCAAGTGTCAGAAAATAAGAAGGTGCCATTCTGAGTGTTTTATAGTGTGGGATTCAAATAATCTTATCTTCCCCCATTCTCAAGGAATTTGTAGAGTCCAATTAAATAGAAATAGGAACAATAATTTCAAATTTAGGAGGAGGAATAGAGAACCAAGAATTAAATATAGGCATATGCAGGAAATGTAGGATATAGGTATATCCTTTAAGATGTAGGAAGTAGTATGGTATATTCATATGTCTGTATAAGGTGCTGAAGAATTTTCTGGGGTTTGAACAATGTAGCTTACTTTGCATTAAGGAGAAATGCCAAGGGTACCAACTTGGGGGATGAATCCACTATTGGGAATAAAATGAATTGCACAAAAGTGCACACTTAAAGGCAATTTTGAGGATTAAGGTATACAAAGCTAGGAGAGAGGGGGAAAGGACTCTTCAGGAGCACATTAGAAAGAACATCCCTTCTGCCCCATGACTTTCTTAAATTGTAAGGAAATATTCCAGAGGAGATGGAGTTTTTAAAACTCCATAGTCAGGAAAGCAGTAGGTGTATTATTTCTCATTGTTGCTGTGTCTTTACTGAAATTCCACTTTGGAGTGCCTCATTAAATGTGAATTCCCTTTAAACATAATGCATTCTTTTACCTTCAGGCAATTTACCTTTCTTGTTTTAGTCTTAATTAGCACCACAGCATTCTCTCTGAATTATTATTCATGAAAATCTAGAAAAATAGGGTGATGAAAAAAAAGAGAGGTCATTTTCTTATGGGTACCCAAATCAATACTCACTATTTGGTCAAAAATTAAGTCGCGGGTCAGATTTTTAAACATTGCTTAAGAGAACTCATCCTGTCCTCAGAGAAAAAGCATTGGACTTGAAACTCAAAGGGCTTAGGGCATAGAGAACAACAACTGAATGTAGTCATTTTTTCTTCTCTTAAACTTTCCTTTGTGAGTCAAAACAACTAGCCAAATGAATGGTTAGCAAGGCTTGGGCTCTTGACTGGCTGTAATGAGTCAAATCTGCATGAGGAAAAGATGGACCAGATGCTTGGAGAATACAATATGGTGTCCAAAACCTTGAGCTCACATTTTTATCAGAGACATTTTACTCAAAGTCTGCAGAGCCACTTCATCTAAGATGAATCTTTAAAATTTGCTGCTTTAAAATGTGTTGTTGCTCTCTCCTTCATGGCGGGAGATAAATTATTGCCCCAATCAGATGGATTTCAAAATAAAATTGGTGGCTGAAGTATCCATTGTCTGATATCAAAATAACAAGTTTTCATAAATGGTAACATTGAGAAACATTATTTAATACACACCCCTGAGTTTTGCATTAGTGCCTAAGTGCATCATCTCTGTTTTCAGAGCAGATGCATGAAGTGGCTTCAGTGGAATGAGGACTAACATTCCTTTACATAACACAATCAAAAGAATTTTAAATCATATAGATTTAATAAAGAGAGGATAGATTTGTGAAATAAGAATGGGAATATGTGGTCTTTATATATAACAGAAAAACCTCCTGCTCTATTATTAAGATCACTTGACGGACAGCAAGAAACACACTGACCATAATTTTAAACGTTATTTCTTTCCTGGGATGCAGAAATTTCAGGACTATGTCTTTTATTGAAGATCATTTTGACGGTCAGTGTGACTCGACCATATATTCAGTCTAGCTTTGTCATTAGTAAGTAAAAAGTGGATTTTTAGCCAATCATTTTTTCACCAAATGTAATAAAATGTTGTCCACATGCAACTCAAAATACAGCAATCTTGGTATCGAAGCAAGCCACATTATAGACTTTGGTGGTTTATTTCAGGATTATAAAATATTTTAACATATATACTGGGAATAAATATACTTATCTCTCTTAATAATCACCTTGTTATTTCCCAGTCACTCAGATATACAGCAATGTTCATCAAAGAATATTTCATTAACCTCTAGTTTGGATTCTGCAGTGAACATAGTTCCACTGCCTCAATGAACAGAGAATATCACTCCCATTTATTTAGGTCTGCTTTGATTTCTGTCATCAGAGTTTTATAGATTTCTTCATATAGATGCACGTATTTTGTAACATTTATATATGGTATTTTATTTTTTAGTGTAATGAAATTTCTATGATTCATTTATGGTATACGGGAAAGCAATACAGAGCAGTGCAAAGTATTAACCTTGTATCCAGCAACCTTGCTATAAATCACTTATTAGGTTTTTTCCCTTTCAATTCAATGGGATTTTCTACATAAACTCTCATATCATTCATGAACACACAGTTTTATTTTTTCCTTCCCAATCTATATACCTTTTGTTTCCTTCACTTATCTTATCACATTAACTTGGACTTCCAGTATGATGTTAAATAGGAGTAGAGACAGGGGACATCCTTGTCTTGTTTCTATTTTTTATTAATCTTTGAAACTACATAACTTCCTAAAGCAAACTATTCAGTTAATAACATTACTTTTATCTCTAGTTTCCTAGTAATAAGGAATATAGTAATTTATTTGTTGCTAAACTTTTCTAAATTATCTGTGAAATATATAATATTAACTATTAAATTACCCAGCAAATTAACTCTGTTCAATATAAAAATCCACATTCATATTTCATTGTATTCTATATAGTCATTTTCCATTTAGAACAGATGCAAATATCAGAGCAATAATGATGCCAATGCCATAGTTTGGGTCTTCACACACTCCAATTAATTTTGCCCCAGTTCCATAGGCATTAGCTGCCCAATGAGCCTTCATTAGCAGTCATATAAATTACAGGATTATTCATGGTAGAAATTAGTAAGTATAATGAATTTATCATCCAATATTTATGTATTGAATATCTTTCATAAGTTTTGCTACTCCCTCAGCCTGGGACACACGTCTTAAAAGTATACACTGATCACTGCCTTTTAAATTCAGATTATTGCTCCAATTCATTTTTTCAAAAAGTTATTGCCTCACCACCCTATCTACAGCTTCTATCAATAGCCGGCTTTTTATAATTTATATTTGCTTATAAATTCCTTTAACAAGAACTTCTTTCTTTATTCTTTAACTGCTTATCCTTTAAGGAAAATAAAAACTTTCATGAGGATAGAGATTTTGTCTTACTTTTTTACTATATTTAAGGTGTTTGAGTAATATCTTGCATAGACAAGGTTTTTGAAAAGTATTTGTTGAAGGAAAGCATGATATGAGATATATTAATATTTGTCAAAGACATATGCCCTAATAGGGCATAAAACCATAATCCCAATTATAAGTCCCCATAACACTTAGTATCTTTTTCTTATAAAATTTATCCAGTCTTAATGTCTTTCTTTATTTAATGTTTAATCATTAAATAAAGAAATAATAATGTTGTAATATATTATACATGTGAAGCTTTCATGGTTGATCTTTTTAAGAATAGTCACTATTTTTATTTATCATAATAAAAATAGGACATATGCTTAATATATATATTTTATCCACTCAATAGTGTTTTCCAATCAATAAATGTATAAATATCTTTCATACACTGAATAGTTTGTAATGTTAGTTCTGTTTCAATATTTATGTGTATAATCTCATATAATTTTCATATCAACACCTAGACATAATTTTATCAATTTTACAGATGGGGAAGCAAAGGATTTTTGACTTGACTCATGTCAGTAAAAGACTCCTGGGAATGTGTAAGTATTATCTGATTTCATGCTGGTTGCTGGCTTACATATATTCTTTTCTTAAGCTGGTCAAGTAATTGATAGAAATATATATACTACCTGAAAAAAGGCACAAATGTACATATAATAATTTAAAATACAGCATTGTTTTAATCCCAAACACTTCATACAAATAAGAGCCAATAATGTGTGCTTTAAATTTATTTTCCTGTCAGAGAGGAAGTTGACTTTAGCTGGTCTACAGATTTGGTAACTTTCCATCTGTCTCTGGTTGACACCCACCCCTAAGCCATGGCCCTCCAGAGATTCCAAGTAAAACTTTTGCATATTTATTTCTGTTCCTCAGCAAACACTGAGCACTTACATCCCACTCCTTAACACTATGTGACTGCCATCATTTTCACTTTGCATTTCAAATGGTTTCTGTTTTGCTTTTTAGTTTACCACTATATGAAGCTTCAATATGTGATCAGTGTATTGAGAGGGAAATCAATGAGTATCAAACTAATCTTGTCTCTCTTTTCTCAGTGTGATGCTGGTCCCTCAAGCCTCTACTTCTTTTCTTTCTGACTCTGCCAAAATTCCAAAAGTTCTTTCCTCTTTGTTGCAGTTTTCTGCCCAGGTTCCTTGATCAAAAGGTCAACTCTTTCTGATGCCCAGAATCTCTTTTCCTTCTTTCTCATCTAGTTCTCTCAATTTCTGCTTGTCCTAGTAGCTATCTTCACTGTTTTCATTGTTCTCAGTAGTAATGTTTATCAGTAGCAAGTTAATCTATCTTAGAAGGAAGTCAAAGTGTACACAGAATATTGATGTTTAACTGGAATTTCAATATTACTTAATTTGTCTAAAGATCATTGATTTAAAAAATGTGTTATTTCTCATCTTGCTCTAAATAAGCCCAATTCTTTTTTCCTCGAAGTGCAAAGAAAATTCATTGTATCATAAAGACAAATACGTCAATTTTAAAAACTCAGAGTAAAGTCAAGATATAAATGTTTAAAGCTGCTGGACATCAAAGTTGGGGATATGACTTCTAGTAAGATTGCTGGTAAATCTCAATAGAAATGGAAAATAGATAATAAAGGAGAAAGGCCAGTAATAAGGCTCTTGTCTGGGTAATTGTCCTCAATTTTTAATAAGAACTGTTTTGGGGATTTGTGTTTATTTTTCATATCTTTCTTACACTATTGACTAATTAAAGTGAAATAAAAACTGTTGAAAACTTTTCAAGGTCAAGCCCAACTTAGGTGACATTAATACTTTGGACGTTGTTTTCTTCTTCATTCAAAATCTAGCTCACTCATAAGAAAAGGAATTTTGTATATAGGATATATTTCTATTACATAATTAATGTATATGAGTCACAGAGCAAAGAGCACATTTGGAAAATAGTGGACTGGATGAACATTTACTTTGACATTTCATGTAATTACTTTCATATTATATCCTAAAGTGAAAACAGTTTTTAGAAAGATTTTCCTTCACATTTATAATTTTAGATCTTTAATAATTAAATGCATATTTTCTTTTTGATATATATATTTATCTAATAATTAAATCTTGTGATAGTGATAGTACTTTAGTCAAATTACTTGGAATTTTATATTTCATTGCTTTAGTGATATTTAATAATTTTTAAATGCAAAAATGTTTAAAGAAGAAAATTTTCTTTTATGTCTTTTCAGGATTGATTCTTCTTGATAAGTAAAAGTCATAATGTATATAATTTAAAGCAGCACAGAAAGGAATGTGATTAAATATAAAGGATCTCTCACTGTTGTTCCCAATCCTTTTTCTAAAAAAAACCTTTTTAAACAATATTATGTAGCCACCACAAAAACAAAAAGTACAGCAGGATATATATGAGGAAAGAGAGTGAAGTAGTAAGAGCAAGATAGAGTGAGCTCATGGAATTCCATAATGTGGATGAGCCCTGGTGTATTTAAGCAGTTTCATACTGATGGATATTTTCTTAGCATTCTATTTCTTGATAAAATTGCTCTGTCTCAGAATATGCACATTTTAAATTTTGATAATATTGTTAAATAAGAATTGGCACAATTTATCCTCATCCAAGGACTTTTAGAAGATGCTTTCCTTTTAGCATTTCCTTTCCACATCCAGTTAGTCAGTCTGTTAGAGGGAATATGTATCTTAAAGGTGTGATTTGCTTTCCTTTAATTATAAGTAAGATTAAATATCGTTACCAAATGTTAACTTTCAGTTTGTGTTTCTTTTTCATATTCTCCCGTTTTTTTCCACTGGGGGTGCTCTGCCATTTTCAATTAATTCATTTAATGTCTTCATAAATAAAGGTAATTAAACTTTTCATTATTTGTTGTAAATATTTGTCCCTCTTTTTAAAAAAAATCTACAATTGGACATTGCACTGATATCTCTCACATGTCATCTTGTATATCAGCCTTACCTGTGTCTAGGGCCCTTGGCCAATTGTTTCTCCCCTTTCACCTTGATTACCAAGTCAGTTTGATCTTCACCCAGGAGAGACTGAGACAACTGCCTATACGTTGGTATAATCAGACAGCCCTTCACCGCTTGTGCTTGCTGCCTGTGTCTCACCTACAACACCAAGACCTTGCTACTGTCTCTGAGGCATAAGCCTCTATGATCTTCCAGTCAACACACATAACATTTGGAAGTCTAGAGTAGTTATTGCCCTTGAGGTACATTTGGGTTAGGGCATGTGGAATTGGAATATATTCTTTGCCCTTCCTCCTTTTCAACCTCCCATCATGTAATGTTCTTTTTTATACGAATTCTCAGAAGTCCTGTGAGATTGAGCTATCAGCTATGCTTTATCAAGAAAGTGGATCAATTCATTTATGCGCCTCAGTCATGATGTATCCTCTTGCTCCTCCACCTCTTACTCTCAGTTTGCCTCATACTTGATTCCCAATTTTGTACTCCTTAATAAAATATTTACACATAAGCTTTTTAAAAATATATTTTTAGTTGAAGTATATCATTCATACATGAACATACATAAACAGGTATATAGTAAAAGTTGTGAACTTAAAAATATAACATGCATAACATAAATAGGGGTCCCTTACATCACCGCACCACCAACACCTTGAATTGTTGCGGTGCATTTGTTACAAACAGTGCAAGAGCATCATCAAAATATTACTACTTACTATAGTCCATATCTTATATTTGATGTATTTTTCCCTACTCACCGTATTTTTTAAACAAATAAATTTTATTGATACATATTAATAAAGCATACAATTTATCCAAAGTGTACAATCAATGGTATTTGGTATCATCACATAGTTGTGCGTTCATCACTTCAATCATTATTAAAGCATTTTCATGATTTAATAATAATAATAAACAAAAACAAACAAACAAGGAAACTCCTTCCCTCTCAATCTCTGTTTCCCTGCTGTACATAGCTGCTTTTCTGGCTATTCTTGCACAATTATTTGTTTATTAAGAAGTTTTATTGAAATATATTCACATATCATATGATCTATGCAAAGTATATAATCAATGGCTTTTTTTTAAACCGTTAAAAAGAACTTTATTGTAAAAATTGTAAAATAAAATAGAAAAATAGATGGAAAGAAATTACAAATTTTAAAAGAGAGCATAAGGCCAGGTTAGATTTAATATAATCAATTATAAGAAATAGATAGTATAGCAACAAACATTTGTAAATGTAAATAATAATTCTAATATAATAGAAATTAATTATAACATAATTCTAGTTTTTATATTACAGCTCTATTTGATATAATAATCTCTAAGAATGAAATAAATTATAATTTCCATTTAGGCCATAATTCTTTCTGGATAATCAAATTCCTATTTGGGAACTCTTCACATCTTTTTGGAATGAATTGGCTCAGGCTCTGATTTCTGGGGAACTCATACTAAGAAAAATGTGTAATAAGGAGCTAGTTAATATGTCCAAAATATGAACTGTTGATTGTCCTAAATCTCCTTTTCCTATTGTCTTCCCCTTCTCAATAAATGGCAACTCCATTTTATCCAATGGCTCAAACCCACAACCCTGATGCAATCCTTGTCTTCTATCTTCTCAAATTCCACCTCTAAACAATTAGCAAATCCTGTTATATGTATCTTCAAAATACATCTAGAAAATGGTCATATCTCTCCACATACACCAACATCACCCATGTTCAAGCTACCATCAACTATCATATGGAGTTTTCAGCATCCTTCTAACTTGTCCTCTTGTTTCTCTACTGACACCTACAATCTGTTTTCCACATAGCAGCCAGAGAGATTCTTTGAAAATGTACATTGGATTGTCTCTATTCTTCATAAAACCCTCCAAAGAATCTACACTTGCTCAGAGTAAAGGCCAAGACCTTACAATGGCCTGTAAGGCCCTATAGCAGTTTGATGTTATTTATGAATTCCAAAAATAGATATTGGATTATGTGTATGAACTGGTCTTTTCTTCTGGGCATATTAGATTATATTGGATTCAGAAGTTTCATATTTACTTGATAGGGCCACGTCAGTAGGACATTGAGTCCCTGCTCCCTTGGTAGGTGGAGACTCACAGAGAAATAGCACCGCAAAGAAGGGAGTTTGGAGTTTTGATTCTGGAGCCCAGGAAGTAAACATGCAGCATAAGCAGATACATGAGGAAAGAGAGAAGGTTCCATTGGACACGGCAGAGGCCCTGGGGAGAGCGACAAAGCCTAGAGAGCCTGATAGTCTACAGCTGACCTTGTGTAGACAACAGAGCAGTGAGCCCAGAGAGAATCAAGCCCCGAGAGAGAGACAAGACTTATCCCAGCCTACAGCTGATATTGGAAGAAGCTGGGACCATGGAGCCTTAAGAGGAAGAGGAAGGCTGAAAGTCAGCAGCCATCTTGCTCCAACATGCAGCAACAGACTTTGGTGAGGGAAGTAACTTACGCTTTATGGCCTGGTAACTATAAGTTTCTCCCCCAAATAAAAACCCTTTGTAAAAGCCAACAGATTTCTGGTATTTTACATCAGCACCCGTTTGGCTGACTAATAAAGGCCCTAAAATTTAAATAATTTTTGTTTCTCTAATCTCATCCACCTTTTACACATCCAGTCATCACAGACCTTCTTGCTGAATGTCAAGCATGCAAAATATGATTGTCTATCATTGCTCTTTTCACTTACAATATTTTATTAGCTTGTTATGAGGATTCAAATAGATGATCTGCTAAACTTTTGAGCCCAGTACCTGACACATTGAAGTACATTATAATTATGACTTGTTAGGAAATTTTAAAAGCAGTACTGGTATTTTCTTGGTGCCACAGACTTAACATCATTAAAATGACTACACCAGAAACAATGCCAATAATAAAATAATAAGAATGAATCTTTCTGGGTGTTTGTGATAATATGAGCATGAGTCCATGATCAGTAACCTGGGAAGCATTATACAAATGCTAATAGTTATTTAAATATTTAATATATTCATTGCACTAACAATTACTTCAATGACTTTTTAAAATGTCTATCATCAAGTGTTTGGATGACTGAGTATATCATGATTATTGATTGTAGGACACAGCTGAATTAGCATGTCACCACGTCCTCCCCTCCCCTTTCATTCTCTTCCTATTGTCTAATTCCTATACACATGGCTGGTCTTTTCTCTTCTGAACTTCTAGAAATTATTCTCTATATTTATTTAAAGTCTCTATCACCATTCTTTTCCAAGTTATATATTATTCTTTCCCAAGTTCTCATGCATTTTCTATTTTTTCCCTCTAATATAATATAATCAGCCAGTGTTTGATATCAAGATTTGAAGTTGTCTGTTGCCATGGATACTGTTTCAGCTACTTGCCCACAGGAGGGAGCCCTCTACCTGTTAAAAGGCAGGCTAGCAGAAGCAATGTTTTTGTTCTGGAAAAGGACAGTGGAGAAGGGACCAATTAACAACAGAGACAGAAACTGGTTTATTTTTTCATAGACAGTATGCATCTCTTACTGGTGCAAGTGTGGTATTTGGCATGTTCTCTAGACTTAAATAAGGAGACATGAGATAGTTATATGACGCAATATGAAAGACATCCAAAGGTTCATTGGCCAAGTATTTCTTCATATTTTCTCTTACCAGCCCTGTCTCTTTGTACTGAAATCTTGACCTGATAGAACCTGACATCAGCTAGCATAGTGTCTCATAGGAGAGAAAAAAATTCAAAGGATTCATTCTGAAATCGGGTAAAGTCTAACGTGACAAAACAATGTAATTCCCTAGATAACCGAGATTTTGTAAATTTTTATCTGCTTAGTAGGTTAGAGTCATAGAAATGAAATTCCAAGGTGCAATCACTCCATATTCATTCATTTCTTTGGGGGCAATTATGTCAAGGTGAAAATAATTGCATTCAGGGTTACATTGTAACTTCTAAACAAGGAGACCAGGAAATACTTATTTATAAATGTCTCTTTCAGGCCCACAAGCATACCATAACTTCTCTGTGATCTTGAAATTCCTGAAGACAAAATGGATCCTAAAGCCTTCTCAGGCAGTAAATTTGTGCTCAGTCGCCTACACCTGCTGAATATAACTGGGTTCATTGTAGGCTTACCGCCTCAAATTCTTTCCTTGGATACACACCTATAATCACTGACCCATTACAGTTTTCACTAATAGGAACCACCGGATAATGGTTATACTAAAACCAGCCACCATGTATATGTTATCTCCTTTTGCAAAAATAAAGGAATGGTGCTAAAAATCCTAAAGAAAATATTTGAAGTCAAGAATGAAGAAAAGGGCATTAGAAAGTAAAAACTGATGGGTCAAAGAGCACAGTTCTCTTCAAAAATGTAGTCTAATGACCTCTATTTCTTAAGGAAAAGGAGATCTATGTCTCTAAATTAATTAGGTGTGAAGTTGGCATGAAATTAGGAAGATGGCAATTGAAACCCCGTATGTGTTATGATCCCAAAGCTCTAACCACAAATGCTAATTTACCATAAAGAATCTTAATTAAAATCAAATTATCAGGGAAGCGGCTGTGGCTCAATCGGTGGGGCTCCCGTTTGCCATATGGGAGGCCCCGGGTTCGGTTCCCGGGGCCTCCTGGTGAAGGCGGGCCCGCCCGCACGGCGTGGTTGGCTGACCCGGCGAGCACGGGCAGCAAGGGGGGGATGGATGAATGAATAAATAAATAAAATCTTTGAAAAAAAAAAAAATCAAATTATCATAGTACATTCACATAAATAAAAGTTAGGTTGCATTTAAGAAAATATGCTATAGCTTTTTTGGTGGATAGAAATTTAAGATGTCAGATCTCTTCATGAACCTTAAATTGAGTAAGAAATTTAATTTTAGATCATATACTAAGTGTAATAAATTGGAACATTTATAATTGCAAATATAAATGAAGCAAACAAACTAAAGTTAATGGACTGGATACTTTGATCATGTTTTTTTTGTTGTTGTTTTTGTTTTTTGTTTTTTAAAATTCATCTTCCCTTCAGTAAGGTTCTCAGGTTTCACATTGCATGCCTAGGAACTCCAATTTATAATGCTTCGTTTTTGTCTATGTTGAAAGGAATTTTAGTTGAGTGCCTGAAAGTAATTTAAGAGCTAGATACTAATCATAGAGACCAGATTCCTCAAAGATGATTAAAAAGAGAAGAGACTCCTATTACACAAGAAAAAACAAGTCCTTATTCTCTATTATACAAGCAGGAACTAAGGGACACCTTTCTTCATAAAAGCAGTATCAGTGTGCCTTTTTTCCCTACTTCCCAGATTTAATGCTCTTATCTGTTCTATAACTCAATGAAGGAGTCACAAATTGATTCTTTTTATATCTTTTTGGTGCTGGCAGTTAAAGAAGCAGAAATTAAAATAAAATGACAGCAAATTTATTATAACAAATGTGCCCAAAGTAATCCAACCAAAGAACTATATAACTAAGATCTGTGTGGAGTTATCAGAGGAGAAAGTGCTATTTATTTGAAGATATGCTTTTTGAAGGGAAGAATTCATTAAAACCTCCTAATGATTTCCAAAAACATGCCTAATCACAGAAAGTGGATGGATCCTAAAACACATAATTTCAAATAATGTCCATGTCCATGATAATAGGAAAGCAAAAGCAAAAAAAAAAAAAAGAGCACATTAGCTGAAGGGAAATAGCCATCGTACAGCTTGCATATATCTCTGCTTAAGAAAACAAAAATGCCACCAGCACAATGACAACACAACACCACTACCTAACAACATTTGGATGCTTATTGAGGAAAGCTGCTTATAAATTCTTACTAATGTGTTATAGTTTTCCTCTGGCAAACTACCATTCTACTGCTAAGAACCAACTGTCTCCACATTGAAGAACTATGAACCTGCCTTAAATAAAAACACATCTATCTATACATATATCCTTTGTTTTATCTGTAGCTATTTATTAGAATCTATTTACATCTTTAAATTTACTAGATAATGTCTGTGACCTTAACTTCAACTTAAACTAGTTAAAACTGACTTCTATCTACTCCTTTAACATGACAATAAAAGATAACTTTAATACACTTTTTGTGTGATAGTTGATCCAACCTGCCAAAAATGTTTTTTAAAAGCAAGAAAAAAATAGACTGTCATTTACAAAGTCTGGGTTTTGGATAACTGAGTAATTGACCTGATCTTTTTGTCCTTTCCTACACTAATCATCAATTACACATTTGGGTTTTTCCAACTAAGGTGGGAATCTACATGACAGCAGATTTTCTCACTTGACTTCTATTACTTTGCTTTCAGGCTTTAGAAAGTTTATCCTTTCTCCTAGGTATTTTTTGAAACAAGTCTGTTTACTTTTTTTTTTTACAAGGTGAAAGGATCCAGATTTGTTGGCCTAATATATAAAAATGCTAAGTAAATGAAGTTCCTGCAAACTCTCGGCAGTCTTCCCAAAATATCTCTTAAGACCCAAAAGACAAGCCCAAATTAAGGAACTAGATATTAAAAAAATAATGGTTTTTCATTATATAAAGCTCAAAGTTTCCATTTAATAATAAGTTTTTTAAAAATGGTATCACTGCTCTCCCTTCCTCTGAGACCTAACTACCGCACACTTATTCATGGGAGGCGTATATTGGGAATAAATTTCATACCAGCATGTTTGCTAACCTTCCACACAATTAATACTTCTTCTCCCCTTAGTAACATTGCATGACAGGGCAGGACTTTCCATACTCTGATCCTTGTAACTTATTCTTAGTTACCAACCCTTACTCTGATTTCCCTTCTTTTTCATCATCTTTGCCTTGGAAAATGGTATAACCTCAGCAGCCCTCTTGCTTCCCAGCCAGTACTTACATCAACCTTAGTGCCAAGTCCCCTTCACCCCATGCTCCACCCAATCCCATTCTCTGGCCTGACTTCTGATATTGCAGTGCAGGACATCCCTACACTATGCCCTTGCCAAACACTGAAGCAACAATTGTGCAGTACAACACCAACTTCTGTTTACAAGTACCAGGTTTCTAATTATAGTCCTTTTAACCCTTTTTTGGTGGGAGCTATGTCATTTTTTTTTCCATGAAGCAATTTTTCTTTCTCCTATAGTTTACAGAAGTAATCAGTCATCCTTTATGGATCTTCTAAACCCTGGGTGTATATCTACCAGAGTCTCTATAACATTTTAGATCATTGATTTATTTACATTTGTCTTTCTTGCTGAACTAGACTGTAAGTTCTTCGAGAACTACATCTTCATTTTTATATCCCAATTAGCTAAAATTATACTAGGCACATAGTAGACTCTTAATAAAATGTTTATTGAAATAATAATTCCTCACAGGTATCATTAGCACATTTTAAATTGAGATACTTGTGACTGGGAGATGTTAAGAAACTTCCCCAGTTCTTATCACTAGATAAAAAGCAAACGGAGATTCAAACCCCAGGTTAAGTCTGACACTAATGCTTATTCTTTTTCTTTCTCATTTGTTATCTTCTATATCACCTCAGACTCTTTTTTTATCATTAGCAGAGCCAGGGTAAATTGTTGTAGCAGTTGCTGTTGTGATAATTTTTACCCTAACTGAAAATTCAAAATAGAAAAAATGTGTTTTTTGTAAATTAATAAGAAAAATTTAACTGAATGAGAATAATTTGCCTTAGATTTTCTGAATGGGGAGGGTTGTTATTGGGATGAGTTCAAATTGGACAAATGATAGAAATGCTGAGAATGATAAATTGGAAATGAGATGTGCAATGCTGTATTTAAAATCAGAGAGCATGATCCTAATCATACTACTGAAAAGAAGAGAAAAGGCGATGTTGTATTTAGCCCACTAGCCAGGTTTATTTTTCTTAAGGAAAATACTTCTAAGGCATTTATTGTGGCTCTGAATCTGTGGTCATGCTTTTCTTTTATTTCTGCTCCTTTCTCCAACCCTTTGATATGGCTATTGGGAAATGTTATTAAAATTTATTCAGTTTTAGCTAGCATTCATTAAAGGCTAATCGGCCTTTAATGTAATCTACTTTATATGTTTCTGTACCATTTGCTGAATCATGTTGTCTCAAAATAAAATTTTTAATGTCTTTATCAATAATAACCACAAGAAAGCTTGTGCACTTAATAAAAAAAATTCAATGTTTATGACCCAAAGCACTCATGAAAATAAGAGAAATTAGCTTTCCAGGGACTATCATTCAAAGTGGGATTTTTTCTGTTTTATGGATAGCTCTAAGGGGTGGAAAGCTAGCCTGAAACAACTGAAATAGTATGTGACAAAAGGCATTGTAATTTTGGAAATGTTTTCAGATTAAGCCTCCTTTTTAAAAGTACATAAACCTTCTTTCACAGAATAGTTACTATCATAATTCTTCTTTGTGTGAGCCCCATAATTTAGAGAATATTGCTTTTTTAGAAACAGTACCCTAAAGTACATATTGGTAAAGATTCTAAGAAACAAGTAAAATATTGACCCCCATCATAAAAAAAAAAAAGTTGCAGAGAAATAAAGATTTTTGCATCATAATATAATAGCTAAGGTCTGATAAAATGTCTGAAACACACATTCTCTCTCTCCCTCTCTCTCTCTCTCTCTTTCTCTCTCTCAATGCTTCTCTCTTTCCAGCACTCCTCCTTAGATAAGTAATTAGTAGCTACTGGTAAAAATTCACTAAATGCATACATAACTTTATATATGTTTCTGAAATCACTAATCCAAGAAGAAAAATGTGGGTAACTGAATGTGTGTATAGAGGGTAAGTGTGTAGTGGAAGAAAGTAAAGAAGAAAAGAGTAGAATTGACAAGAAATTCCATTATATATTTTTAAAAGTAAATGGTAGATATAGATTTACAATCCTAGTTTCCCAAAATACCGATTTCCCTACAATTTCATTTAGCTCCAAAAATTGCATTTGCATGATATATAGCAAACTCATGATGCTCTATCATTTTCATATTGAAAGTGCTTTTAAAATATATTGAAAATATTTTCCCTCTGTTTTCTAAGATTGTGATGAGATTCTACCTTAAGAAGTTCAGTATAAAGCTGCTTTGCTGCGCATCTAATTTTCAATTCTGAGGAAAAATTCTACTTAAAAATACCCAGAGATTCAAATAAAAGAGAACTTATAATCCTTTTTCACCTGGCATGGCTCCAAAGTATCTCATCAGAGTATTTACAGAGCAATTTAATTGCTATGGTGCTTGTAACAAATGTTCATAAATTCTTTGATACTCTTCACTAGAAGGTGGAGTTTAATTTCCCTCCCCTTGTGTGTGGGTTGGTCTTAGTGACTTGCAACTAATGAATACATTATGGAAAAGGAAAGATAGTAATTTTATAGGAAGGAAACTGGGAAACACCACCTTAACCAGGTGACCCAGGCTAACGTGCCCAATGAGGCATGTTGATTTTATGTACATATGAGGTGTTAGGGCATTTTACCCCCTGTGATTTACTTACTTCAAATCTATTTTCCCTACCTAATCATAAGACAACATCAGACAAATGCAAATTGAAGGACATTCTACAAAAATACCTTATCAGTACTCCTTAAATATGTCAAGGTTATGCAGGACAAGGAAATACAGAGTGTGAGGCAAGAATACGAAATACAATGCGGTAAACTGGGTTGTGTCCTGTAACAGAAAAAGAACATTAGTGAGAAAACTGACTAAATCTGAATAAAAGTTGTAATTCAGTTAATAGTATTGAACCAAAATTAATTTATTAGTTTTTGATAAATATTCCATGGTTGATCGGGCACAGGGTATAAGAGAATTTGTACTATCTCTGCAACTCTTCTGGAAATTAAAATGATTTCAAAATATAAAACTGTTAAAAATTGATAATTACTATTGGTTCCAGAAACACAGGTGGCAACAATCAGAGATGGAGACTTTGGAGATAAGCAGAACTAGGTTGCTGCTTATCACAAATGTTAAGGCATCATGGGAGTAGGTCAGGAGCAGGCAGAGTCCGAAGTTTGGGACTAGATCTGTTGCCTGGAAGGAGTGAAACCTGCAGTTTAGTGTAATCAAGAATATATTTAATGAGAGCTAAATAGATGGTAAGAACTGTGGTAGTTTTTATGGACACACTGATGAGCAATAGATGGAAATCCAATTAAATTCATGGGCTAGCATTCATTTTTAAAATACTTTATTGAGAAAATAATCCATATACTGTACAATTGACCCATCTGAATTGTACAATTGAATGCTTTTTTAATATATTCACAGAATTGTGGAACCATTACCACAATGAATTGTAGAACATTTTCATGACTCTAACAAGAAACCTCATAAATTTTAACAGTCACAAACTATTACTCCCATTCCCTCAACTCTAGACAACCACTAATCTACTTTCTGTTTCTATAGGTTTGCCTATTCTAACACTTCATATAAGGAAAATCAGACCATGTGTGGATTTTGTAACTAATTCTTTTACGTAGCATAATGTTTTCAAGGTTCATGCATGTTGTAGCATATATTTATACTTCATTTCTTTTTATTGCTGAATAATAATAGTTCATTGTATAGATATAACACAGTTTACTGTTCATTGGCTGATGGACATTTGGGTTACTTCAATTAAACTATAAAAATAACGCTGCTATGAACATTTACATACAAGTATTTGTGTGGACATAAGTTTTTATTTCCGTTGGAAAATACCTAGGACTAGAATTGCTGGTTCACATGGAAATTCTATTTAACCTTTTGTGGAACTACCAAACTGTTTTCCAAAGTGGCTCCATCATTTTACATTCCCATAGAAATGTGTGATGGTTCCAATTTTTCCATAGACTTATCAACACTCTATTTTCTGTCTTTGTGATTATACTTATCCTAATGGGTGTGAAGTGGTAACTCGTGGTGATTTTGATTTGCATTTCCCTGATGATTACTGATGTTAACCATTTTTTATAAGCCTAATGGCTATTTGTATTTCTTCTTTAGACAAATATCTATTTAGATCTTTTAAAAATTGGATTATTTCTTTTTATTACTACATTGTAAGAGTTCTATATTCAAGATACAATAATCATACATATGATTTACAAATATTGCATATGTATGATTCTAAATATTTCTGGTATCCTTTGAAGCAAAAATTTTTAATTTTTTATGAATTTGAATCTATATATTTTTCCTTTGGTTGCTTGTGGTTTAGAGGTCAGATAGATCTAAGAAACATTGTCAAGTCCAAGTTCACAGAGATTTATACCTCTATTTTATTCCAAGAGTTTTAGAGTTTTATCCCTTACATTTTTGTTTTTGCTATATTTTGAGTTAATTGTATGTGTGTGAAGTTGTGGTCCAACTTCATTATTTTACATGAGGTAATTCTATGGTACCTGTACCAATTATTGAAAAGATCATTCTTTCCCAATTAAATTGTTTGGACACCCTTGTTGAAAATTAAGTGACCATAAATGTGAAGGTTTATTTCTGAACGGTCAGTTCTATTCCAACTATCTATATGTCTACTCTTGTATCAGTCCCACATTGTCTTGGTCACTGTATTTTCTATGGTAAGTTTTGAAGCCAGGTAGTGTAAGTCTTTCAACTTTGCTATTTTTCGAGATTGTTTTTGGCTATTCTGGATCCTTTGCATTTCCATGGGAATTTTGGATCGGTTTTTCAGTTTCTGCAAGGAAGCCAATTGGAACTTTGTTTGAGATTACATTGAAAGTGTAGATCAATATGAAGAATTTTGCCATCTTAACAATGTTAAGTTTTTATTTCCAAGAATATGTTTTGAGCTTTTTTTATTAAATTTACTCTAAATTATTTTATCGTTTTTGATAATATTACAAATGTAATTGTTTTGTTCAATCTCATTTTCATATTGTTCTTTGCCGAGTGTATAGAAAATACAATTGATTTTGTATCTTGATTGTGGATCCTGCAAACTTGTTGAGTGTAGTTCTTTGATTTTATATTGATTATATACATATAAGATCATGTTATGTGCAACTAAAAATAGTTTGAACATATTCCTTTACAATCTAAAGCCTCTAATTTCATTTTTGTGTAATTGTGTAATTGACCTGGCTAGAACTTCCAGTATAAGTGAATAGAACAGAAGTGGTGAGAGCAGACATCTTTGGTTTTTCTGGTCTAAGGAGAAAACATTCATTATTCACCATTAATTAAAATGCTATCTGAGTGTTTTCTGTAGATGCTAATTATCAGTTTGAAGAAATCACCTTGAATTTTTTATAGTTTATTGACTTTTTATCAGGAGGTGGTTTTGGATTTTGTCAAATGGTTTTTCTGTGTCTGTTGAGATGATTGTGTGGGCTTTGATCTGTATTCTCTTGATATAGTTTATTAAATTCATTCATTTTTGGATGTCATACCAACATTTTTTGCCTTCCTAGGATAAACTTCACTTGAGCATGGCATCATATATTCCTTTTAAGAGGTTGGTGAATATATTTGCTAGTATTTTGTTGAGAATTTTTGCATCTGTATTCATAAAATATATCTGTATTTTTCTCCCCTTGATATGTTTTTGTAAAAGATAATACAGGCCTCAGAAGAACCTAGGAGTGTTTCCTTCTATTCTATTGTTTTGGAAGAATTTGTGAAGAATTGGTATGGAAGGAGTCAGGAGTGTTCCCTCTTCTTCTATTTTTTTTTTTTTGTCAAGAATTAGTATTAATTCTTTAAATGCTTGGCAGAATTCACCAGTGAAACGATCTAGTCTTGGGCTTCTCCTTATGGGCAGTTTTTTTTTTTTTTTTTTTAATCATTAATCTAGTCTCTTTACTTGTTATAGGTCTATTCATGTTTTATTTTCTACTTGAATCCGTTTTGGTAGCGTGTGTCTTTATAGGAATCTGAGGTTTTCCTAGTGTTGATATAATCCTTATTTTAAAAGTAGTTTTATTGAGATATATTCACATAGCATACAATCTATCCAAACTGTACAATCAGTGGCTTTTAGTATAATCACAGTGCTGTGCATTCATCACCACAAAAAATTTTAGAACAATTTCATTACTCCAAATAGAAAAACTACACCCCTTAGCAGTCACCTCTAAATGCTTCTATCCTTCCACAACCCTACAAAACGACTAATCTAATTCCATTTTTATAAATTGATTTATATTTACATTTTATAGAAATGGAATCATACAATATGTAGTACTTTGTGTCTGCTCCCTTTCACTTAGCATAATGTGTGTTTTTTGTCTGATATTAGTATCTTGTAACATTAACATACATATGTTCAGTTTCAAGGAAAAATGGTCTTATATATGCAATATTATCCATATTCAGATTTCACATGAGGTTTTACTATGTTATACAGTCCCATGTTACACTTTTTAGCTTTCCTTCCTGTAGTATACACTACCTTAGACTTGCCCTTTCAACCACTGTCATACCCATATAATAGCACTACTAGGTACAAACTCTATGTTGTGCTTTCACCTTTTGTGTTCATTTCCAAATATTAACAACCTTTTTACCAATTTTGTACAGGTTAGCCCTCAGCTTTCCATTCTCTAACCTCATTCTATTTGTTGGTGACCTATTGTCTATTTATCAACTCCATGAGTTTACACAATATAATTAATTCATAATAGCACAATCATACAGTATTTGTCCTTTTGTGTCTCGCTTGCTTCACTCAACATAATGTCCTGCAGGTTCATCCATGTTATCATGTGCTTCATTTCTTCTTACCATTGCATAATATTCCATCATGTGTATACACCAAAGTTTGTTTACCTATTCATCAGTTGATGGACACCTGGGTTATTTCCATCTTTTGGTAATTGTTAATAATGCCTCTATGAACATCGGTGTGCATATGACTATTTGTGTCACTGCTCTCAGTTCTTCTGGGTACATGCCTAGTAGTGGTATTGTCAGGTCACATGACAAATATATTTTCAACTTCTTTAGGAACTGTCAAAGAGTCTTCCACAGTGGCTGTACCATTCTACATTCCTACCATCAGTGAATAATCATTCTTATCTCTCCACATCCTCTCCAACACTTGTAGTTTTCTGTCTTTTTAAGGACAAAATGTGAAATGATATCTCATTGTTGCTTTGATTTGCATTTCCCTAATCACTAGTGATATTGAACCTTTTTTTCATGTGTTTTTTCGCCATTTGTATTTTTTCTCTAAGATAATGTCTATTGAAGTCTCTTGACCATTTTTTCAATCAGGTCATTTGTCTTTTTGTTCTTGAGTTTTAGTCTCTCTTTATATATCATGGACATTAAACCCTTATCAGATATGTGATTCCAAATATTTTCTCCCTTTTGACAAAGTTCTTTGAAGGGCAAAAGTGTCTAATTTTGACGAGGTCACATTTACCTATTTTTTTCTTTTGTTGCTCATGCTTTGGGTGTAAGATACAAGAAACCACCACCTACCACAAGATTTGAATATGTTTCCCTACATTTTCTTCTAGTAGTTTTATGGTTCTGGCTTTTATATTTAGGTATTTTATTCATTTTGAGTTGATTCTTGTATAGGGAGCAAGATAGGGGTCCTCTTTCATTCTTTTGGTTAGGAATATCTACTTCTCCCAGCACCATTTGTTGAAGAGACTGTTTTGTCCCAGTAACATGAACTTAGTAAGTTTGTAAAAAACCAGTTGGGTGTAGAGGTGAGAGCTTATTTCTGGACTTTCAATTCTATTCCACTGATCAATGTGTCTATCTTTATGCCAATACCATGCTGTTTTTACCACTGTAGCACTTTGAATATGTCATCCCACTACTTTCCATCATCTACCGTCTCTAATGAGGAGTCACCTGTGAAACTCACAGAGAGGGTACTTTGTTTGTGATGAGTCATTTTTCTCTTACTGATTCGAAAATTTTCTCTTTGACTTTGGTCTTCAGTATTTTTCCTGTGATGTATCTGGGTGTAGATCTCTGTATTTATCCTATTTAGAGTTCATTGAGCTTCTTGAATATGTTAATTGTTTTCCATCAAATTTGAGAAATTTTCAGCCATTATTTGTTGAATATTTTCTGCTCCTTTCTTTTCTCTCCTTCTGGTACTTATATTCCCACATATTTGTGTACTTAATACTGTTCCACATTTATATGAGACTTCTTTTTCTTCATTCGTTTTTCTCTCTGTTATTCATATTGCATAATCTCTATCCATCTATGTTATATTTGTTGATTTTTTCCTGTCACTTCAAATCTACTTTTGTGCCTCTCCAGTGAAATTTTCATTTTAGTTATTGTATTTTCAATCTTCAACATTTCCATTTGATTTTTAAAAATAATTTCTATATATATTAATATTATCTATTTAATGAAACATTGCCATTATACCTTCCTTTACTTCTTTATGCATGGTTTCTTTGGTTCTTTTAATTATTTATAATGGGTACTTTGATGTCTTTATCTGTTATTTCTGATATCTGGATGCCCACACAGGCAGTCTCCTTTCCTGCTTTTTTCCTGTGTATATATCAAACTTTTATTTCCCATTGTATGTCTCATATTTTTTTCTGAAAACTAGACATTTTAGATAATATGTTATAGCAATTCTGATACTGTATCCCTGTCACCCCTTTCAACCAGAGCTTCTTGTTGTTGTTTACTTTTTTATTTGTTTTGTGACTGACAGGACTATTTTAGTGAAGTCTATTCATCTCCCTAATACTGTCAAGCCCCCAAATAGTATGGCCAAACTTAGTGAAAGAAGGGAAATTTATTATAATAACTGAACTATATCATCAACACTAGCAAGGGTTACAACAGTTGTGAGCTCTTGATTCTGTAAATGGACTATATACATGATAAGTTCATATGTTGATGATGATATATGATAGATTAGAGGTTCTCAACTGAGGGTTATTTTGCCTCTCAAGACACCTTTGGCAATTGGGTAGAGCCCTGAGATGCTTCTAAACATTTTGGAATCCACAGGACTGTTCATACATCAAAACATCTTCTGGGTTGAAAAATAAATAGTGCCAAGTTTGAGAAACCCTATTATAGAGAATTTTGATAATAGGCTAAGCCCCCAATACGATGTTGCCATAAATACATTCAATTAATATTTGTTGGATATACACCATGTATTAAGCACTGTCTTAAACATTTGAAAATTCAGTGGTAAACAAAATGCAGTCACTTCCCTCAAGGAACTTGCAATTCATAAATAGCACTTTGCAGAAAAACTCTAGTAGAGGAACATGAATAAGAATCTGACAGAGCTGAAGGAGGACTTTAATGCATATTAATAACTTATATCTGTTATAACTTTCATTCAGTTTCATGATAATCTAGCTCAGAGAGTATGATCTTAAATTTAGCCCATTTATGACAGTAGATATTAAAGAAAATAAAGTGATCTCATTTTAAGCCTAAGCTTTGTACACTCTGAGGGTTGAGAATTTTGGATCTATGTAGATGACCAAAGGATCCTACAGAGCAGATATAATTTTTGCATTTAACAAATTATTTTATTTTATTTTCATAATTAACGGAGAATTTTCCTATGGGAATTTAATGTAAAAATGGCATACAGATTCTGGTTGAAGAATGATGGACCACAAGCTAAAAGGAAGTGTAATTCTATTATAGAACAATGTTATTCATTCTCATTAGGCCCCTGGCCCCATCACCATGGGTTTTTAGAAACATAGGGAGAAAGGGTTGAAATAAGAGTAAGTACAATGCAAATAATTACTATCTAATGGCTATGGACAACCTGGTGGCAGTAATATTCAGTAAAAATATAGGTAAGAGAAGTGTTTGTGCTCAGGTTTAAACTGTAAAGTTGAGCTTTATTAGCACTACTACTTTTTGTATGCACAGCTGGTATGAATATATATACAGCAGATTAGAGAAGGAGATGAAAAAGTTATCAGATTTTCTGCAGTAGCCAAGAGGAAAAAGACCTTGTGGTGACTCCAAAATTTTGGAGATAAATGGAATTTCTAAATAATAGATAAGGTTGAACCACTGAAACACTTCCTAGCAATTACTGAATTTCTGTTTTACTTCCTAACTTTAATAAAGTTTTATTATTTTTATCCTCTAATATATATTCTTTAATTTATCAAACTCCCCTTAAAAACAAATAAACATGAAAACTCAATAACATGAATATGTTTTGTATGCTTATCAGTAATAAAACATTTCTCATATCTAGAAAATGTAGGTCCTTTAGTTCATAAATCATACCCATTAGAACAATAGGATTACACACAGAATAAAAGTAAAAATGTTTCATTGGACTGCTTATAAATAATATTTGGAAGATTAACAAGATTATTACAGCCTCTTTTTGGGAATTCTTTCTTCTCCAATCTTGCTTCCATAGGATTAATATCTTCATTTAAAATTATCAAGTCCCCCCATACACACATATCAAAAGCCACATTCAATATCACAATCATTAATCCTATTACTATGGGGAATCATTTCCTTTTCTCTCAGCATGATAGGAACTTAAACATAAGGTCACATGATGAAAGGTGCTATGATAGATCATGTTGCTTTAGATTTATATTTTCCCCGTATGGGTCTAAAAAAAAATCTGAAAAGGACATTCATAACTTTGGATCTCCATCATTTGATCAGTTGATTTAAATGAGGGAATCTTTAGAAATTTTCTAAAATTTACATTTGAAACCACTGTCTACCCCCATTTTATTATACTCACAGGCAAAATGGGGGGTGAAAGGAGGCAGGAACACAGCTTATATTTTAAATTTGGAATTTCAAATTAAGAGATCCAAATTCATTATATTCTTAGAGAATCGTGTTTACTAATGGTAAATGTAAGGAAAAAGCAATGAGGTTCTCTTCAAAACTTATATTTTGATAATATATCAGAGGAATACAATTGATTGCATTTGCTATTTTTATCCTGATTATTGTTCCAATAATTGTTCAACACAACTTAAAAGGCATAGATCCAAAAGGATCAGTAAAGCAAAGAAAAACAGTTCTGCATCATGAGGGAAAGGATTTAAACTAAACATTTAATAAAAAAAAAAAAAAAATTGTAGCTATGTGTAAAACTTACTTATGAGCTGCCCAGCAGGAAATACAAAAAGAGAAACAAAAAGTGATGCTCAAATTTCATTCATGAATGAAAAGTTGCCAAGCAATCCATCAAGATAGCTCATCAATTTTTACCAGACGTAATTTCCTAGCTAACTTATCTTGGAGATCTTCGTTTAAGGGCAATTGAATAATAAAAGGCTACTATTTTTCATAATAGTTTTATAAAAATGAAGACATCATCTTCATACAGCTTTTTATTTTGTAATATTCTAATGAAATCTGAGTATAAAATTGGTCATGTAAACTCATGGTATGTGGGAGATACTTATAAGATGTATAAAAAATGTCTTTCAGGGATGTACTTTCTGGTCCTCTGTTCCCAGAGTAAAGGTTAGGCAATTAGGATTTTAAATGATTAATATGTATTTTCAGAACAAAATATTCCTTATATTATTTGTGTTGGTGAACTTTTTAGGGTCAAGTTATCAAAAAAAAATTGAGGCATAGTGGTCTGAAGTAAAGATTCTTTATTAATTGGTTGAAAGCAGATTCACAGGCTTTCATTGCAGGTGTCATCACTGGTAGTTTGTTCAAAGAATTTAAATGCTTTGGCTCTTACTTTTGCAGGAAATGCCAAGACTTTTCTCCATGAGCAGCTTTAATTCTGCTCAAATGAGCAAATATGTATGCAGTTGTGCTAAACAAATTGTGAATTACAAAGCAGGGATAAGATTAATTTGTTCAGGAAGATTTTAAAGGATGTAGACTTTTATTGATTGTTTAGAATTACCACTTGACAAGTGATTTTCAGCAGAACTTTATTGTAATGCACCACTAGAGTGAATACCTTAGTTTGAATTACCCTAAAGTAGACCCTAAAACAAGGATTTGGGTACAGGAGTAAGGAATCAAGAATTGTAGGTAGGGCAAAAATAAACGCAAATAAAAGAGTACATTATTAAGGTGGTTTGATACCTTGACTATGAATTCCACTTGGATGTTTGGATATTTGAAGAGTCAATGCCACCCACAAGGGTACTTCTAAAATAAGAGAAGTTGGAATATTTAACCAATAGCCTCTGTTTCCAATTGTTTAAGGGTGCCTTCTGAGATCATTACTGCCCTTGTACTTCTGAGCTATTCCTGTAGACTAGTCAAGTGAGCTTTGGCTGGGGGAGCACGCTGAAACATGCGAGGAGTTTGAATATGAACAATAGCATCTGAAGGTGAATCTGAATCTGTCTTACATAAAAATTTTCACCACAATTGAGGATGAAATTATAGTTGGGACAAAAGATGCATTTTCTGCTGTGAGTTTTGAAAGGACAGCAAATATATAAACTGACATTTTTTTATCAGCTCATCCAAACACAGATCAGTGCCTACTAAAAAGGAAGACATCGCTATGGATATTTCTAATCTAATACTGTTTCTTCCATCAATTTGTTTGCTTTTTTTAAGCTACTGTGCAGTGTGACAATAAGAAAATTCACTAGCAAATATCATCATCTTATTGAATGTATATTCATTATACCCAAAATATTTGTTAAGTTTAAATAAGAAGGGAAGTATTTAATCATTTCCCTGTTTCTCATCATTTAGGAATACAATGTTCATCTAGGAATACAAGCAGGGGCTTACCTAAATGTAACTCTAGGACATATTGCCATAAGGAAATTGTTATTGCATTAGGTGAAATGAGTTATATTATTTAAGGTTCTCTAGAGAAACAGAACCCTAACACTATATGTATAATAAATATTAAGAGGTTTATTATAGGAATTGGCTCATGTGACTGTGGGGGTTGGCAAGTCTAAATTCTGTAAACAGGCTTCAATTTGGAAACTCTAATGAAGGTTACGTTGAATTCCCCAGGAGAAGCAAGCTTGCTGAAGATGAGATAGAAATTTTTTCTGACTGCTGAAATCCTCAGTTCTGGCTGTAAGGCCTCTTTATGGTTGGATAAGGAGATTCCTTTGATTGCTGAAGGCAATCTCCCCTGTTGATTTTAGATGTAATCAGTCATAGATATAATCAAATGTCTAATGTTTCAAACCCATCTAGGAAACACTAACAGTAACAATCAGGCCTGGTCTTGTCTGACCAACAACTAGACACTATAACCTAGCCAAGTTGATACATGACATTGACAATCACACAAGTGGTAGAACAAACTTGGCTAAACCATACAGATTAGTTATTCGAAATATTAAATTGAGAAACCAAAATGTGCAGCTTTGTAATTAAAAGGCTGATATAGAGTGTTAATAACACAGCTAATAAAATTCTGGAGCTATACTTTTAGAGAGAGAGAATAAAATATAAAGAATTAGTCATTACCAAACACAGCTTCATTGATATTTTTCATCACCTGGAGTAATTAAATATATTAAGTGATTATTTTAAATTAAAGATCAGTAGAAAGAAAATCTCAGAAAATTAAATACAAATAGCCAAGAAATGCCAATGTTTCCCAAAGCATCTTAATTAAGTAGACTTTTTTTGTATAACTATCTCATCTTTATAATTTTTTATTACATTATTTTTTACACTGAGAAAGCTTTGCCTTCAGCTTAATTAGATACAGACTGAAGGGAGGGACTGCAACTTTGACATCAAAAATAAAATAACTATATTAAGGCTTAGATATTTTTCTGCTCTTCAAAGACAAATACCAAATCTCTGCCATCTCTCCAAGGATCTCCCAGTTATGACGGGGAGATGGGCAAATGAAAAAAATTATTACAATAAAATATGTTAAATAGTATGATAGAAGGATGCAGAAGTTTCTGCTGGCAATAGAGGGAAGGGGCACACAAGCCAGGTCGGGATTTTTGGAAAAGCCTTTTATAGTAGATTACCTTTGTGGTCATTTCTGAAAGAAAAGAATGATACAGGTAAAAAAAAGAGAGAGAGAGAGCATGAGCTACAAATACATAGAACATAAAATATCCAATTCTTTAAGAATTCTCCAAGAACTGTAAGTTATGTTTGTCTAGGGAAGATTGCTCTTCATAGATTCTCTAGTCTGATTCTGAAGGCAAGTTGCACTTCTTTTAACCATATCTTGAGGCTTTTTGGTGGGAGATATACTTATATTTGATTATTAAAATCACTAGGATAAATTTGATTCAATTGATTCATCATCTTTTAAAGCATCTGCTTTAAAGACTCTTAATTCAATATCAAATTTCCATTCTGGGGAGCTCTGCCACATTCTCTAATAGATCAGCAAGGATCCTCTGAGTACAGGGGCAATGACTAGTGAAGGATGATGGTCCACTGATGGCCTTGATATTGAGGACTGTGTGTATGAACCTTTACTCTTGATGCTGAAATTTAGCCTAGTATTATAGTGTGCTTAGAAGTTGCCTCTTAAGAGCATCCTTGTTGCTCAAATGTGGCCTCTCTCTAAGCCAAACTCAGCATATAAATACATTACCTTCCTCCCCAACATAGGACATGACTCCTGGGGATAAGCCTCCCTGGCACCAAGGGATTACTACCAAGGATCAACTAGCAATGCAACTGGAAAAAGACTTTGACCAAAAGGGGGAAAAGGTAAAGACAAATGAGCTTATATGGCTAAGAGACTTCAAAGTGAGCCGGGAGGTCAATCCAAAGGTTATGCTTATGCACATCTCTGCAGGAACTCTGGCTGACAAAGTAGATGCTACCCCAAATAGTAGGGGTCCTGAGGGCACTGGCGACATCCAGACACTATTGTCAGGGCAAATAGCTCAGGAATTTGGTGCCTTGCCAGTGGGCTCTACTTTGGAATTTATGCTCCCCAGAGTGACAGAATTGGACTTAGTTGTGGTTTCCCTACACATGGCTCTTCTGTTTTTCTATTTGGGCCTATAATTAGTACTAGAGTTGGTATGTGTATGTCTAAGAGACTTAAGTCTTTGGACTGTCCATGTGCCAGCTGGGCCCTGAATCTCATCAGAGTTGCAACACCTACTCTCCAGTTCATTGGTCTCACCCAGGACAATTAACATGGAGGTGATGATGGACAACATGATACCAAGGAACTGAGAGAACCTACAACTGCAAGCAAGAGAATCCCATCAATTGGCCCTATGGAATCACAGCCCCTTCTCAATTAGAGGTGGAGTTGACATCACCATTTCAGAATCCTCATGTTTGGGGAATGAGCTATGGACTAAAGTATATTTACTGGTATTCTACTATAGACTTATTGTGATTCTAGCAATGGAAGAAATTACATCATTGATGTGGAGGCAGTGGCCACTGGAGGTTCCTGGGGCAAGGAGAGGGTAAAACAAGTGTAATACGAGGGCATTTTTGGGACTTGGGAATTGTCCTGAATGACATTGCAATGACAGATACAGGCCATTATAAATCTTGTCATAACCTACAGAATTGGGTGGGAGAGAGTGTAAACTACAATGTAAACTTTAATCCATACTTAGTGGCAATGCCCCAAAATATGTTCATCAATTACAATGAATGTACCTCACTAATGAAGGATATTGTTAATGTGGAAAAATGTGAGAGATGTGGGGAGTGGGACATATGGGAATCCCCTATATTATTTATGTGACATTTGTATAATCTAAGTATCTCTAAAAATTTTTTTAAAAATTAAATAATATATATATAAAAACTCCTAATTCCTTGTCATCAAATTTATTAGAATATATCTAAGTTTGGGATTATTACCAAAGATATTTTTAGAAAAGAAGTGATAGTATTAACTCATTCTTCTTTCTATTAATTCAGTAAATGAATAGTTACTATTTTTAGCACCTCTTTTTTTAAAAACATCACCAAAATTTAATTCCATCAGCAAAACCCTATCATGAACTCCGAAGTCCTTTGAGACCAGATTGTCTATACTTCTTAAGAAATATATATGTACGTAAATGAAGGCATGAATGGTATCTCAACTCCTTTCACATTAATACATGTGTACATCTTCTTATCTCCTTAATGTCAATTAATAATATTAAACTATAAAGTTAACACATGTTCTTGATTTAGCAATGGAACACAGCATCACTCAAATGGTTCCTATGGAGTAAGCAGATGCTGCTATAAATTCAAAGCTTAGCAATTTCAGTAATTTTGCTCTCTAGTCTGAGCTTGAGATGAAAATCCAATTGATTGGTTAAGAGAAGAGAAAAATCATGGTGGCTATCCAGTACAGTAATGTGCCATAAAAGATGGATTCAGAGACTAGAGACTAAGCTGTATAGGCTACTCTTTTGCTTATGTGGAACTGACAACTAAGTGATTGTGCATGCAGTTCTCATTCCCTAGACTCTCCTGCTAGAAAATGACTCTTCAGATACATACTGTGTTCTAAAGAGTAGGTCCTTCCTGGCCTCTTTCCACATTGCAACTCCTTAATGTATTTTAGCCCTAGGTCTAGCCTGTCTAGTGAAATGCAATCATTTAACATTTACAGAATCATCTAATACTGAAAATGGAAGGAACTTTAGAAATCAGCTAGTCTAATCTTTAGGTGATGCACCATTTACTTATTGACAGTTTACCTTCAAACCAAAGTTCTGGGAATGTTCCCTCTTGACTCTCTATCTGGGATATGAGAAGTAAATTTAAATCTCATTGTTATTATAAGGTTGTATTAAAGGAAAACATGATAGCCAAACCACTGATGTATGTATCCAGGTTTTAACTTGAATCCTGAGTGACTATGGATAATTTATATAAATGCTCTGTGCCTTAGAGGCAGAATGGGGTTGATGATACCTAAATTATATAGATGTTCTGTGACTTTATGGAGATTTTATAGATAGATAGATAGATAGATAGATAGATAGATAGATAGATAGATA